>JAFMSR010000011.1:19899373-20264560 GCA_022818135.1 Saxidomus purpurata | reverse complement strand
GCAGATTGCATGTGGATGAAGAATGTTATATTCACACATAACGCACACTATTTTCATGCTGATGGAAAGAAAATGAATATTTCACTTTGATTTAGGGTATAATAATTGATGAGGCGTGTCTCTAATGAAATAGATATACATGTATGTCACAAGGGGTCACAACCTTCTTATATTGTATGCTTTTGAATATATGTTGTTGTTGTTGTTGATGATGATGATGATGATGATGATGATGATGATGATGATGATCTAAATTGTAAATTAAGTCATTTTAATAGAGGTCATATAATTTATGAGCCATAAAGTTGCTCATGCATGCACAGTATCATTCTATTATCTGTTTACAGACAAAGGAAACTATTGGCCAAAGTTGTCTGTATGTTACATGTATATACATTGTAGTTAATATGACTAAGACATACTTTTATGCAGCAGTTATTGTGAGATATCTTTCATGGATAGAAAACCTGCATTCATATGTCACATGTTATTTTTTATTTGAAGATAATAATGATTTAATCTTGTAAATAATGTGAAAAGAAATTTTAAAATTTGTGGTTAAATGTACTTGTATAAATTATGTATTGGTACATTCTACATGTAAAATAATTACCTGTATATGTAGAAATAAAATAATCATGGTGTACTTCAGACTTTTCAAGTGTTATTTGTCGTTATTAGGTTGATAGGCATTCTCTATCAGCAAATTTTATCTTGCCCGATTTAACCAAATAGATATACATATCTAATCTGTATGTTAAATTGACCTGTTTCCCTCTATATCACCAAAATAATGCACAGTTTCAAACCAAAGAAATTCAGTGTGAATATTAAAGCACAAATAATTTAAGCCGAAAAATGAAACCAATAGTTTTCAGTTTTGGTTCGATTTCTGTGTATACTAGAATGTGAAATGACCCTTTCAGTTTAAAATCATCAAATATCACCAAAATAATAATACAGAAATGTAGTTCTATTGGATTGTAACAAGTTGACAAGTTGAACTTACTAATGAGTCCTGCTCTATTCATATTAAATTATATTTTGTACCTTTAAAGTTTTATATCTGTAGCTTGAAATGCTGTGAAGAACTTAGAACTGGAAAGTTCTATAGCATATATGTTTAGATGACATCCCTTCTGTCAATAAGGAAGGAATAAACAATATAATCGCAATATCAAGTAATATATTGTAATACATATGTTTATTTTTGCTGACAGTACCCAGCCCTGACAGATAATATGTTTACAGAATGAACTGGTATCTTCTAGAAATACATGTAGATGCTGACAAAAATGCATTGATATTGTGTTTTACATGTATATATATAGATATATAGAAAAATACATTATAACAAAGATTTTGGAATAAATTACTTGGGAATTGAACTGACTTGTCACTTTGTCCATGATAATTACTGAAAGGCCTGAACTATTAATGTGAACTATTATACAACCCAAGCCCTGTCATCAGTTTGAAGAAAAGGCCCAGATTCATACCTTTAAGGTCAAGATCACATTTATTCGTGAAAGGTGATGGGATCCTGCATATTAGTGTGCATTGTTACCATTCATATAGAACCATATAGACAATTAGCATGTAACTATGCCTGTTTGGTAGATACACTTTCGGGGAATATTCTGTTATTTACAGGGATAGCCATCATTACCAAACATAAACACAAATCATATTATATTGTCAAATGATGTAAAGATGATGTCCAGAGTTTTGTGCCCCTTAATAAGTACACATTATATATTTTGACTTTGTTTATTATCTCCATTTTTAATTTTTTCTTACTCAGTCTCCATTTCTGTGCCAGTTTTTAACTCACTTAAGCAAAGCTAAGCATGAACTACTAGCGTAGCCCTCAATTGCTCGTCCATTCTGTTGTCTGTGAAATAGGCTCAAGATGTCACATAACCTGTGCAATCTTGACCAAACTTGCACCAAAGATGTACAACCACAAGATCTTTGAGAAGTTTGATGCTGGGTCACATGGGGTCAAGAACTAGGTCACGAGGACAAATTATAAACTAGAGCTATCACTAAATATGATTAATACCCCCAAAAGACTGCTTTATAAACTGAGGAAGTTCGTAGTAACAGAATACCTTGCAAAAAAAACTAAAATAGAGATATTGTCCTTGGGAATAGCTCTGTAATTACTCAAGATAGAGTTATGGTTCTTGTATACTGCACTTCCTCTCATTGTGCTGAACCATTGTATGAAGTTGTATTGCATTCCAATCAGTAGTTTTCAAGTTATGCTCCGGACAAGGAAAAGTAACAAAGGGCAATAACTCTGTAATTACTCCAGATAGAGTTATGGTTCTTGTACAGTGCATTTCCTCTCATTTTGCTAGACCATTGTATGAAGTTGTATTGAATTCCAAACAGTGGTTTTCAAGTAATGCTCCGGACAAGGAAAAGTAACAAAGTGCAATAATTCTATAATGAGTCAAGAAAGAGTTATGGCTCTTGTGCACTGCACTTCCTCTCAATGTACTTGACCATTGCATAAATTTGTATTGAATTCCAATCAGTAGTTTTCAAGTAATGCTCTTGACAAGGAAAAGTAACAAAGGGTAATAACTCTGTAATTACTCAAGATAGAGTTATGGTTCTTGTACACTGCACTTCCTCTCATTGTCTTAGACCATTGTATGAAGTTGTATAGAGTTCAAACACGTAGTTTTCAAGTAATGCTCTAGACAAGGAAAAGTAACAAAGGGCAATAACTCTGTAATGAGTCAAGAAAGAGTTATGGTTCCTGTGCACTGCACTTCCTCTCAATGTACTTGACCATTGTATGAAGTTGTATTGAATTCCAACTGGTAGTTTTCAAGTTATGCTCCGGACAAGGAAAAGTAACAAAGGGCAATAACTCTGTAATTACTAAAGATAGAGTTATGGTTCTTGTACACTGCACTTCCTCTCAAGTGCCTGACCATTGTATGAAGTTGTATTGAATTCCAACTAGTTGTTTTCAAGTTATGCTCCGGACAAGGAAAATGCAACAGACCTTCGTTTTGGGGGTATAAAAAACAAGAGGGCCAAGATGGCCCTATATCGCTCACCTTGGTACAAGTCCACTTGCCTGGTGAAAGATCACTAGATAATGTTATATACCTAATAAGTTTTCCTATATATGCGTTTTTAAACAAATGATCCCCCCTCCCCCCCGAGCAAGGTCAATTTTGACCCAAGGGGCATAATTTGAACAAACTTTGAAGAGGTCTACTAGGCAATGCTACATGCCAAATATCTATGCTCTAGGCCTTGTGGTTTCAGAGAAAAAGATTTTTAAAGTTTTCCCTATATAAGCCTATGTAAAACTAAGTGACCCCCGGTGCGGGGTCAATTTTGACCCGGGGGTCATAATTTGAACAATCTTGGTAGAGGTCCACTAGCCAATGCTACATGCCAAATATCTAAGCTCTAGGCCTTGTGGTTTCAAAGAAGAAGATTTTTAAATTTTTTACTATATAAGTCTATGTGAATCTAAGTGACCCCCTGTGCGGGGTCAATTTTGATCGGAGGGTCATAATTTGAACAATCTTGGTAGAGGTCCACTAGCCAATGCTACATGCCAAATATCTAAGCTCTAGGCCTTGTGGTTTCAGAGAAGAAGATTTTTAAAGTTTTTCCTATTTGTTGCCATAGCAACCAGAGTTCTGCATGGAATGGAATTCTTTGAACAATTTTGGTAGAGCTTCATGCAAGGAACATTCCTGCATAGTTTTATCAACATTGGCCTAGAGGTTTCAGAGGAGATGTCATTTGAATCAAAATGTTGACGGACGACAGACGACGGACAATCATCGATCAGAAAAGCTCATCCTGGCATAGCCAGGTGAGCTAAAAACTTGTTTATACTCTAGAGACCACATGTGATCCCTAATCATCATGAAATAATAATAACTGAATCAAAAGAAACATAGCATGGTTTAGATAAACAAGAGCTGTCCCTCACAAGTGACGAATGCCCCCGAAAGAGGTGTCTCACAGTCTGTGTCCTCTCCATGTGCTCAATAAATGTGCTATGTAATTTTAAAATCCTTCCATGCATGATACCATGTTTACCATGCCTACAGTATACCATTACTTTTAAACATTATGTGTGACCTTGACCTTTGAGGTAGGGACATGGGTCTTGCACACGACACATCAGCTTGATGTGCTGAACATTTGTGCCAAGTTATTTTTAAATCAATCAATGCATGACAAAGTTACAGTTCGGACACAAATGTATGCATATATAAAGGATTCCATTACCTAAAAACTCTAAATGTGACCTTGACCTTTGAGGTAGTGATGTTGGTCTTGCACATGACATGTCGTCTTGATGTGCTAGACATTTGTGCCAAGTTATTTTAAAATCCTTCAATGCATGACAAAGTTACAGTCCGGACACGAATGTGTGCATGTATACATATATCTAGTAATCCATTACCTTCAAACTCTAAGTGTGACCTAGACCTTTGAGGTAGGGACATTGGTCTTGCATGCGACATGTCTTCTTGATGTGCTAGACATTTGTGCCAAGTTATTTTAAAATCCTTCAATGCATGATAAAGTTACAGACCGGACACGAATGTGTAAGTGGGGACGCACAGACAGACGGACGATTTTAATATGCCACCCTTCGGGGGCATAATTGAAACTCTATGATTTAAATCCCCTATACAGTAGTAAAGGAAAACCAAAAATACTGTACCTTGTATCCATTGTTAGCCAACCTGTAGGCACATCCAGATAGACCCGACTCCCAGACATTCTGCCATGCGTACACAAACACATTCTTACTCTTAAACTTGTGCCTACAACAAATAGGAAATATATTCAGCAATAATATGACTATACATGTATCTAAAGTCTTAAAAGCTTTCCAAACAAGTCAAAGATTTTAAAATAAATGTTTGTTTATTACATTGCAGAAGATCCTAAATTGAATGTTTCACACAGTGTGATCAAATATAAACAGGCTTATAATGCATTAAATATAACAGATTGTTTTGACGACTTTTTCACCCTAATCACTCGCTTGTGTCACCTGCATTTAAATGACATTTAAACATACCTGGGTATAGGCATTAAGTCTGTTTCATCAGGTATGATACCATCCTGCCATGCTCCAACATCTAGGTCACATTTGGCAACAATATCTGCGACACGTGACACAAAATACTCCATCAAATCTTCTGACGACTGAACTTCCTCTGAGTCAATCAAACTCATGCATGCTGGTGATTCCTCCCACGCCTCATATGGTACTTCATCGCCACCGAAATGAAACGTTTGCAGTGGCATAATGTCCTCATGCATTTTTTTCAATTCCATGACAACTTTTTTCACAAATTTGTATGTTGATTCCAATCCAGGGTTCATTGCATTTTCGGAGTACATTTGAACTGAATGAGATTTACTAGAAGTATTATGGTCGAGATCTGTGAGTAAATATTCACCAGCTTTTGCCTTATCTTTCGTTGCCATGAACTTTTGGTGCCTGGCTTTCATTGATCTAATGGCAGCGTGACTATGTCCCGGCATGTCAATCTCCGGAATAACCTCGATATGGCGCTCCTTGGCATACTGCAGTATTTCCCGGTATTCTTGCACAGTATAAAACCCGGACCCGGAAGTATCAAATCCAGGACCAGATCCAAGCAGAGGTAGTAAGGATGATAAATCTGATTGGTTCACATGTCCACGTCTAGCTCCAACCTAAATAAACAAGATTATTTAATAAGTAAGTTCAGGCACAGACAAATTAACAGTGTGATTTCTAGTAGTAATAAATAGAGAAGTAAAGTGGAACACACGGTTTTTAATTTCATTTAGCAATCTACATTTCGACTTCGTGTGATTACTAGTACAGTTACAAGTCTCCCTTTTAAGATATTATTTGTGGTACAGATATGGCAAAACACGTAAAATGTTTTATTTCTACCACTATATTCTGTCAGCGTTGTACTATGTTGTATGCTAAATAAACTATTTAATTGAATTGAATTAAGCTATTATTCTTTCTAAAACAGTAACTGAGAGCTCCTATCTGAATGCTTTGAAGAGGACGTCAACTGCAGGACTGGTATAAGACACAGACACACAACTCCTAGTCTGACACTGTATGGGCAGTAACACAGCTTAATTGGTTAAATTTGAGGGGTTTCAAATATGACTTTTATTTTCATAATTATGATATTTATTTATCTAGACATCAACTTTGTAAAACTTTGCAATAGTATTTTTTTCTCAAGAATTACGTACAAGCATAAACTGAGGCATTCGCTGAAAATTCCATTTTACCTGAGTAAGTTCATCTAATCCCGGAATTTCAAGCCGCCATCCTTCGTCATCTGTCAGATGAAAGTGAAATTTGTTCATTTTGTACATCGCCATCACATCAAGCAGTTTCAGAATCTGTTCTTTTCCGTGAAAGTTTCGCGATACGTCCATGTGCATACCTCTGTATGTGTACCTCGGACAATCCTCTACTTCACACTCCGGAACTTTAAAGCTCTGAACCAGACTCAACAACGTCTGAATTCCATAAAATATACCCGCTTTCCCTATTGCTGTAATTACAATGTCTGTATCAGCTTTGACGGACAGTTTGTACGATTCTTCACAAGCTGTTTTGTTGTTTATTTCTAAGGCTGGTGTCAACTGAAGTGTGATCTTGTGAGGTATTTCTTTGGAATTGTTGGTTGGAATGTTGAGCTTTTCTGGAACAACAAATTCGAAAATTACGAGAATAAAACAAAACTCCAATATTGATCTGGGATCAACCTTGGGGAATCCCAAGGAGAAATACTGTAAATGTAGAAATGTTCACAATATGTGAGCAGACAGACTAGTTAATTTTAAATTTGTGAAACTAGAATCCTCTAATAGTCAATCTATGAAAATGAATCTACCACAAGATTTTTAAATTAGCGGGAAAATCGGGAAAATATAAAGAATTAAATTATTGCAAATAATACCAAATTCACAGTATTCTCCCAAAGTGGCAAAGTTCTCCTTGTTTTCAGTTGAGGTAAAAGTGGTTATATGTCCACTGTTAAAGTACATGTACTACGTAGGCTGATGACTTAAAATGGCAAAAAATTACGGCAAATTTCTGTGTTGACGAGTCTGGATTGAGCCCTATTGATATGCCATTACCTTTGAAAACTGTATTTGTACCTTATCACTCTGTTTAAAGTCCCAGGAGCACAATAACAAGTAGCTCTTATTTTAAGTTAACAAGAAAGATGTCTCTGAACAGCAGAAATGACCTTTATTTGTGTCAATAACATTCCTATCTTTGCTTTTTGAATCTATAAGAACATGTTACAGTATAGCAAAGGATTTTTTTCAATAATTATGCCAAAAATAAGAAAGGCTTTCTCGCAACTCTTTTTCGTGAAAAAGAAAGAAAGACATAATTATGTCAACATTGTTTTAGAATGAATAGAACTCGGTTCTATTGTTATCCTATTAGCAAATTTATGTTTCTATATCGGTAAATGCTAAGTGATCCTGGGCCTTAAAAAATTAATCATTGTTTAAAACATCATAATTATATGGTAACACACATACTGTTTGTCACAACAACTTCAAACAAGTAGAAATGAACTGTCGTGACCCTATGAATTATTTACCTGACAAAAATTTTGCTTCATTGGTCAAGGTTTCTTCAGCACATATAACCCACTCATCTAGATTCAGACACACCTGACCTCCCTCTTTAACAGACATGTGTACTGGTGTTGGTATCACAGATGTTGTTAATGGTCTGTTATCGGCACATCGCTGCCTGTCGAAGCGCTCCTTGAGATTGTACGGGTTGTAGTGGTCATATCTTGTAGAGCCGTCAGTCAATTCATAATCAAATCTTTTCCAGGAGTCGGGTTTGTCAAATGGTTGTACAAAGGCCATTTCTTCCCCAACTGTACTCTGTACCAACACTGGCTTAAGCCGAGGATGCAACAGGTACCAATTTGGCATTAAATCACTCCGAGCAACAGAAAAGTACTGAGCTCTGAACGGGATTTGCAGTTTGTCCCCTTTCTTCATTGTCTGAAACTTTTTTGTAGGAGAAAGCTTAAACAGGCATCCATTTACATGTGTAAATCTCATTCCTGTATTATGGATCTCATAGGTTGTCGAATGCGGAAGATGACCGGGTTCGATCATTCTAATGTGGCAGAAATAGACAGCCCAGTCGCCATACTCAAGAGGCCGTTCACTGTTGTTTGTGAGGATTATCTCGGCACGGTATGTCTTTTTTCCATCTTTCAGATTGTCCAGTACCTTATATTTTATGTCTAGTGACCTTCCAAACTCATCTAGAGTGTCCTGATCCATGTGTAGCGTTTTCCTGTAAACAAATAGAGATATTTGAACATTGATACAAAGCTTTTCCCTATGCTTATAGATTGCTGTGTTGACCAGTGGGTAAAAGTTACATGTACACCAAGTACATGTATCTAACAGTTAGAAACCATCTTTTTCGGACATCTTACCCTTCTCAGCTTTGCAACTAAAGTAATAAAATCAGGCAGAGCATTTTCTTGGCTTTTCTTAGTATCGTTAATCGGTATTAGTGATGTACCGATGACCGATTATAATCAAATAATTGATCGAAAAGCTTCCGAAATCGATTAAATCGATTTTATTTTAAATAATCGATGATCGTTTCTTCTTTTCTACTTTGAATAATTCAAGGCAATTTTGTTCAAATTTGTTAACAATGTATTTGGTGAATTGTCCACATTAATGATCAAATAAATTATTGTCATTTGTACAAGAACTGTCTAGGGTAAACACAAGAAATGAAGTACACTTACTGATTATTATTTTTTATTAGAATTTGAATGGTTTTAGAAGTATAAGTAGTCAGTACTGCAATTTAATGCTTATAATGCACTTTGAAATGCTTTTGGAGCTTAAAATATATACAGCACATGCTTTTTTGTTTTTGACAACTTCAAAGTAGCACACCTAATAAGTGTCAGGATTCCAACCTGTATCTTTCCCTGTCAGAGGGAACGTTCCGTTAAACTTTAGACTCCGGCTAACTGGTCAAACCTACCAAAATGGGGACAATGGTCTCAAATTACAGTCATTAGACCTTCTTGTAAATCCACCTTTCAGGTTTTACAAGGACTTTTGGACCTTCTTTCTACCTTAATAGGTCAAAGATTTATTTAACTATGGACAAAAAAATGTTCTTTAAAATTTGGTAGCTTTGAAAGAATCGTATGGCTTTCTAATGATGATATAATATACAGTCCAAACTGTTAAATTCACAGTCAATTTCTTATCACAGTTGCATATGAAAGACTGTGACAGTATAAATCAATTTGTTGTTTGATTAAAATCACAACATAGATCTGGTACAACTGACAAAATTGTGACTGATACCACTGCCGGTGTAAGTGTATAACTGTATGTTAATCAGTAAAGGAATATAATTTCGATTATTTTCCGGTTGTGAATCGAAATACTTTGTCCGATTCAATTCGATTATCGATTATGTTTGGTGTCCGATTTTACAACACTAATTGGTATATTACTTTAGTCTTAAAATGTACAAACAAGTTAAAAAGAGTGCCAAGATGGCCCTTTATCGCTCACCTGTATATCAATTGCCAATAATACAAGGGGTCATGATTTTAACACAGTTTGTAGAGGTCCACTACACAATGGTAAGTAACATTCCAAATATCTAACCTCTACCTGTGGGCCTTGTGGTTTTTCTAAGTTTTCCCTATATAAGCCTATGCAAAGTCAAGTGACTCCCTCCCCTGCCAAAATTTTTTTTCGGTTAATTTTCACCCGGGGGTCATGAACAATCTTGGTAAAGGTCCACTAGACAATGCTACATGCTAAATATCTAAGTTCTAGACCCTGTGGTTTCAGAGAAGACTTTTAAAGTTTTTCTTATGTAAAATCAAGAGACCCCACGGGCTGGGTCAGTTTGACCCAGGGGTCATGATTTGAACAAACTTGGTAGAGGTCAACTAGGCAATGTTACATGCCAAATATATCAGCTCTATGCCCTGTGGTTTCAGAGAAGATTTAAAGTTTTTCCTATATAAGCCTATGTAAAATCAAATGACCCCCTGGGCGGGGATCATTTTGATCCTGGGGTCACTATTTGAAAAATCTTAGTAGAGGTTTACTAGACAATGCTACATGCCAAATATCTAAGCTCTAGGCCTTGTGGTTTCAGAGAAGAGTTTTAAAGTTTTTTCTATTTGCTGCCACAGCAACCGGAGTTCTGCATGGAATGGAATTCTTTGAACAATTTTGGTAGAGCTTCATGCAAGGAACATCCCTGCATAGTTTCATCCATCAACATTGGCCTGATTGTTTCAGAGGAGATGTCGTTTGAATCAAAATGTTGACAGACGATGGACAATCACCCATTAGAAAAGCTCAGCCTGGCAAAGCCTTCTTTTCTGTATCAATTGTATGAATTATGATCAACTTCCTCAGAAAGTATTCTTTGATATATTTGACACTAAACTAAGTCCACTTTTGTTAAATGGATCTGAAATTTGGGGTATAGATGTACCGAACTGTTGAATCAGTAAACAATTACAGTATAAAAGTAAAAGATACATGACTTTGTGTGTACATTTTTGTTAAATAGCTAAACAATAACATACATGTAGCGGCTATTAGCTGTTTTAAGTGATTGTGGAAGACTCCCGCTATATACTAACTCTGTAAAATGATGTTTAAGATACTGGTGGAAAATGAGTGATACTAGACTGGCTAAGAAAAGTTATCTTATATTGAAGTACATGTATCTTGATGATTGTGGACACACAAATTGGTATTTAAGTATCAGAAACCTATTATTTTCCAATGGCTTTGGTTCAGCTTGGACAGTTCAATGGGTTTATAATCAGAATTCCTTTGTAAACTCTTTTAAAACTCGTACAAAGACTAAAAACCAATACCAACAGCAATGGGTGGCATTGGTACAAGTCCGAAATTGCTGAAGTTTTTGCCAATTTAAAAATATTGTTTCACATGAACAGTACTTAAATACTGTAGTGAAGAGGAAATTTGAACGAGCTTCTTCCCAGGATCTTGAGGCTAAACAGGAAGATACCCAAGTGCTATTAGAGAAGAACAAATTTGTAAGTTGTGCAACATGTCTATTGACTATCATTTTGTTTTGATTTGTAGCAATATCTTATGTCAACTAGAGAAAAATATATCCCTAGAACATTTTATATTATAGTGGAATTATGCACATTTTTTTTCAAGTGAAAATCCAGCTGGAATCACAGGGGGACGGTGTGTACCTTTTACACTCAATGGGTGTTTTATATGTGTTTTCTGATCATTTTCTGACAAAAATCCATTTTACGTATAAATACATAAGAAAAGGGGTCTAACTCCGCTAGCCGAAATCGCGATCTTATTTTGACACATCTCAAACAGATGCAGATTTTATAGCCGACGTATGGTCTACGAAGTCAAACTATAAAATTATCAATAGATGTATTTTGCTTTCCGAAGGTTCCCTAAGCAAATAGTTCAACTTTTGATGCAAATTCTTTCGAAATCAAAATTTATACTCCAAACACGCGTCTTGAACGAGATCTTGCTACCGCTGTTTACATTATAATATCACTACGAAATTCTGAATAAACGCTTTTTGCATGCTAAAACAGTTTAACAATCAACAAATGGGTTTTTTGGGAACACTTACTGCCAACTTCTCTTTTGAAAACCGAAATCTAGTCCCATAGTCCATTAAAATATTTTCTGTTTACCATTTTCGCTTCACCGGCAGACATATTTAGAATTATGAGATGACTGACGTCATCACACTACTAAAAAGGTAGTACTGAACAATTTCAAATAACGATTTCTTATTGAACGCTTGAACTGGAGCTTTAAATCAGTATTTGAAATTGTTCAGTACTACCTCCCTAAACAAATATGAAGGTAAACATATGTAGCCCGTAACGCTGTATTATCGGCGCATTTGTGTTTTACTCAACACCAGTTTTCCTACGTCATTTTTTTTATAAAATAAACAATTTACTCAACATGCAGCAACATCAATGACATGTGTTACGACCAAAATACATAAGTTTTACAAAGTAGGTCAAACAAAACAAACTACCCATACACCTGAGTGATTTAGATTTCATCCAAGGGAAAGCACTCTATTATCGGCGTAATCGAACTATGGATCACCTTATCCTCCAAAAATACAGACGGCAATGATTTGCCTTGTAAAATTATCTGCTATGGTTCAAACACTCCCAATATCCAAAGAATTAAGAAATATAAAACTCAATTTACAGAATATATTCCAACTTTAAGTGTGCAAGTGTGCAACAAGTTCAAACTGTTCTCAAAATTCTAGTCAAAGTCTTTATAAGTTTATAAAATATCCAAATTAAAACATTAAATCCAACCCTAAATCAACTACCAAGAACAGAAATAAACACACTGACAGTCATTATGTGATTCTTTTTCATATGGCTTAATCCCATACTAGGAATTAAAGATATACATTGAGAAATATTGTAATAATTGATATTCTTTGAAAAAATCATTATTTCTAACTGACTTTGATTAGTATTTCACAAGCAAAAACAGACAGAACCGTCTTTCCATACCATAAAAAAATCGGCCAGAGTGACTTCATAGCAGACGACAAAATGCTAATAAACTTATCCTGTAGTAATTATTCAATAAATAAACAGTACTTTGGGGGATATATCGTTGAATAACACCTGGAAAGGTGTAAAATTAAGTAGCTTTTGCAAATGAACACAAACTTTAAAGTAAATGTGACATTTCTAGAAAAAGTGAGGTGCTTGATCAAGCGTGAACTTCCGGTCACAAATTTGCATATGATATTCACCAATAGAGGGCGCGATGACTCGGAAATACCCAAAAGTATGATTACGCCGATAATAGGAATGCGCCGATAATATGGAGTTCGAGTATATTGATACCATTTCTAAAATGAAATTCCTGTTATGCTTTCGCCCAATATAGGTAGATCTATTGCCTATTTTCATATCATTTAATTATGCGTGAAGTAGAGTTTCCAGAAGCATGCAAAATCAATTTTACAAATTTCGATAATTTTAAATTTTTAGTTAGCAATCCTACAGAGATCTGCCCGAATATGTATTATCCGAGTACGCTCCACTTCATGGATGCAGCTGTTGCTGGAGTGCATACAGTACTTATTAACTTTGACTGCTCACGAACATCGAGTCAAAATTACTTACAAAACAAGCTCCTTTGAAAATTAGTCTTTAAATCAGTGCTTTCCCCCTATATTTGAGTTTATTAAAAGCTCAGTGTTGATGGTTCACCGGTGCACGTCATCAGTGTAACACACTGTAAGAAATACCAAACAGAACAAGAGGGCCAAGGTGGCTTTCTATCGCTCACCTGAGACCTACTCATGACCGGTCAGGTGTAAACGGCGGATCCGGCGGATCCGGATCCGGATCTAATATAGATTATATAGAGAAAAAAAGAAGGTGTTACGGATCCACTCATAACTTTTTCATTTGTTTATATTTTGAAATAATTTGAGCACTAAATAAAAGCTGAATGTTACAGCTTTGTGTGCATGTATAACTTTGTTATATTTGGCGGATGAAAATATGTATGTTTTAATATCAAAAATGAACGATCAGTCCAGATTTCTGATCATCCATGTTAAAAAATGAGTATCGCGGATACATTCATAACTTATTTATTTATTAACGTATTGAAATAATTTGGGTACCAAATAAAAGCTGACAGTTGTAGTTTTATCATTTTGTATAATTTTGCCATATTCATTGGGGGAAACGTGTATATGTTTTAATATTAAAAATGAGAGTTCGTTCCCGAATATCAGATCCGCCAATTGAAATATATACTACATTAGAAAGCTCACGGATTCAATTGTAACATTATATGTAAACTATATTATATGTAAAGTATATCAAATTATATTTATTATTTTCGTTCTTTGAATGGTAAGTCATATTTTATTTAAGGTATTCACACAACAGGGTTGTAGGTTGCCGAGAACTTCATTTTTTTTTCAAAGTTTCAAAGTTTATTTACAAATAAACCATTAATAATAAATCAGAATTAATTGACTAAGTAAATAATAAATACATAGCTTTTGTTGCATGTTATACGTTGCATGTGTTTTCAGACTGTAAGAAAAGAACCATTACTCGTAAATGTTATTTCAAGATAACGATATATGCCAGTATGAATGTCGTTAGTTCCTAGTTTAAAATTGCAATATCGCAGTTGGCTCGCGCTAAAAACAACAATTTTGGTTATACTGATGTGAACGTTCAAAGTGATTACACAATTCTACGCAATTTTGTAAGTCTTTGATGCAAACAATAAGTGCTGTGCTAACTTCTTTTTGGTTCGGTGCCAATCGCCATTCTCTATCTCGGCATATGTAAATGTGTCTTCCTAGTTCAAACATGTTATGCAGTTGGACTAATTTTCTCATTATCTCACTCTTATTTTTAGTATTGAAGTTGAAATTAATTGAAAGTTTGAGGATGTAACTGATTGTCAATGTATGCTTATTTCTTTCTTTTTCTTATTTATACGTTATCTTATCTTTTTATAATCTTGCCGTTTGTAACGAATGTAGAATACATTTACATGGCACGTGCGTATGATCTCCGACGTCCTTTAATCCAATAAACGATATGTACCCCGTGACAATAAACAACACCTGTGGTTGACACGTGTCGGTGAAATCACGTGGCTACTGTGTACGTTTATTTTACATTTTTATTATACAAAACCGGTGGCCATGAAGAATAAAAAAGTTATATATGAGTCTTTCCGTAATTTTACTTTTGTGTATTTGAGTCTTTAAAGTGCTCAAGGGACTTGAAAACTTTCATCTAACGACATTACATTCCACGGGTATTTCTTTCAGTGATCATAGTTTTCTTTAGTTAATTGAATCGATAGTATTAATTCATTAATGCAACCTACATACATGTATATAGAGTTTATTCATTATTTCTGTGATGTATTTTAAACAGATTGCAATAGTAGTAGTTAGTCAACAGTAAAACCTGTCTTATCTGGCATCAGGTTCTAGAGAAAACTGCTTTTCAGGCATCTTCACTTGCACCTGGAAACATATCATGTATTACATTTACTTAAAGTGCGGTTTAAACCGATAACATGCTTTAATCAGCATGATAGTCTCGAAGGTGATGGACAAGACATGTTTTATTCTGATCTATATTATATACATGTAATAATGCATAATATTGTGTACATATTTACTTATGCTTATTTATTTGTACTACAACCGATGGCATAGATACTATAAACATATCTTTTGTATTGAAATGAATGATAAAGTAGCTGTTAATAAAATCAAATCGAGATAATGGCTTTGTATTTTTCCGCTGTTCCAGAGTTCGTGGTTTTTCCTTTACTAGGTTCCGTATCTTTGATTATCAGATTCATATGAAAACATCATAATCTGACAGCGATTGAATAATGTGTATAGATATTTATTGAAAAAATTAATACAATGTATGTTACATGTGAATCCGTGACTACCTGTCTAATGTACATGTAGGATGTTTCCACTTGATATGTTAATCTAATAAATACTGAACTGGCTGATCCGAAATCGGGACTGACTGTTCATCTTTTACGTTAAAGCATATGCATGTGTTCCACCGTCAAATATGACAAAATCAAACATTAACAAAAAGCTACAACTGTCAGCCTTTATTTGGTACCCAAATTATTTCAATATGTTAATAAATAAATAAGTTATGAATGTATCCGCGATACCCATTTTTTTAACCTGGATGATCAGAAATCTGGACTGATCGTTCATTTTTGATATTACATACATAATTTCATCCGCCAAATTTATCAAAGCTATACATGCACACAAATCTTTAACATTCAGCTTTTATTTAGTGCTCAAATTATTTCAAAATATTTACAAATGAAAAAGTAATGAGTGGATCCGTAACACCCTCTTTTTTCCCCCTATATAATCTATATTGGATCCGGATCCGGATCCGCCGGATCCGCCGTTTACACCTGGCCCTCATGACCTGAATGTAACCAATATTCAATCTTAAACTATCGATTTTTGTCGTAACACAAACTCTCTGTTTGACCTTGACATGATTAATATTCTTACCATGTTACATAATAACTGGCTCAAAATGTTACTTCTGCAGTATCAACAAGTTTTTCCTTGGAATTGACCTAGAATTTATTTAATCCCATGTGACCGACATTCAACTTAACTAAGAAATGATCAAGACCAAAACTCTGACCAAATTTTCATATCGATAGGGTAATTTGAAAATAGGCAATACATATATCGGACGAAAGCATTAATTACTAAATAACTCGTATATATGTGTATGGATGATAACTTCAAAATTTGTAAGCGATATTGTGAATGTTTACACACAAATTGAAAGGTCATGTGATACTTTAAACCTTGGTTTCAGCTATTTTGATTGGTTGCCTCTTAAACTATGGGTTAACAGATTTTAAACTACGGTAAAAGACTTAAAATTACGGTTTAAGAATTAATGTGCCCATTTTGTGTTTTAAATTGTTGCTAACTGGATTGTACAACATGTAGAAAGAATAATGAAACATAATGATTTGTACATAAAAAAAGAGGTAAGTCATTGCATGGATTCATTCAGTTAAAGCAAGGTCTTTCAAATAGTATTTAGCATTTTTGAGGTTTGTCCGGTGTGGTATGACATTCGCAAGTGCCATGAAATCAGCAAGCACGCATGCGCGAAAAATTCAATTTTCATTTTCTTAAACAGCGGAACTTCAGTATAAGTACTATAAGCCTTATCCATCGCAATAACCGGAGTCGATTTGATTTTAGAATGAGTTATGCTTAATCATAATTATCATAATTAAAAACCATGTTAGCGAAACTGCAAGTCGAACTGCAACTGCAAAGTTGCTTTTAAAAAGGATTAGAAAACCAGGGAATGCATGTAAGTAGACTGCAATCTGTCAGTCTTTTGATAAGATCTTCTTTTTTCGACAACATATAGTTAGGTATTTAGATAGGGGCATGAACAGGAGAACATGCCGGGTCGTACCGATTATAGCCTCTTTAGAGGATGGTGGACCCAATAAGCACAATTACAAACGAAAACAAACAAACAGAATTAATGTGCAAATAGCAGATAAAACTTTATGTTAAACAGTGGTTTCAGCTTATTTGATTGGTTGCCTCTTAAACTAGGGGTTAAACACGTTACGTGACACATCGGGTCGTACCGACTATGCCTCGAACGAGGATGGTGGACCCAATAAGCACAATTACAAACAAACAAAAAAGTTACGTGACACTTTAAACCGTGGTTTCAGCTTATTCAAAAGACTCTAAACTACAATTAAGACTTAATTAAAACCACGGTTTAAGAATTAATGTGCAAACGGCAGATCATAACAGTTTAACCTAATTAATGTGCATTGCGCTTGCCATAGTATATGTCAAATCAGTTATTTTATTGCTTTCAGTATTTAATTAAATACTCATACTTACGTTTGCCTTTGGTCGGGCTTCGCCCGTAATATGAAAATAGGCAATACCTTTTTCGGGCGAAAGCATAACTAAATAACTCGTAGATATATGGGAGATATCTTCAAAATTTGTGTGCGATGTTCTCGTACGAGTTACCTCTCTTAGTATCCAAAACATAAGTGTGCGTTTTTTTCTTTCTACATCAAATTATTATGTTTCAACTCGGTAAAAACTCCTTTATAGTTCGTGACTGGGTACACATGTTATTATTCGTATCCATTTTATCGTACGGGAATCCTATTGTTGCTATTTACGGATTTTAGACAATCCCAGCGCATGATATGACATGGTAGATCTACGTCATTCATTTGATGGAGTTTATTTTCAAGAAACTCCATTTAGTATAAATTGGTTGCAAGATCCATTCAGAAGGGATATATATATTATAAAATAGATAACCGTAAAATAAATGTTTTAGAACAATAAAAAACGGTCAGCGGAAGTTCAATAGAAGGTGCAGCATTATAAGTATGTTATCGTATCGTCACGGAATCGACACTTTCTAATTTCGCATGGGTATATGTCAAATCAGTTATTTTATTGCTTTCAGTATTCAATTAAATACTCGTACATACGTAAACCTATGGTCGGGCATCGCCCAAACGGCCCTTCGAGATTTCGCCCGTATAAAATGTGGCACCCATATGGTTAGTAATCGTAGTATACCAGAGAAATAATTATCAACCTGTAACATTACACAAATTTAATTTGCAACCAGATATATCGCTAGTTACATTTACATTTACCGTCTCCCTTGGTCTAATGGTTTAGGCATCCGCCTTGAGAGCGGGAGATTGGAGATTCAAATCCCAGCAGGTGTCCATTCTGATATTGCCGGTTGGTGAGCCGCCAGCTAGTTAAAGGTGACCGTATGCCTACCTGGTCAGATATGGCTGACCCTTTAAGTAGGGGTGACATTATACTAAACAAACACTTTGCCTTTTCCTTTACTCTGAGAATTTGTGTGCATGGCCCTCAAGAGCTCCCTTCAACAAAGAGAATGAGGTGACTTGACTACTCAAGGAAAAGGTGTGAAAACTAGAGGCGAAAAACGATTACGCAGTCTTCCAAAGACTTATCCGGGATTTGTTTTTGCATTTCATATACATCACATAATTTTCGGTAGGTAGCATATAAAAAGCTAGTATGCCTTAAAATTATTTCCAGTTAGTTGAGCACAAAATGTTTCACGAGGGTGATCATCATTGTTATAAAAAAATATAGGAACACATCAAAATATCAGTTTAGTTCAGCTACCTCTTAAATGAGTTGACTGAGGCGTAAAAAGCCCTCATACATCGACACAATCCAATTATATAATGGAATGTTTGAAGGTGTTTTACATAATATAACCCGTTTAATATGAACGAGGGTAGTTCGAAAAGTTTCGGAAAAAAAACATATCTATTTCATTAAAAAGATGATTTGACAAAATGTTGACAGCATGAACATTTCACTTCAGTGATCTTTTCGTTATACTGGACACTTCATTAAAGTCGTCAGGGGTGTTTGACATTCAAGTAAGATAACCTTTTATATGAAATTAATCAAGTTATTACCTATGTTTGACTTAAATAATCAGTTAAAATTTTGTATGCAAGGTACTATCATGTACACATCTCAGTAAACCACATATTATGGGATTCATTTGAAACTTCAATACAGTCTTCAGCAGTATCAAACAATAAGGTTAGATAGCTTGTGATTGAATTTTCTACAAATTATAGCCTTGTTGAAGTTAGAAATGCATGCAAGGTACTTCAATAACCACTTATGGGAGTTATATATTGTGTCAAATAACCAAACTACTATAAATAACTTTTTACCTTTTTGCAGGATGATAACGGTCGGTTGTCTGATTTATGCTTAGAGTTAACGGAATTATTTTTTTTGCTATGTACTGACAAAAGTTGGGTTGTATTGCAAGCACTGAGAATAGTCGACCATGCTGTCTTCCGGACAGCTCTGATTATAATAATAGGTTCGATAGCGTGATAAATAAAACTTGATAGAGATTGAATATTTTTTCATTCTGATATGCTAGTAACAATATGGTTGCTTGGTTGTCTGCAATACTTAAATGGAATATATTTAATCAATATAGGGCAATGTTTTGAAAAATGAAGTTTGTCTTCAACAACGTTCATGTCGCAAAGTTTACAAAGACGATTTGCTCTGGCCGTTTTACTGCGCCACCTTCTTTTAATAGCAAGACAATGCATGAGAACCTGATCTGAATTATGACATTACTGATTGCATCAAGGGCAATATTCGTGTTTTACAAACTGGTTTTATTCACATATGTTTCCGATTTTTACAAAACGATCTTAGATTCTGTTAGTTTTCAGTATGTGTGTCTAGTTTTTGATGGATGAAAGTACTACTTTTTTAACGCTTAGCGCTTTAAACTTTTATACTATGTACACTATATGACTCTTAATTATTGACTGTCTTACATATTCTATATACTATGTATTTCAAGTTGCCTGTTAGGCTTTCTTTGCTATCAAACTATGCCGCTTAAATTTGTTAAGAGTTTTCGAGCAGTTCATGAACGTCAACAACTATCGTTTAGATATCTAAACTTAGACAAGCACTATAATAAACTGAGGACATCTAACAACCTGACAAACACAGCTGACAAGAAATAGTCCATTCTGACAAAAACCTGCTCTATTCTGACAATGTTCCCAATATATGACTTTTATACACCATACAAACTTTTGTCAGCTCCAAAACGCGCAAATGGCAAAATGGAAAGCTGAAAATTCAGCTCATAGCAAATCGAAACCTGACAAATATAGCCAAGGGCAAAGTTATTCTATCACTGACAAATTTTTTTTTTTTTTAACCAAGCTGCAGAAGTATAGATTGCGATACAGACATACCATGTAAAACAATATCATAACTAGGTTAGGATAACTTACAATCCCCAACATTATGACTGACAAATCTGTCTCATTCTGACAAAGCTGCCTATATACAAATTTATCACAACATATACTCTAAGCCAGCACTATAATTGCATTGTGACAGTTTCTAAAGTCAAGAAAAATACAAGTAAAACTTTGTGGTACATGTATGACTTGCGTTAATGTCACCGATAACACTTCAAAAGACGTTACGGAACTGAAGGAGTTTATAGTCTGCAGCCATGGTCAAGTGGTTAGCCACCAACTTGAAATCACATTAACTTCTCATTGACTGAGGATCCTGGGCTGGAGCCCTGCTAACAACCATGATTCTTTATGTTAGAAAGTCGACAGTTCCTTACCAAAGCTAGAGTTCTAATACTGTTCCTTCCCACTGTTCTACTAAACTGCCAACCTGTATAAACGACTGAACTACGGTTGAAATGGACGCTAAACCCATTCAACGAAAAGGAATTTATAGCTACCCTATATATCTACTATAGCCGACATCATTAAATGCTTACTTCTTGTCGGAGATACAATAAACTGCGTATTAACGACTCCGGATATAGCGAAATAGCGAATATAATGAACAAATATTCTGGACCGGATTTTTTTCAACTTTAACTCACATGACAATGCAATGCTATATGGATATAACATTTTCCGGATTTAAGGAACAATTTACCATTCTTGCAATTATGAACAATTTCAAAGTTAACTGCAATTAACCAGGTTTTATTGAGTTTTGAAGCAGTCGGTTCTAGTCTCCAGATGGCAACAAGAGAATCTCTGAGAAAAACACAACATAAATGATTCCACTGCAGGTTAGGCATTTTACTGTGTGAAGTGATAGAAAAGTGATAAAGATTAAAATTTAGCATATATAAAAAGGTAAAGCGCTGTAACAATATGACAAAAGTAGAATGCCGTGAAATTAAAATTTCCTTTAGAATAGTGAACGAGGTCAGTTTTTATTTCTTTGTTTGGTTTAGAGTGTTTTTTTGTTTTTTTTTGGTAAAGTTGACTTGATCAGCATGGTTTTCATTTTTATCTGAAATTCCAAAGTCTACAAGAAGCAATACAAGTCATTTTTGTCAAAAACCAGTGCATGCATCCTAAACAATCTGATATAGAGGTATCATATTCACCGATCTCTTTCAACTAACACTAAATATGACACATAAACAAGTAAAACTTAAGGCTATTCTTTTCATTTTTGTTTTCATAGTAATAATGCGAAATTTACAGTGACTTTTGGGGATGAAGATACCTAATCTAGCTCAAAATCAATGGATGACATTTCTACTATGAAGAAGGCATTGCGTTTAGGCAAATATCTGCAAATTGTCAACCCCCCCCCCCACCCCCCTCAAAAAAAATTTAACATTTCACTCACATATACAGAAATAACTGAGGAAATGACTCAGTTCTCTCCCATTACTTAACAGAAAAAAAAAACTTTTACAAACAAATTAAGAACACTTAAAAACTTATTACATCGGGAAACTATGACAAGGGTTATCTTGTATGAACACATTCTATGAGCTTATATTTCACTAACGACAACTGTAACGTTAAACTACGAACAGTACAACATTTTATTAACCTACCACTAAATCAGCAGTTTCGTTTAATAGGTTCATAATGCTTATTAAAAACAGTTATGTAAAATATTACGAGCCTTTAGCAGACATGTCTGTTACGGTAAATACAAATGTTAGTTTGTAAACAAGTCTGAAATATATATATATCAGTTCAATGAATTCTAAAAAGTCTATTTTGTGCTCCATTTTAACAGAATATTTTATCCATATTTTCGAATAATCAATTAAGCTAAAAAAACTCATTTGGTACAAAATACTTTCAATTATAACTGATTAATACAATCATTATCGAGTACAAAGTTACAAATTTAGTCAAATCTATGTATTTTACAGTAACACACATTTTTGCTTGACAACGCTCGTAACTATGGCAACACAGACTGATATGAGAAGGCATTTTAATTATTCATGATACATAATTGTGATGTTCTTCACACCTTATAAAAAACTCGAGTTAAAATCACCTATTGCAATGTATGTTGTAGTACAATCAACTATAGCCCTATATATATTTATATATAATGTATGTGAAAACAACATTACCAACAATACAAACTGTTCTAGAAAATAAGCGTTCAAGCCTATAGTTTGGTTCATCTTTTCTGTGGCATGACTTTTTTTCTATTTCTTTCCTAAAAATTTTTAAAGGAATATTTTTACTGTGATGTATCATTTTAAAAGTCTGTGACTATCTGTCAAAATGTGACAAAGCCATCAACAGAGGACCTAAAGACATTTCAAGTTTTACAAATATACAAAGCTTAGAAAATACATTTTACTGATTTATTCCTATTACAGACTTTTGCCATTTTTTATTCATCAAAACTTAAAGACCCCATAATTTTGGCTTCATTTTCCATAAGTATATTTTCCATGAAACATTTAAAAATCTCTTAACTATAAAACCTTTTAAAAATTGTAGAATAAAAATTGACATTTTGAATACCGTATACCTCTGCAAAAATGCCCCCCCCACCCTGGTCTTTTTTTTTAAAGAAAAAATTGACATATCAGATCTGGAGACAGGCATATAAACCCAGTTATCCATATTTTTAGTCCCTAATCAACACCCCCAGGGGCATTTTATGGGGGGAATATGGTATTTTTAAAAGTTCCAAAGCCAATACCCTACCTTTAGAATGATGTTGGACTATCATATGAATACAACATAATTCAGATTTAATTTCACAAAAATGTACATGTAGGGAAAGAAACGGTGACTCAAACTACAGATCTTTGACTATGTTAATACTGTATGTAATTTTCAAAAAGCCAACTTCAACAGTCTCTATTTCACTTCAGTGGTTTTGTTCAATTAATATCGACAACTATTTGATATCTTTATTACTAAACCCTTGATTGTTCCTATGTTTTTCAACAACTGTAAACAAAGGAACATTTCTTAGCACTACATTTTGTGCTCTTCTCGTGATATAGTCGCTATGTACTGTAAAAGTCTATATATTCATGAGTAGTTTATTTCATAATTTTCCAACAGTCTATTAATTCAAGAGTTTTTGAATTTGCAAGCGAGCACTATTATACATATCTTAGTGAGTTTGATACATTTTAAAAATCACAAAAAAAAAAATCCCTCTAGAAAAAAAACTTGGAACAGTATTTTAAAACTGAGTCAAATTTCTTAATCAATAATTTCATACACTTTTCATAGAATGCTAGCATATGTAATGAGGGATGCAGTACATGTCTACCTATGTTCCGAATGGAAGAAAATCTACAATTTATGAAATATACTGAAATGTTTCCTTCCTTGTAGCCTGAGGCATCTTTCTGTATCATTACGATCAAAGTTCCGAGTTACAAAACATTTTCAGTTTTGTACACACATGTAACAGGAATGTCTCTTGGAAGCATTCTTCAAGTTTTGTTCAGGTGTTTTATGTCATCAAATGATATCCTTCCATAATTATTTTGCACTTAATTTGGATGAGAAAAAAACCGCTAAGTTTCAGTATATCCGTATCATAATCCACTAAATGGTTTCAGTATTCTACATGCGTGTGTGTGTGTACGTTGATTCAAGTTTATGGTTTCCGTTGACGACTTGTATAAGTATGAATACATGTTTTCTTGCACAATACTAGGATGATATGCTACACACTATATTCCAGTGGTCAACAGTACGCATCACCGCTCATTGCTATATGGACCTGTTCTAGTTTCGAGTTCAGTCTGTTTTTGCGCGCGAATTCGTCCTCCTCCAGGGCACTTGTGAGATCGTCATTGTAGTGTTGTACATATTTATACAGTTCATATAATGCCGCGTTCATGTTGAACTCATCATGGTGAGTCTGAAACAATCACACAAAATAAATTATAAAATATTACACAGTTTTACAAGTTTTCTGTCTTCTACTATTTTTAACACATTATAGATATGTACCAAAGACTACCATGAACTGTGGCCTATCAGTCTGATTATTAATAGCTAAAACTGCACTTGTAAAGCCATAACCTTTGGACACCGGCATATTTTGTTACACACTCGACAGACATGCATGCGTTTTTGTAAACACTGTACATCACGTTTTGGCTACTTTCGGTTTACTGCGCGTGTTGTATACGTCAGCAAATAGATTGAGCTGTAACATGAAAGTAAAATTTCCATTGGCCCACCTACAGGGGTCACGCGCAGGAGTCACCCTGCCTGCTAACCTGCGCATGGACTTCTTTTTTTTTTTTTTTTTCTTTTTTTTGCTAACGGGAGGTCAATTTCAAGCGTTCTCATAAGATGTCAATATACCTAGGTATGAGTACGACATGTCTGCTTTATGTCTGTGAAAAAATATTTGCACGCGCTCAAAACACTATCCCACAGGGGCCTGTACGCGAACGTTGGTAAAATGAAAATTTTCAAAGCTGGTAAAATTGTGTCCAAGGTCATTTTCAAGGTCGTCTAAAAGTGTCAGCATTTGCCTCGGATGTCTGAGTTTTCAACAGTCAGGAGCTGTCGGCATAGCCTTTAAATTCATACAGACAAAACGTGTTCCATACGGTCACTGTCACTTCTATGGAAGGCCAAACCTGTCTTAACCCGCGTATACGTTTTATTACGTTACAGGTGTTCAAAGGATATATCTAAATTCTAGTACCATCAAATCTCGACTATTGACCCAATTGTATCCCTTGTAACATTCTGCCAAAAGTCTTGACCCAGTAACAAATTACAAAATAATTATACAATCCTCAATCCCCATTTTTTTTTTTTTTTAAAAAAAACAATTATACCTCTTCAGCCACAGCCACAAAAACAACAACAATATAACTTACCCTTGACTCATCGGCCATCATCGCGGTCATATCCTGGTCACTTATGGCTGGCATCATTTTGATATCTTGGTAATACCTACAATGAAATTTGAAAAATGTCAATTTTTATTTGTTATTTAGCTAAACTCTCGTCTGTCAGAAGCTATGTAGTCCGGTTTTAGGATGAAAATTATTAAACATATGGTCCGAATCTTAATAAACATAACTATTAGATCTACATTAAGTTAAAGCAGTACAATTTTTCAGGTTAACAAGCTAGGAACCGGCCCAAATGCTATACAGAGACTGCCTGTCTTCTTGTCGTTCCTTAGGTGAAAGGGCTGCAACTCTGCCAAAACTTTGTAGTGAATTTTATACATACATTAATCATGTACAACATCTGTGTTCTACATAGACTCATAATTTAACCAGCTATTTGACATAAACCAAAATCAAACAGCATGTACATGCAAAATCTTACCAGTACCCGAAACCTGGAAACTGACAACATTATACATACTAACCTTTCTACCCATTTCTTGTAGGTAGGTATATCTTTGGCATACAACAGTTTACTTGACGGTGAATCCTTGCCTAGTTTATGCTCGCTCATTGAGCACGAGTCCATGAAGTTTTGAGCAACTACAGATAAGCATGAGTCTACGATGTTTGACTTGTAGATATCAAACACAAAGTTGGGATTCTTTATCACGTTTACCCAGAAGCGTAGTGGAAGACTGAAATAAATTTACAGACTTAGTATTTTGTATGTTTGTATTATGTGCTTTCTGGGTACACCATCCTCGTTCGACGCTTAAAGCGGTACGACCCGTCACATAGACTTTGTAAATGATGGTATTAATTTATAGATTTTGAAGACAAAACACATAAGCGCAATCAATCTCTCTAATTCGAGTAGAGTAGGGCCAGTAAAGCATGAAAAACTTCCTATTACGAGGCCTACCTATACTTAGATTCAGATGTATGAAAGAAATGTTAAAGAATCTCAGACTTATAAAATCAAAATCCTGAAATGCAATGCTTGTATGTTTAAGTCACTAAAAACAGGAAGGTTGGGGGGTACGGTGTTATAAAGGTGAGCTTGAAAATCTCAAACTTAATATTTCGATCAATATAAAAACTGTGTCAGTAATTACCTATTGGATTTCCATGTATGTACAACATCTTGGTCCTGAACGTTATGAAGTAATGCCTGATCGTCAAGGAAATCAAACATGTACTTGATCGCTAGCGGCAACGACGTGCCCCTGTGTACTGTACTGAATATTCTCTCAAACAAATCATCTACAAACTGTTGCAGTGTGCCCTGTAAACAATTTACATAATTTGTTTGAAATGAATAAAACATTGTGCAGATGCACTTGCTGCAACAGAATATAACAAGAAAAACTGTGATACAAAGTATCACAGCGGGCCAACAAACAAAAATCCCATGTAAATATTTTGAAAATTGGTGATAATTGATATTAAGGCATGGCCCCAAAAGAACTCGAGGGAACCAATTCTGGTTGAACAAGCAAAACTTGATACGACACCACATCTACTGACTGACCTGTAGTATCGAAACTTTACTGTTATCAAATATTATTTATACAGTATGTCCAGGAATGCTCTATAGACCGTTCCTGGTATGTCTCAATTTTTCATTACCATTATCCTTATTAATTTGACATGAATGAAGATTTTTATGATTATTTGCCGTAAAATATTCTTAAAAAATTAAAAGTGATTATTAAAACAGCAGAAAAAAGTTTTAAAAAAAAATGGGTGTTGATGGGATTCGAACTCGTGCTTTCTAAAAGTACACGTACACAAAAGTGCTTCAGCTATCGGCTTTATCCATTACACTACGGAGACAGACTTACTGGGCATGGGAAAAAATTAGATAAGACAATATCATATATGTCTAAAAAAGGCCATAAAAGAATATTCAGTCGACTCGACTCGTTTCTATAATGTCAAAGGTTGTGTTAGTGGAAAAAGCAATCATATATCCATTTTTCTAGGTGTAGATTGCGACTGAAACGTGAAAAGCGCTTTTTTCTTTTTTTACCAGCGTATATTAGATTGCGCCCTCTATGAAACGAACGACAGCTCAATTACAAACGACAACTCGTGCTTTTTCCAAAAAAATTGACTGTGTCTACAGTTTTCATCTCAGAAGTACCTCAATTTTATAATGAAGAGAGACGCATATGTTCGATCTAGTGCTTAAGTCTCCATGCATCTTTTACTCACCACGTATTCAATAACTCACTGCTAAATAAAAGTCAAAACTGACAAGACTATTAATCAATCTTTCATGAGTGAAATAAATTGCAAACACATTCAAATCCTACATCAAAATACAGCTCTGACCTTATGTTTACATACTGCTGATATATTAAGTATACATATAACACATTTTTTATATCCGTCTGTCAACAAAGAAATTACTCAATGGTAGACAGAACTGACTGTAAAAATTAACAAACCTGTGTAGATTGTTTTCATTTGTAGCTTATCATTAAATCAAGCTTTATTGATAAACTCCCTTTACCCTGCTGTTGGCTATTTGCCAACACTGCAGATCATGAAAAGCCTGCACATCCACCTAGTCTGATCATGATCTGCACTGTTTAGTATTGAGTCAGTAAACTTTCATGGCGCACCCCTTTTATCGGTGAATGGTAATTTCCAAATTGATTATAAAGGAAAGTTCATTTTACAAAAATAAACCCAGGAAGGTATTCATAGGCAGAAACAGAAATGTTGAAACATGTGCTACACCATCTATAACATACTACCAATCGGTCTATACACAACCTAATAAATTTATTATTTTGACTGGCGCAAAAAGACAAAAATAAACTCAAAAGATTTTTACCTTTGAGCAGGCAGCCTCGTCAGATAGATTTCCGAGACCATCTTACTGCCGCGGTCACCTTCTTTGGTGTTTTCTTGATCATGTTGCTTTACCTGTAACACAAACAACATTAATAATAATGTGATCTCATATAATAATAATGTGATCTCATAAAATAATAATGTGATCTCATATAATAATAATGTGATCTCATATAGTAATAATGTGATCTCATATAATAATAATGTGATCTCATATAACAATAATGTGATCTCCTGTAATAATAATGTGATCTCATGTAACAATAATGTGATCTCATGTACTAATAATGTGATCTCGTGTAATAATAATGTGATCTCATATAATAATAATAATGTGATCTCATGTAATAATAATGTGATCTCATATAATAATAATAATGTGATCTCATATAATGATAATAATGTGATCTCGTATAATGATAATAATGTGATCTCATATAACGATAATGCAATCCACAATACCAAACCCAGTTTTCCGGCATGGGCACCTGAAATGCCTGTCTGATATGCAATAAAGAGTGTTCTATAATAGCATGTAGTCTCCATAAGATAATACTCTATCATGTGTAAGTTGTTCAATCATATTGTGAGCTAATTCAGGGGGCTGCCAATTACACTGACATGATGATAGCATATGGCGGACATGATGTTAACCTGATATGACATAAACTTGACATGATGGATCAGATTATTGTAACACAATCTTTATGTTCAATGTCAGTGCATTTATGTGTAAGCCAATGAAAAATTGCTGGGTACAATTCATCGAAAGACTATATAGTCTATTATAATAGGACAAAATAATCGTACTGCACTTACCAAGTGATAGTATTTGGTTCCATTGTTGCTAGCATTTTCTATATCTACATGTACATTCCGTGGTGATGCTGTTCTATTTAAAGATGGACTCCTACTACTGTATATCACACTACCGTCTGAAAATCATCAAAATGGAAATCATTAAAATGGAAATAAATCATCAAAATGGAAATCATTAAACAATGTACTAATGCAAGGCCTATCTCCGCCATATCCTTTTACACTCTATTTTTTGTTTTGTCGGCTTTTCAATGTTAGTTCCCTTCACATGACCCCTCATACATGCATACATACAGAATTTCACACAGAACAAATGTCAACATTCAGGAAAGTCAAATATGGCTTTACCGAGAAAATTAAAGTATATTATTTATATAATGTAGCTTAAACTGTTACTAAAATCAATCGGTCGATGATACTTATGCCTTGCTAAAACATGTGGAACAATTACTGAACAATCTCAAGTATACAGAAAGCACTTCATACGAAAAAGGTACCAGAAAGATGAAAGATGGTTAGTAATTCAGAAAAATATATATACATGTAGGATTATACAAAAACAACACATTCAAGCAAGACCCTGTATACACTAATCATATCTTTTAACAATTTACTGATTTTGACTTTATTATATTCTTATATATACCACTCATGTCTCTTTTTATCTTTATGTGAGAGAGTTTGCCGTTTCTTACAGATTAGTGTTATACATGTAGTACTGGTCCTTCCCAGGAATGATGGCTAGGTAAACTGCTCGCCTGTAAAATGACTGAAAACTCTTTTGTTTCAATGATGCATAATTTATTGTCATTTATGGCATTGGGCCCAGGTTTGTCAAAGCCAACTTTTTTTGTTTTTAGTAATTGTGAAAAGCAGAGAATGAATTATCGTACTTGTGAACACTACAGGAATTACATCACATATAATGTCACTCAGGTTGCCTGTGATTGAAAAGTGTACCATATGGAATCAGATCAAGCTGTATCTAAGGCCTAACGTAAGTGTTGGCACAGTAAAAGTTATAGGTTGTTTTCAGAATGGTTTTGGCACAATCAAACTTATCGTAAGAAGATAGGGTCTTTCGAACATCGTAAATAATTTACCTATCACATTTTCTGTTTTTTTTAGGTCATCATGGTCATCTTTGTGTCTTTTGATGTAATCTTTGGACAGCTCTTCACCCGTTAACTTCACATCAATATTTGCGTAAAGATTGTCTGGCATAAACGTGAAAGTTTTCTGGGAATCACAGAATCTGCAGGCCCAGTACAGGCCTCTCTTCTCAGGGTCGGGTTAGTATATACGGGTGGTCAAAATAGAGGTGGGTTCCTTGGGACATCACAACCTTTGAAAATAGTGATTTTGTAAAAACAAAAGGATTTAACTAGTTACTTGACTGTAGTACTAACAAAAATTCAGTTACAGTTGAAAAGGCACAGTGTAAATGCATGTTGAGAAATGTATTGAGTATAGTACAGCTAGTATCGAGTAGTATAGAATAATCTATACATGTATATCTCAAACAAGAGGGCCAAGATGGCCCTATATCGCTCACCTTGGTACAAGTCCACTTGCCTGGTTGAAGATCACTAGACATTCCCCCCCCCCACGGTTTCAGACAAGAAGATTTTTATAGTTGTTCCCATATAAGCCTATGCAAAACTAAGTGACCACCTGTGCGGGGTCAATTTTGATCCGGGGGTCATAATTTGAACAATCTTGGTAGAGGTCTACTTGACAATACTACATGCCCAATATCTAAGCTCTAAGCCTTGTGGTTTCAGAGAAGATGTCATTTGAATCAAAATGTTGATGGACGACGTATAACGGACAATCATCCATCAGAAAAGCTCACCCTGCAAAGCCAGGTGAGCTAAAAATCAAATAATAAAATAAACAGATTCAAGGTGTTTTAAATAGTTCAGTTGATATTTTAAAGCGGCACTCCTTACATCTTACAGATTAAATTCTCCAAACATAAATAATTTGCTTAGTGATCGTAAAAAATGGGCCTGGTGGTTTTAGCAAGAAGAGTTTTAAAGTTTTCCCTATATATATATAAGCCTTTGCGAAATCAAGTGACCCCCTAAGCGGGGTCCATTTTAACCTGAGGTTCATGATTTGAACGAGCTTTATAGAGGTCCACTAGGTAATGCTACATACTACTTGTGTTGGTGTTTTGATTCTGAATCACCTGGGGTCAGTAACAAAGCTTGTGAACATTTTACATTCAATCATCATAAAAATGTATCAGGAATATTTTTCTTGACAATGTCACTCAGGTGAGCAATATAAGGCCATCATGGCCCTCTTGTTAAAAAGTGTTATATAAAAAATAAATGACCTGAAGATAATACATGTAATTAAACAGGTACTGGTACTTTTACTCTGTGTCATCTGCTTTAGGATCCCACTGTGTCTATTATCTTTGTTATGTTACCAGTTAAACTGGGATTATTTTTCATTGAGTTTTGACCCTTTAATTTATATGTATTTTTACATATTCACAGAAAAGCAACCACATTAGGGTGCCCAGAACCCACATGCCTTGCTTCTGTTTCTTTACTGTATCTATGGTAGGCTAACTGAGTCAAGGTAGCATCTGGAGATTCGGATATTTATCACCTTCAGCTGAATATATACATGTAGTTATTATCTACACATACTTATATAGGAAAATGTTCAAAATTCTTCCTCTATAAATATCAAGAGCTCAGTATGTCCTTTAGATTTAATTTTTCTTGTTTTTGAAACTACAGGCATTAAATTTGGAACATGTGTGCAGTTTTGGAAGCAAGTTTCAATGTACTGTGTTTTTTTGCAGCTTTTTCATTGATGAATTTGAATTTGATGTGTTTTGTCTCCATTCTCAATGAAGCTAATTAACAATAATTATGCTACAGTTTGCAATGGACTTCTTTAGTGAGTTTCAAGTAGCTTTCACTTAGATATTGTAAAGTGAAGTTATTCTCAGGTGAGCAATATAGGGTCTTCATGACCCTTTTGTTAAACAAGAGGGCCAAGATGGCCCTATATAACTCACCAGCTACTTATGACAATATGTGACCAAACTTCAACTCTAAACTAAATATCACAAGTTTTACACAAACATTCTGTTTGACCTTAACAAGGCAAATATTTTGACCAATGTACAGGATGATTGGGTTGTAAATGTCACCTGTATGGCATACACATGGTTTATAACTGGGTGACCTAGTTTTTGACCTCAGATTACCCATACTCATACTCAACTTAAATTTCATCAAGACAATCATACTGACAAAGTTTCATGAAGATATACTGAAAAATGCAACCTCTATTGCATACACAAGGTTAATCTATGATTTGACCAGATTACCTAGTTTTTGACCCTAGATAACCCATATTCGAACTCAACCTAGATTTCATTAAGGCCATCATACTGACTAAGTTTGTTTAAAATCCAATGCAACATGCAACCTCTATAGCATACACAAGGTTTTTCTATGATTTGACCCTGTGATCTAGTTTTTTACCCCAGATGACCCATATTGGAACTTGACTTAGATTGCATCAAGGTCAAGGTAGTCATTCTGACCAAGTTTCATGAAAATCCAGGGAAAAATGCAGCCTCTAGTGCATACACAAGGTAAAATATGGACAGACAAACAGACGACAGACACCAGGCTATCACGATGGCTCATCTTTGAGCAGTTCATACTCAGGTGAGCTAATAAATATGATCCAAGTTAGATAGCATTATTGTGAGGCTATGAAATATTGAGTTGTAAAGTACAGTGTTTACACCACAGTTTTGAAAGTGTTTAAACATATTATATGTACTTAGCCTACGGATATGGCTAGTTTATTTAGATTATATTGTGCAGTTAAATGTAGGTCATTGTAACTATAAATAGATAGTTTCTGTGCATTTTCTGAAAAAGGAAGTAGTGACAAAAAACTTCATATTGTCACTGTTAATTTGTATAATTATAAACTTGGAAATTTTCTGAAGGACATTGTATTTGTAAAGTTTGTGTAAACAGTGGATTGTTCACCAGTTGTCTGGTCTGGACATGTTTAAGTTTTAAGAAACATAATCTGCTACTATTGTAAGGAAAACCTAAGTATTTTAATTTACTGTTAATCAAACATGGCAGTATCAGGACGTAAATTACCAGATTTGCAAGATTCTATTTCACGAGGCTCGGCTGAAGACTATGAGCATTGTTGCGATGCCTGCCTGACAGAAGGTCAGCAGGTAGAAGCCGAGGGGTACTGCTTGAATTGCCAGGAATACCTGTGTAACAACTGTGTTAGATATCACAAGAAGACAAGTGCCACAAAGAATCATCGACTACTGGACAAAGACAACATGGACAAACATTCGGCCCTACCTAAACCTGCTGGTGTTTGCACTGAGAAATGTTCCATCCATATCGATGAAGTCATCAAATATTTCTGTCCTAAACATGAAGAAATTGGCTGCACTGATTGTATAAACTTGAACCACAGGACATGTAAACTAGACTATATACCAGACAAATGTGCAGACATCGGGGAGAGCCAGGAATACAGGGAAATATTGAAACAGCTAGATCAGAAAATGAAAGAAGTAAGTGCCATCTTGAAAGAAGCTGCAGTAAAAGATAAAGAGATAGATGATAGTCATGACAAAGTCATAAAAGACATCATGAAATTTAGGAAAGAAATAAATGATCACTTGGACACCATCCAGAAAAAGATTGAGGCAGAAGCCAGTAAGAAGAAGGCAACAAGTAAACAAGCAGTAAAAGCCGTTGTTACTTCATGTACAAATTTGACTTCAAACATCAAGATACTGCAGTCCAGCCTACAGAACAGCAAAGCATCTAATCAGACTGGTCAACTTTTCATTGATATTAAACGGGCAAAATCAGAACTACAGTCAAGAGAAATTCAACAAGCAGAGATGTCATTACTGCAGACAAGTTCACAATTCACGTTCAACAGAAACAAAGATCTTGAGACTATCTTCCCAGGAGTAACAAGTTTTGGTAAGCTAACCGAACAGAACAGAGCAGTTGATGCACCCTCGAAGACCCCCCAGACCATTGCTTCCAACCCAATACAGAAGAAAACTTTCAGTTGTCTACAACATAAATCAGATATAAAGTTAAACAAAATGTGTGATATAACAGGTTGCTCTGTCCTGTCCTCAAACAAACTTGTACTGGCTGACAATTATAATTCAACATTAATGGTTGTGAATACTGAGAAGAATGTTGTAGTTGAAGAGAAACAACTTGACTCAAAGCCATGTGACATTACTGTACTTCCTCGGGACCAGATTGCTGTTACAATACAAGACAAGAGACAGATTCTCATCATGACAACAGCAGGTAAACTGTCAACTGACCACAGCATTAGTGTTAAAGGAGAATGTAGAGGTATAATCTACCATCAGAACTGCCTTTATGTGTTATGCCGGGAACCATGTAGTATTCATGTACTAGATATGAAAGGAAACATCAAGAACACAATATCACTGGCAGATCAATCAGTCTTTCATTCTCCATGGTACATAGTGATGAGTCAGGATCATAGTCTGCTGTATGTCAGTGACTTTGCTAACAATTCCATAGTGAGTGTAACATTACAGGGTGTAGTATCTGCTGTATACAAGCACAAGCATCTTGGTAGACCTATGGGAATGTCGGTGTTAGATGATGGATCATTGTTGGTATGCAGCTTTAACAACCACACCATTCATCATGTCTCTGCAGACTTGAAACAAGGCAGGAAAGTACTGGATGGTTTAAGTTATCCACGGTCTATATGCTACAGTGCAGACAGAAGCCAGGTCTACATTGGTGGTGTTGCTGATAAGCTTCCAGTCTACAGTGTTACATACAAGACGTAGTCTCAAAAACATACAAGACAGTATACAGATAGATATGAGGTATGTAGATACAATGTATATTATAATAAAGTAATTACAATATTTGTATACATGTACATGTACAATACAATGTATTCATTTCTGGTAATTGAACATAATCCTGTCACAGGAATAACATGTTGAAAAGTTAAACTTTTTGTCAGTTAATGAAAATTTCACTGTTATTTAGAACCTTTTTTTGCTTCATTGTTTTTGAACGTGTTGTGTTTTTCAGTTCTTAAAGTATTTCTTTATACTAGTAGACAAACATAATGGATAGCCTTTTCAAAACTTGTTTCTACTTCGTTCTCCAGAAAAAGAAGTTTGATTATTATACATTGTAATAGATAAAAGTAGTACTTTAGGAATACAAAATAATTATTATCTCCCTTTCCAATGATCTGGTTTTACACAGCACACAAAATGTTGCGATATTTTCTTCACCCCATCTGAGGCCAGTTACATAAATAAAATGCGTAGTTCTCGGCAAATTACCAGGTACGTGGAAAAACAGGGTCAAAGTGGAAGTCTTCGTGTAAAGAACATTCTTGAATTCTGCTTTAACAAATGCAAAAATTCACATAGGATTAGGAATTACAAATGCAAAAATTCACATAGGATAAGGAATTAACAAATGCAATATGTTTGTGCTTTAAATTTAATTTGTATTTCATTTTAGCATGTCTTGCTGGTGAATTTTCTGATGCTGACAGTGGTACCAAGCTTTCACATCCAGAAAGTAGGACACTATAGACATTGAAGAGTATTCAGACAAGACGTAGCAGACTTCTTATTATCAGCACTATAGACATACCAAAGCACACATTAGTGGATTTAAGTGTTGAGGATTTTATCCAAGAATATAAAAAGAGATCCTGAGGATGACTGCTTTTTTCTTACAGTGTAGATGTGTTATATTCTGGAATAGATCATAGTGAAATGCTGGTAGTGCTTATTCTTATGTTATACCAGCTACCAGTTGTTTTTAGCTCTACTGAAACAAAGTCCAGTGGGTCAAAGGCCAAGGTCACAGTGACCCAAACTTTGAAAATCATTTCAACTCAATATTTTGAGATCTAATTATTAACAACTGTCCAGTAGAGAGATACTGTCCCTTTTGGGCCTCTTGTTTTTTATTTTCGCAACAGAGTTTATTTCTTTCATGTATTTATTGATACATCCCACAACCAAGTTGTTCAGAAGGTGGATCGATATTGGAATCAGTATTGTTGCTGACCAGCAATTGTAAGTCAATATTAATTCATATAAGCATTTATTGCATTATTATCAAACAACTTTGTGTCCATTTTCATAATAACTTATAATTTAGTTTTACAAGGCAGTTAATAATAAGTCAGTACTTCCAGATTTAATTTTAATGAAGTATGGTAGATTACACGTGGATGAAGAATGTTACATTCACACATAACGCACACTATTTTCATGCTGATGGAAAGAAAATGAATATTTCACTTTGATTTAGGGTATAATAATTGATGAGGCGTGTCTCTAATGAAATCACAACCTTCTTATATTGTATGCTTTTGAATATATGTTGTTGTTGTTATTGTTGTTGTTGTTGATGATGATGATGACCTAAATTGTAAATTAAGTCATTTTAATAGAGGTCATATAACTTATGAGCCATAAAGTTGCTCATGCATGTACAGTATCATTCTATTATCTGTTTACAGACAAAGGGAACTATTGGCCAAAGTTGTCTGTATGTTACATGTATATACATTGTAGTTAATATGACTAAGACATACTTTTATGCAGCAGTTATTGTGAGATATCTTTCATGGATAGAAAACCTGCATTCATATGTCACATGTTATTTTTTATTTGAAGATATGATTTAATCTTGTAAATAATGTGAAAAGAAATTTTAAAATTTGTATGTATAAATTATGTATTGGTACATGTACATTCTACATGTAAGATAATCACCTGTATATGTAGAGATAAAATGATCATAATGTACTTCAGACTTTTCAAGTGGTGTTTGTCCTTACAAGGTTGATGGGCATTCTCTATCAGCAAATTTTATCTCGCCCGATTTAACCAAATATATATACATATCTATCTGTATGTTAAATTGACCCTTTTTCCTCTTTCACCGAAATAATGCACAGTTTCAACCAAAGAAATTCAGTGTGAATATTAAAGCACAAATAATTTAAGCCGCAAAATGAAAAAATTTCAGTCCCAATTCAGTTTTGGTGTATACTAGTATGTGAAATGGCCCTTACTACTGTAGTAATTCTTGGCAAATGTGACAGGGAGAGTTATAAAAAGGCAGTGATGAATATATGATTTTAAATATTGCAATATCTTTAACAGGGTACAGTTTAAAATCATCAAATATCACCAAAATAATAATAGTTGTATTGGATTGAAACAAGTTGACAAGTTGAATTGACTCACGAGTCCTGCTCTATTCATATTGAATTACATTTTGTATCTTTTAAGCTTTATATCTGTAGCTTGAAATGCTGTGACGAGTTTAAAACTGAAATGTTCTACAGCAAATATTTTAGATAAGATCCCTTCTGTCAGTAAGGGAGGAATAAACAATAAAATCGCAATATCAAGTAATATATTGCAATATCATTTTTGCTGACAATACCCAGCCCTGACAGATAATAATATGTTTACAGAATGAACTGATAGCTTCTAAAATTACATGTAGATGTCGGCAAAATGCATTGATATCATGCTTTACATTAACATGTATGTACAAATGTATATAGATTTATAGAGAATACATTATAACAAAGATTTTGGAATAAATTACTTGAGTATTGACTTGTCACTTTATCCACATAATGATTAATGAAAGGTCTTAACTATTAAATGTGAACTATTATACAACCCAAGCCCTGTCATCAGTTTGAAGAAAAGGCCCTGATTCATACCTTTAAGGTCAAGATCACATTTATTTGTAAAAGGTGATGAGAGCATGCATATTAGTGTGCATTGTACACCATTCATATATAACCACATGTACAATTAGCATGTAACTACATGTATGCCTGTTTGGTAGATACACTTTGGGGGAATATTCTGTTATTTTTATAGTAATAGCTCTCATTACAAAACATAGACAGAAATCATATTATATTGTCAAATGATGTAAAGATGATGTCCAGAGTTTTGTGCCCCTTAATAAGTATACATTATATATTTTGACTTTGTTTATTATCTCCATTTTTAATTTTTTCTTACTCAGTCTCCATTTCTGTACCAGTTTTTAACTCACTTAAGCAAAGCTAAGCATGAACTACTAGCGTTAGCCCTCAATTGCTTGTCCATTCTGTTGTCTGTGAAATAGGCTCAAGAGGTCACATAACCTGTGCAATCTTGACCAAACTTGCACCAAAGATGTACGACCACAAGATCTTTGAGAAGTTTGATGCTGGGTCACATGGGGTCAAGAACTAGGTCATGAGGACAAATTATAAACTAGAGCTATCACTAAATGTGATTAATTCCCCCAAAAGACTGCTTTATAAACTGAGGAAGTTCGTATTAACAGAATACCTTGCAAAAAAAAAACTAAAATAGAGATATTGTTCTTGGGAATAACTCTGTAATTACTCAAGATAGAGTTATGGTTCTTGTACACTGCACTTCCTCTCATTGTGCTGAACCATTGTATGAAGTTGTATTGCATTCCAATCAGTAGTTTTCAAGTTATGCTCCGGACAAGGAAAAGTAACAAAGGGCAATAACTCTGTAATTACTCAAGATAGAGTTATGGTACTTGTACAGTGCACTTCCTCTCATTTTGCTAGCCCATTGTATGAAGTTGTATTGAATTCCAGAGTGGTTTTCAAGTAATGCTCCGGACAAGGAAAAGTAACAAAGGGCAATAATTCTGTAATGAGCCAAGAAAGAGTTATGGTTCCTGTGCACTGCACTTCCTCTCAATGTACTTGACCATTGTATAAATTTGTATTGAATTCCAACCAGTAGTTTTCAAGTAATGCTCTGGACAAGGAAAAGTAACAAAGGGCAATAACTCTGTAATTACTCAAGATAGAGTTATGGTTCTTGTACACTGCACTTCCTCTCATTGTCTTAGACCATTGTCTCACACGGGCATTCTCTTGGGGAAAGGACGTCGAATGTTGTAAGCTCTTTTACATCCGGATGTACCTTAAGTTACACATCAACAACCATGTGCCATCCAAATGGAGAAAATACTTTGAAGAAATGAGGTTTCATTGTGCATGGGATTTGAATATCTTTGTTGTTCACAATATTCGAGTGCAAAACTTATGTCAGAATGGAAGCATCGATTCAGCCAATTGCCATCTGACCGCACAGAGGTGCATGCCGATCATGATCTACACTGGTCGCAAATACAGACTCGGATGCCTTCAAATGGTACACAATATACAAGTGCAAAGCTTGAAGTTGTATAGAATTCAAACCAGTAGTTTTCAAGTAATGCCCCAGACAAGGAAAAGTAACAAAGGGCAATAACTCTGTAATGAGTCAATAAAGAGTTATGGTTCCCTGTGCACTGCACTTCTTCTCAATGTACTTGACCATTGTATGAAGTTGTACTGAATTCCAACTGGTATTTTTCAAGTTATGCTCCAGACAAGGAAAAGTAACAAAGAGCAATAACTCTGTAATTACTCAAGATAGAGTTATGGTTCTTGTACACTGCACTTCCTCTCAATGTGCCTGACCATTGTATGAAGTTGTATTGAATTCCAACTAGTAGTTTTCAAGTTACGCTACGGACAAGGAAAATGCAACAGACCACCTGACCGCCCGCCCGACCGACTGCCCGACAAACCACTGGGTGACTCCTATATACCCCCCAAACTTCGTATACGGGGTATAAAAAAAAAACTTGTTTATACTCTACAGACCACATGTGACCCCTAATCATCATGAAAATAATAATAACTGAATCAAAAGAAATATAGCATGGTTTAGATAAACAAGAGCTGTCCCTCACAAGTGACGAATGCCCCCGAAAGAGGTGTCGCACAGTCTGTATCCTCTCCATGTGCTCAATAAATGTGCTATGTAATTTTAAAATCCTTCCATGCATGATACCATGTTCACCATGCCTACAGTATACCATTACTTTTAAACACTAAGTGTGACCTTGACCTTTGAGGTAGGGACATGGGTCTTGCACGCGACACATCAGCTTGATGTGCTGAACATTTGTTATTTTAAAGTTATTTTTAAATCAATCAATGCATGACAAATTACAGTTCGGACACAAATGTATGCATATATAAAGGATTCCATTACCTAAAAACTCTAAATGTGACCTTGACCTCTGAGGTAGTGATGTGGGTCTTGCACATGACATGTCGTCTTGATGTGCTTGACATTTGTGCCAAGTTATTTCAAAATCCTTCAATGCATGACAAAGGGGGCATAAAATTAAAACTCTGTGATTTAAACCCCCTATACAGCAGTAAAGGAAAACCAAAAATACTGTACCTTGTATCCATTGTTAGCCAACCTGTAGGCACATCCAGATAGACCCGACTCCCAGACATTCTGCCATGCGTACACAAACACATTCTTACTCTTAAACTTGTGCCTACAACAAATAGGAAATATATTTAGCAGTAATATGACTATATCTGAAGTCTTAAAAGCTTTCCAAACAAGTCAAAAATTTTGAAATAAATGTTTTTTTTGTTTAATACATAGTAGAAGATCCTTAATTGAATGTTTCACACAGTGTGATCAAATATAAACAGGCTTATAATGCATTAAATATAACAGATTGGTTTGACGACTTTTTCACCTTAATCACTTGCCTGTGTCACCTGCATTTAAATGACATTTAAACATACCTGGGTATAGGCATTAAGTCTGTTTCATCAGGTATGATACCATCTTGCCATGCTCCAACATCTAGGTCACATTTGGCAACAATATCTGCGACACGTGACACAAAATACTCCATCAAATCTTCTGACGACTGAACTTCCTCTGAGTCAATCAAACTCATGCATGCTGGCGATTCCTCCCACGCCTCATATGGCACTTCATCGCCACCGAAATGAAACGTTTGCAATGGCATAATGTCCTCATGCATTTTTTTCAATTCCATGACAACTTTTTTCACAAATTTGTATGTTGATTCCAATCCAGGGTTCATTGCATTTTCGGAGTACATTTGAACTGAATGAGATTTACTAGAAGTATTATGGTCGAGATCTGTGAGTAAATATTCACCAGCTTTTGTCTTATCTTTCGTTGCCATGAACTTTTGGTGCCTGGCTTTCATTGATCTAATGGCAGCGTGACTATGTCCCGGCATGTCAATCTCCGGAATAACCTCAATATGGCGCTCCTTGGCATACTGCAGTATTTCGCGGTATTCTTGCACAGTATAAAACCCAGACCCGGAAGTATCAAATCCAGGACCAGATCCTAGCAGAGGTAGTAAGGATGATAAATGTGATTGGTTCACATGTCCACGTCTAGCTCCAACCTAAATAAACAAGATTTTTTAATAAGTAAGTTCAGGCACAGACAAATTAACAGTGTGATCACTAAGTAATAAATAGAGAAGTAAAGTGGAACACACAGTTTTTAATTCTATTTAGGCTATTTTTATTTAGCAATCTACGTTTCGACTATGTGTGATTACTGGTATAGTTACAAGTCTCCCCTTTAAGCTATTATTTGTGGTACAGATATGGCAAAGCATGTAAAATGATTTATTTCTACCACTATATTTTGTCATAGTTATAGGCTGTAAGTGTTGTACTATGCTGTATGCTAAATAAACTATTTAATTGAATTGAATTAAGCTATTGTTCTTGCTAAAACATTAATTATAGATCCGCTATCTGAATGATTTGAAGAGGACGTCAACTGCAGGACTTGTATAAGACACAGACCCACAAGTCTTAGTCTGAATCTGAATGGGCAGTAACACAGCTTCATTGGTTAAATTTGAGGGGTTTCAAATATGACTTTTATTTTCATAATTATGATATTTATTTATCTAGACACCAACTGCGTAAAATTTTGCAATAGTATTTTTTTTTTCAAGAATTACGTACAAGCATAAACTGAGTCATACAGAGATAACTTTCGCTGAAAATTCCATTTTACCTGAGTAAGTTCATCTAATCCCGGAATTTCAAGCCGCCATCCTTCGTCATCTGTCAGATGGAAGTGAAATTTGTTCATTTTGTACATTGCCATCACATCAAGCAGTTTCAGAATCTGTTCTTTTCCGTGAAAGTTTCGCGATACATCCATGTGCATACCTCTGTATGCATACCTCGGACAATCCTCTACTTCACACTCCGGAACTTTAAAGCTCTGAACCAGACTCAACAACGTCTGAATTCCGTAAAATATACCCGCTTTCCCTATTGCTGTAATTACAATGTCTGTATCAGCTTTGACAGACAGTTTGTACGATTCTTCACAAGCTGTTTTGTTGTTTATCTCTAAGGCTGGTGTCAACTGAAGTGTGATCTTGTGAGGTATTTCTTTGGAATTGTTGGTTGGAATGTTGAGCTTTTCTGGAACAACAAATTCGAAAATTACGAGAATAAAACAAAACTCCAATATTGATCTGGGATCAACCTTGGGGAATCCCAAGGAGAAATACTGTAAATGTAGAAATGTTCACAATATGTGAGCAGGCAGACTAGTTAATTTCAAATTTGTGAAACTAGAATCCTCTAATAGTCAATGTATGAAAATGAATCTACCACAAGATTTTTAAATTACGGTAGCGGGAAAATCGGGAAAATATAAAGAATTAAATTATTGCAAATAATACCAAATTCACAGTATTCTCCCAAAGTGGCAAAGTTCTCCTTGTTTTCAGTTGAGGTAAAAGTGGTTATATGTCCACTGTTAAAGTACATGTACTACGTAGGCTGATGACTTAAAATGGCAAAAAATTCAGGCAAATTTCTATGTTTACGAGTCTGGATTGAGTCCTATTGATATGCCATTACCTTTGAAAACAGTTTATTGACTGTACTTTAGCTGTATTTGTATCTTATCACTCGGTTTAAAGTCCCAGGAGCACAATTACAAGTAGGTCTTATTTTAAGGTAACAAGACAGATGTCTCTGAACGGCAGAAATGACCTTTATTTGTGTCAATAACATTCCTATCTTTGCTTTTTGAATCTATAAGAACATGTTACAGTATAGCAAAGGATTTTTTTCAATAATTATGCAAAAAATAAGAAAGGCTTTCTCGCAACTCTTTTTCATGAAAAAGAAAGAAAGACATAATTATGTCAACATTGTTTTAGAATGAATAGAACTCGGTTCTATTGTTATCCTATTAGCAAATTTATGTTTCTATATCGGTAAATTCTAAGTGATTCTGGGCCTTAAAAAATTAATCATTGTTTAAAACATCATAATTATACGGTAACACACATACTGTTTGTCACAACAACTTCAAACAAGTACAAATGAACTGTCGTGACCCTATGAATTATTTACCTGACAAAAATTTTGCTTCATTGGTCAAGGTTTCTTCAGCACATATAACCCACTCGTCTAGATTCAGACACACCTGACCTCCCTCTTTAACAGACATGTGTACTGGTGTTGGTATCACAGATGTTGTTAATGGTCTGTTATCGGCACATCGCTGCCTGTCGAAGCGCTCCTTGAGATTGTACGGGTTGTAGTGGTCATATCTTGTAGAGCCGTCAGTCAATTCATAATCAAATCTTTTCCAGGAGTCGGGTTTGTCAAATGGTTGTACAAAGGCCATTTCTTCCCCAACTGTACTCTGTACCAACACTGGCTTAAGCCGAGGATGCAACAGGTACCAATTTGGCATTAAATCACTCCGGGCAACAGAAAAGTACTGAGCTCTGAACGGGATTTGCAGTTTGTCCCCTTTCTTCATTGTCTGAAACTTTTTTGTAGGAGAAAGCTTAAATAGGCATCCATTTACATGTGTAAATCTCATTCCTGTATTATGGATCTCGTAGGTTGTCGAATGTGGAAGATGACCGGGTTCGATCATCCTAATGTGACAGAAATAGACAGCCCAGTCGCCATACTCAAGAGGCCGTTCACTGTTGTTTGTGAGGATTATCTCCGCACGATATGTCTTTTTTCCATCTTTCAGATTGTCCAGTACCTTATATTTTATGTCTAGTGACCTTCCAAACTCGTCTAGAGTGTTCTGATCCATGTGTAGCGCTTTCCTGTAAACAAATAGAGATATTTGAACATTGATACAAAGTTTTTCCTTATGCTTATAGATTGCTGTGTTGACCAGTGGGTGAAAGTTACATGTACACCAAGTACATGTATCTAACAGTTAGAAACCATCTTTTTCGGACATCTTACCCTTCTCAGCTTTGCAACCAAAGTAATATAATCAGGCAGAGTATTTTCTTGGCTTTTCTTAGTATCGTTAATCGGTATATTACTTTAGTCTTAAAATGTACAAACAAGTTAAAAAGAGTGCCAAGATGGCCCTTTATCGCTCACCTGTATATCAATTGCCAATAATACAAGGGGTCATGATTTTAACATAGTTTGTAGAGGTCCACTACACAATGCTAAGTAACATTCCAAATATCAAAGTTTTCCCTATATAAGCCTATGCGAAGTCAAGTGACTCCCTCCCCTGCCTAAATTTTTTTTCGGTTAATTTTCACCCGGGGGTCATGAACAATCTTGATAAAGGTGCACTAGACAATGCTACATGCTAAATATCTAAGTTCTAGGCCCTGTGGTTTCAGAGAAGACTTTTAAAGTTTTTCTTATGTAAAATCAAGAGACCCCCCGACCCAGGGGTCATGATTTGAACAAACTTGGTAGAGGTCAACTAGGCAATGTTACATGCCAAATATATCAGCTCTATGCCCTGTGGTTTCAGAGAAGATTTAAAGTTTTTCCTATATAAGCCTATGTAAAATCAAATGACCCCCTGGGCGGGGATCATTTTGATCCTGGGGTCACTATTTGAAAAATCTTAGTAGAGGTTTACTAGACAATGCTACATGCCAAATATCTAAGCTCTAGGCCTTGTGGTTTCAGAGGAGTTTTAAAGTTTTTTCTATTTGCTGCCACAGCAACCAGAGTTCTGCATGGAATGGAATTCTTTGAACAATTTTGGTAGAGCTTCATGCAAGGAACATCCCTGCATAGTTTCATCCATCAACATTGGCCTGATTGTTTCAGAGGAGATGTCGTTTGAATCAAAATGTTGACAGACGATGGACAATCACCCATTAGAAAAGCTCAACCTGGCAAAGCCTTCTTTTCTGTATCAATTGTATGAATTATGATCAACTTCCTCAGAAAGTATTCTTTAATATATTTGACACTAAACTAAGTCCACTTTTGTTAAATGGATCTGAAATTTGGGGTATAGATGTACCAAACTGTTGAATCAGTAAACAATTACAGTATAAAAGTAAAAGATACATGACTTTGTGTGTACATTTTTGTTAAATAGCTAAACAATAACATACATGTAGCGGCTATTAGCTGTTTTAAGTGATTGTGGAAGACTCCCGCTATATACTAACTCTGTAAAATGATGTTTAAGATACTGGTGGAAAATGAGTGATACTAGACTGGCTAAGAAAAGTTATCTTATATTGAAGTACATGTATCTTGATGATTGTGGACACACAAATTGGTGTTTAAGTATCAGAAACCTATTATTTTCCAATGGCTTTGGTTCAGCTTGGACAGTTCAATGGGTTTATAATCAGAATTCCTTTGTAAACTCTTTTAAAACTCGTACAAAGACTAAAAACCAATACCAACAGCAATGGGTGGCATTGGTACAAGTCCGAAATTGCTGAAGTTTTTGCCAATTTAAAAATATTGTTTCACATGAACAGTACTTATATACTGTAGTGAAGAGGAAATTTGAACGAGCTTCTTCCCAGGATCTTGAGGCTAAACAGGAAGATACCCAAGTGCTATGAGAGAAGAACAAATTTGTAAGTTGTGCAACATGTCTATTGACTATCATTTTGTTTTGATTTGTAGCAATATCTTATGTCAACTAGAGAAAAATATATCCCTAGAACATTTTATATTATAGTGGAATTATGTACATTTTTTTTCAAGTGAAAATCCAGCTGGAATCACAGGGGGACGGTGTGTATCTTTTACACTCAATGGGTGTTTTATATGTGTTTTCTGATCATTTTCTGACAAAAATCCATTTTACGTATAAATACATAAGAAAAGGGGTCTAACTCCGCTAGCCGAAATCGCGATCTTATTTTGACACATCTCAAACAGATGCAGACTTTATAGCCCACGTATGGTCTACGAAGTCAAACTATAAAATTATCAATAGTAGATGTATTTTGCTTTCCGAAGGTTCCCTAAGCAAATAGTTCAACTTTTGATGCAAATTCTTTCGAAATCAAAATTTATATTCCAAACACGCGTCTTGAACGAGATCTTGCTACCGCTGTTTACATTATAATATCACTACGAAATTCTGAATAAACGCTTTTTGCATGCTAAAACAGTTTAACAATCAACAAATGGGTTTTTTGGGAACACTTACTGCCAACTTCTCTTTTGAAAACCGAAATCTAGTCCCATAGTCCATTAAAATATTTTCTGTTTACCATTTTCGCTTCACCGGCAGACATATTTAGAATTACATGAGATGACTGACGTCATCACACTACTAAAAAGGTAGTACGATTTCTTATTGAACGCTTGAACTGGAGCTTTAAATCAGTATTTGAAATTGTTCAGTACTACCTCCCTAAACAAATATGAAGGTAAACATATGTATGATACCATTTCTAAAATGAAATTCCTGTTATGCTTTCGCCCAATATAGGTAGATCTATTGCCTATTTTCATATCATTTAATTATGCGTGAAGTAGAGTTTCCAGAAGCATGCAAAATCAATTTTACAAATTTCGATAATTTTAAATTTTTATTTAGCAATCCTACAGAGATCTGCCCGAATATGTATTATCCGAGTACGCTCCACTTCATGGATGCAGCTGTTGCTGGAGTGCATACAGTACTTATTAACTTTGACTGCTCACGAACATCGAGTCAAAATTACTTACAAAACAAGCTCCTTTGAAAATTAGTCTTTAAATCAGTGCTTTCCCCCTATATTTGAGTTTATTAAAAGCTCAGTGTTGATGGTTCACCGGTGCACGTCATCAGTGTAACACACTGTAAGAAATACCAAACAGAACAAGAGGGCCAAGGTGGCTTTCTATCGCTCACCTGAGACCTACTCATGACCTGAATGTAACCAATATTCAATCTTAAACTATCGATTTTTGTCGTAACACAAACTCTCTGTTTGACCTTGACATGATTAATATTCTTACCATTTTACATAATAACTGGCTCAAAATGTTACTTCTGCAGTATCAACAAGTTTTTCCTTGGAATTGACCTAGAATTTATTTAATCCCATGTGACCGACATTCAACTTAACTAAGAAATGATCAAGACCAAAACTCTGACCAAATTTTCATATCGATAGGGTAATTTGAAAATAGGCAATACATATATCGGACGAAAGCATTAATTACTAAATAACTCGGATATATGTGTATGGATGATAACTTCAAAATTTGTAAGCGATATTGTGAATGTTTACACACAAATTGAAAGGTCATGTGATACTTTAAACCTTGGTTTCAGCTATTTTGATTGGTTGCCTCTTAAACTATGGGTTAACAGATTTTAAACTACGATAAAAGACTTAAAATTACGGTTTAAGAATTAATGTGCCCATTTTGTGTTTTAAATTGTTGCTAACTGGATTGTACAACATGTAGAAAGAATAATGAAACATAATGATTTGTACATAAAAAAAGAGGTAAGTCATTGCATGGATTCATTCATTTAAAGCAAGGTCTTTCAAATAGTATTTAGCATTTTTGAGGTTTGTCCGGTGTGGTATGACATTCGCAAGTGCCATGAAATCAGCAAGCACGCATGCGCGAAAAATTCAATTTTCATTTTCTTAAACAGCGGAACTTCAGCATAAGTACTATAAGCCTTATCCATCGCAATAACCGGAGTCGATTTGATTTTAGAATGAGTTATGCTTAATCATAATTATCATAATTAAAAACCATGTTAGCGAAACTGCAAGTCGAACTGCAACTGCAAAGTTGCTTTTAAAAAAGGATTAGAAAACCAGGGAATGCATGTAAGTAGACTGCAATCTGTCAGTCTTTTGATAAGATCTTCTTTTTTCGACAACATATAGTTAGGTATTTAGATAGGGGCATGAACAGGAGAACATACCGGGTCGTACCGATTATAGCCTCTTTAGAGGATGGTGGACCCAATAAGCACAATTACAAACGAAAACAAACAAACAGAATTAATGTGCAAATAGCAGATAAAACTTTATGTTAAACAGTGGTTTCAGCTTATTTGATTGGTTGCCTCTTAAACTAAGGGTTAAACACGTTACGTGACACTTTAAACCGTGGTTTCAGCTTATTCAAAAGACTCTAAACTACAATTAAGACTTAATTAAAACCACGGTTTAAGAATTAATGTGCAAACGGCAGATCATAGCAGTTTAACCTAATTAATGTGCATTGCGCTTGCCATAGTATATGTCAAATCAGTTATTTTATTGCTTTCAGTATTTAATTAAATACTCATACTTACGTTTGCCTTTGGTCGGGCTTCGCCCGTAATATGAAAATAGGCAATACCTTTTTCGGGCGAAAGCATAACTAAATAACTCGTAGATGTATGGGAGATATCTTCAAAATTTGTGTGCGATGTTCTCGTACGAGTTACCTCTCTTAGTATCCAAAACATAAGTGTGCGTTTTTTTCTTTCTACATCAAATTATTATGTTTCAACTCGGTAAAATCTCCTTTATAGTTCGTGAATGGGTACACATGTTATTATTCGTATCCATTTTATCGTACGGGAATCCTATTGTTGCTATTTACGGATTTTAGACAATCCCAGCGCATGATATGACATGGTAGATCTACGTCATTCATTTGATGGAGTTTATTTCAAGAAACTCCATTTAGTATAAATTGGTTGCAAGATCCATTCAGAAGGGACATATATATTATAAAATAGATAACCGTAAAATAAATGTTTTAGAACAATAAAAAACGGTCAGCGGAAGTTCAATAGAAGGTGCAGCATTATAAGTATGTTATCGTATCGTCACGGAATCGACACTTTCTAATTTCGCATGGGTATATGTCAAATCAGTTATTTTATTGCTTTCAGTATTCAATTAAATACTCGTACATACGTAAACCTATGGTCGGGCATCGCCCAAACGGCCCTTCGAGATTTCGCCCGTATAAAATGTGGCACCCATATGGTAAGTAATCGTAGTATACCAGAGAAATAATTATCAACCTGTAACATTACACAAATTTAATTTGCAACCAGATATATCGCTAGTTACATTTACATTTACCGTCTCCCTTGGTCTAATGGTTTAGGCATCCGCCTTGAGAGCGGGAGGTTGGAGATTCAAATCCCAGCAGGTGTCCATTCTGATATTGCCGGTTGGTGAGCCGCCAGCTAGTTAAAGGTGACCGTATGCCTACCTGGTCAGATATGGCTGACCCTTTAAGTAGGGGTGACATTATACTAAACAAACACTTTGCCTTTTCCTTTACTCTGAGAATTTGTGTGCATGGCCCTCAAGAGCTCCCCTCAACAAAGAGAATGAGGTGACTTGACTACTCAAGGAAAAGGTGTGAAAACTAGAGGCGAAAAACGATTACGCAGTCTTCCAAAGACTTATCCGGGATTTGTTTTTGCATTTCATATACATCACATAATTTTCGGTAGGTAGCATATAAAAAGCTAGTATGCCTTAAAATTATTTCCAGTTAGTTGAGCACAAAATGTTTCACGAGGGTGATCATCATTGTTATAAAAAAATATAGGAACACATCAAAATATCAGTTTAGTTCAGCTACCTCTTAAATGAGTTGACTGAGGCGTAAAAAGCCCTCATACATCGACACAATCCAATTATATAATGGAATGTTTGAAGGTGTTTTACATAATATAACCCGTTTAATATGAACGAGGGTAGTTCGAAAAGTTTCGGAAAAAAAACATATCTATTTCATTAAAAAGATGATTTGACAAAATGTTGACAGCATGAACATTTCACTTCAGTGATCTTTTCGTTATACTGGACACTTCATTAAAGTCGTCAGGGGTGTTTGACATTCAAGTAAGATAACCTTTTATATGAAATTAATCAAGTTATTACCTATGTTTGACTTAAATAATCAGTTAAAATTTTGTATGCAAGGTACTATCATGTACACATCTCAGTAAACCACATATTATGGGATTCATTTGAAACTTCAATACAGTCTTCAGCAGTATCAAACAATAAGGTTAGATAGCTTGTGATTGAATTTTCTACAAATTATAGCCTTGTTGAAGTTAGAAATGCATGCAAGGTACTTCAATAACCACTTATGGGAGTTATATATTGTGTCAAATAACCAAACTACTATAAATAACTTTTTACCTTTTTGCAGGATGATAACGGTCGGTTGTCTGATTTATGCTTAGAGTTAACGGAATTATTTTTTTTGCTATGTACTGACAAAAGTTGGGTTGTATTGCAAGCACTGAGAATAGTCGACCATGCTGTCTTCCGGACAGCTCTGATTATAATAATAGGTTCGATAGGACGATAAATAAAACTTGATAGAGATTGAATATTTTTTCATTCTGATATGCTAGTAACAATATGGTTGCTTGGTTGTCTGCAATACTTAAATGGAATATATTTAATCAATATAGGGCAATGTTTTGAAAAATGAAGTTTGTCTTCAACAACGTTCATGTCGCAAAGTTTACAGAGACGATTTGCTCTGGCCGTTTTACTGCGCCACCTTCTTTTAATAGCAAGACAATGCATGAGAACCTGATCTGAATTATGACATTACTGATTGCATCAAGGGCAATATTCGTGTTTTACAAACTGGTTTTATTCAGATATGTTTCAGATTTTTACAAAACGATCTTAGATTCTGTTAGTTTTCAGTATGTGTGTCTAGTTTTTGATGGATGAAAGTACTACTTTTTTTAACGCTTAGCGCTTTAAACTTTTATACTATGTACACTATATGACTCTTAATTATTGACTGTCTTACATATTCTATATACTATGTATTTCAAGTTGCCTGTTAGGCTTTCTTTGCTATCAAACTATGCCGCTTAAATTTGTTAAGAGTTTTCGAGCAGTTCATGAACGTCAACAACTATCGTTTTGATATCTAAAGTAATGTTCACCATGCAGTAAAATGTGTATATGTTCAATAAATTCAGATCCTTCAGAAACAAATCAATCTTTTCATTCGTGAATTTATAGATTGGTTTAGTTTTAGTCTCCTTTATCGGAGGCGTTCCAAAACACCAGTTTGGCGCATGATCAGTTCCAAATGAAAATGACATGATTCTGATGTATTTCCAACTGTAAAATTCGAAATTAAGGAGAAAATGCTTCTGTCGCATGCCACATAGTCAATAACGTTACATCCATTTGATTTATGAATGTATAGTCACCACTACCCCTGTTGTTCCCAATTATTCCACGCATATCCTTTGCAGAATTCTCTTTACCAAGTGTGTTCACTAGTCTATCCAACGTATCTCTGCGACAAGGTACATTTGAAAATATTTTCGCGCTGCTCAAAATCATATATATTCCGGATAATGTAGATCATTTAAAGCACATAAGGAATTGGTAAGGGTGTGCATTTAATGATGTTCAGGTAAGGTCCACGGTTAACATAATATTTCTTATTTTCCGCAAATCGCTTATCAGAATTTTAACACGTGATGATCTTTACCCAATAGATGGCTTGCTGGCTAATTATAACATTTGGCGCGGGTAGTATCATTGCAACTTTTCAGTTTTAATCCACCACCACCTACTCCTCCACCTAGTATTTCATTATTTTCTTTTTCCAAGGCCAGGGTTACTATATATGTATATTTATGCATATGACCTATTATGCCACTTATTAGGGCTATATTGTTTTTTGTTAAGATTTCGTTATAAATGATGTAGTTTTTGGCCGCCCAAGTTTGTCACAGGATATAGGGAAAATCGTATAAATTATGCACCTTTTACTTTGTTTTATATCAGTTCTTATTTGAAGTCATTTTGAATAAATGCCCATTTTCTATTCAAAAATTGTGTGTTATGTTTTCCCTTATACCGTACGAATTCGACCTAGTCTGTGACTCCAAACGCGGGACCCGACCTTGAACAATACATAAATAGTCATGATAAACTGTTGAATTGTCTGGTGGCAACTACATGTATATATACAAATGTATAGTGTAACAATTGCAAACGTACGATCTACAATGTATGACAATTATCGTAACAAATTTTGAAAATAGTTTTTGCACACATACAACTTGCCTTGGCATTTGTTGCTTTTTGTTGTTGTTGCGATGCAAACTATAATATGTGTTATTTTAAAACTGTCTATCAAATACAAAATCATCAGCCAACCAAGTTTCTACCAGCCCAAAATAGGGAACTTCTTCAAATAGACCGAAAATTTAAAGTTAATTCAGTGCTAAACCCTCTACATTCCTAACCAAAAAGGTATTCCATGATGTGTTTTAGTCCTTGACCACATCCCTACATATTAACAGTCGGAGTAGGCTCAGCTTGTTCACTGTTAAATCGGAACTAATTTCCTCTACCAATGTAGAGTCCCTCTTCGCTGAATTTGGTAATCTACCCTCAGCTTTTTTAATACACGGGCGTTTACAGATTACTCAATTTGGTAATCTACCCTCAGCTTTTTTAATACACGGGCGTTTACAGATTACTCAACTTCTTCCGTAAGTTGTCTAACAGTCAGTTTTCCTCTATATAAATGATCCGAAACGGCCTTGATCTTGTGGCGACGTTGGCGAGATGTTAATTCATAACTAACACATATACAATTTACTCGCAATGCGGCTCTACCAGAAATAACAAAAACGTATCGTCATCGAATCTAGACTTCACTATCGTCATAGTCGGCTTATAAGCGTTTATGCCTTTTTGAACTCGTCTCGTCAGGACAACCTTTAGTACCTTGTCAATGCCATGATTCATTCGGTGAAAACGGCTAAATCAGAGCCCCTAATTGTGTCCGAATTCACTCGAGTTCATGATTTAATTTTCGAGTTTTTCTTTGGTATTCGTGTTTTTCGACACCAATGCTGTACAGGTGGTCGTTATCGAGCTGCATGTTCTCACTTGACTCCCTGAGCAAAGTGATTTCGTCTTTAGTTCTTCTCAAGTCTATCCTATTGTAGGAATGATCGTTGTCAAATGCAATAACCCTCGTGTCTAAATGCTCTTGTTTTATTTTTGTGGACACTAAATCTGCTTTAATGTGCGAAATGTCATCCCTTACAGACGGAAAGCTCACATTGTTTAAATGCCTCTAAAAGTATCTCTATCTCTAAGGGACAGGGATAAAGTTCCATATCGGACGATAATAAGCTTTTGGGCAAAATTTGCATAAATATTGCGCTGATGGAATTTTACGAAATACGAGAAAAAACAGAAAAATGTTCACTATACTTTGTGAAATAACTGAGCTACAACTATCTACACTATTATCATTATCCAAAAGCTGTACTGAGTCCGGTGTGATGAAAAGTAATTGTAAGTGATTTATAGTAAATTGTCAATAGCACAAAAAACCGTTAACATATAAGAGTTCTCCAATGAATGCCACTGGGGGGGGGGGGGTACATCGTTTTGTTGTGGTTTAATTTTGGTAAATACCGCAGGGTCAGGTCCAGATAATCATATTTTTAGCCCTCCATTGGTCAATATCACAGTAACAATCACTGTTAACTAATTTGCGTTACGTAGAATTCGGCTTTTAGAAGTGTCTCTGATGCGCTTCCGTATTTTCCAATTTGCACCGGAATTTGGAATTATGGACTTCTCATGTTTTCACAAAAGTTTAGTGGGTTTAAACAGGTGGGTGGCGCGTTGGTCGAGCGGTTAACGTTCTGGACTACCAATCCGGAGGTCCCCAAGGGTCTATTCGTAAAAGAGCTTTGGCCTTGCACCTGGATTCCCTTGCATCTGGATTTGTTTCTTTAACCTGTGCCTGTCAGGAGTTTTGGCATGTTTACCCGGGGAGAACCCCAATGGTTGGTCGGGCTATAAACAATTTAAATGAAGGAGGAATTAATTTTTTTAATGCATTTACAGTCAAACATTTATCTAAATACATATTAATCGATTAATAAATATGTATGACTGTTTTCTATAAACTTTTCGAACACCCCTCGCATGATATAATACATGTAACCATGTTTGGGTGCTGAAGCATTACCGAGCTATAGCTGAGCGCATTTTATGTAATACTGGTTTTTAACGATTTGTTTTTTAATAAATCCGGGTGTTAATAATTAAAATTAAGTTGCAACAACAGTTGTAGATTACTAACTAACTTATTTGTGAAACAAACTCGGACTTTTCATTTCGGTTCAACAAATATGAGTTTATGGAAAATTATACCCCGAATAATACTTGTTTTAGTTTGTTTGTTTTTATTTTTGAAATTATCGCTTTTCGGTACATTTGAGCAAGGTAAAATAGAGCTACGGAATAAGTTATATCCACAGACAGTACGAAATAAACGTGTTAAAAAGTTCGACGTATGTATTGTTGGTGCTGGCCTGTCTGGAGCAGTAATGGCTGAACGATATGCTTCAACTACAAAAAACAGCATCCTTGTCATAGAAAAACGTGACCATATCGGCGGGAACTGCTATGATTTCATAGATAATGCAACAGGAATTCGTGTATCTAAATACGGCGCTCATTTATTTCATACGAAGTACAAGACTGTATGGGAGTATGTTCAAAAGTTTAGTGACTGGGTACCATATGAACATAAAGTAAAGGCAATCGTCAAGGGGAAATATGTGCCTGTTCCAGTAAATATCGATACTGTTAATATGTTATTCAATCTGAATATAACATCGGTTCGTCAGATGGATGCATGGTTGAAAAAGGAGCAAGTGCATTTTGAGCATGATCCGGTAAATTCCGAGGAAATGGCGTTATCCCGTGTAGGTAAACGTTTGTACGAACTTATGTTCAAGCCATACACAATTAAACAGTGGAATAAAACACCTGCAGAACTGGGTCCGTCGGTACTGGCACGCATTCCGGTTAGAAATAATTGGGACGCTCGTTACTTTGCCGATAAATACCAAGCCCTTCCGAAACAAGGTTATACGACTATTTTCAAAAATATGTTAAAGTCCCCACAAATAACTGTATGGTTAAATACTGACTATTTTCAAAAACGTGACAGTATTAAATGTGGCAAGACGTTTTTCACTGGGCCGATTGACATGTATTATGCTAAAAAGGGTTTACCTCCGTTAGAATACCGTTCATTATCTTTTGAACGAAAATTAATCAGAAATGTAACATATTTCCAACCAGCCACCGTTGTAAATCATCCTGGTTCTAGTGATAACTATACACGAGTTGTTGAATACAAATGGTTACCAAATCAACAGTATCGTTCCAAAGATACACTGATATTCATCGAAAGATCGACGAATGTGGGTGAGCCATATTACCCGGTACCGAACAAGCGGAATCAAGACATGTACAACCTCTATAAATCGTTCGCACAATCAGACCCCTATATTCATTTCCTTGGACGTTTGGCAAACTACAAGTATTATAACATGGATGAAGCTATTAAGAATGCATTAGACATGTTCAATTCCATCGTCTAATGTTGTTGTTGTTGTTGTTGTTGTGTGCACTGTAGAACTAAACGTAAACTTTCTTTTAGAATGTAAGAGAACTTAAGCAGCAGTCATTGTCTACGGTTTTCCGACGAACAGGTTTTGGATCTATTTTATTCGAACTAGCCCAGCAGAATCTTTTGTGACAAGAGCTCCCAACGAATATAAAGGGATGTGGGGACAGTATTCCCATAACTGTTAAAGTGTGCCAAAACATACAGCAATCAAAATGTTGAACGTGTCAAATCCTTGAAGCTGCAAGAGCCGACAGAAAAGAGTAGACGGAACCTCTGACAACTCCAAATCTTCACAAAATAGAGCGGAAAACATTTAAGCAGCTTGCTAACCAAGAGTGTACTTCAAAATCCCCTTGGTCGAAACCCCCTTGGTCCAATAAATGGCATAGTTGTCGTAATCCCCTCAATGGATCTTACAAGTGGAAAAGCATATATTGAATGAAAAAAACTAAATGTTTAATGTGTCTCTACTTTTACTTTACTATAGCGAATGATTGAAAAAGATTTATTGAAATTAAAAATCCATTGAGGGGATTATGACTGACTATGCCATTTTTGGACCAAACCGGGAATTTCGACCAAGGGGACTCACTAATAATCAGTGTTGTCAGAAATACCCTTCAGTGTGACCATCGCAGTTTAATGGAATATATTCACCAATTGTTAATCATTTTAAAAGATATTATGAAAGTTATAGCTAAATAATAAATGTAAAGAACAGTTTTATTCCTATTGAAAATACACATGTTGTTGAAAAATAACAAAATCTTTTCTGACTGGTCCGGTCATAAAATAATTTTCTATCAATTTTTTTTTGATTTTTTTTTACTTGTATCCACTTATGAAAATAATAGTTGAGTATAAGTTATTTTCTTTTAATTTTCTAAACTTTTTTTCATGTTTTAAGGACTGTTATTGATTATAATTTTTCTGGTCATTTTGATCAGTATTAAATCTTTAAAGAGGGTATACCATACAACTAGCAGACGTTCTTTTAATCAAAATGTTTAAAATGGGTTAATTCTACATAAAAAAAATAAAGCATTTTTAAGAAGAACATATATTTTAAAAAATGGAGCATTTTGTACACAAACTTCCAATAAAGCGACTTCAAAATTAAATTTACTATTTTTACACAGCGTAGATAATGTTGGTATTTCGAATCTTTGAGAATAAAGAATATTTTAATACATGTTTAAATTTTATACAAACTTCCAACAAAAGCAATAACACAATAGAAGAGGCAGTATCAATATTTCACTTTCTAAATAGCGCTTTTCGCAAGTGGATGAAATTAATCTTGAGCAAAATTGAATAATGAACTGTTCATATTTGTATTTTTCCTGTATAATCTTTCGTTTTGTTGAATATGCATACAGAGCGATATCAGAAACTACAATATGGATTTCAAGTCTTTTCTCATCATGACTGAAATAAAAAATTTCACAAAATCAATCATTAACCATTTAGCAAAATAAATATACAATGTATTTGGAGAGAGCAAAGATAGTTTTCTTTGAATTTGAGGACAATAAGCTATCAGCTTTTAAATAAAATCAAATTTTAAGACTCGCACATAATATGATTCCCGTCATTAATTAAAATATTTTTCTTCACATTCATTAGAAGCCGTTTATGTTGTCAGTATATTGATCATAGCACTTGACACGTTTCGGGTTACTTGAGTTGAATATGTGCACCAACTCTGTGAGTTTTTTATGGTGGCTGATTTCTGCCGTTTCGGGGCCAATACGACAAATGCAACTTTTTTCGTGTGGTCGGCGACGCCAACACGCCAAAGCAAGAATTTGTCGTTCTGGCGTGTTGACACTTAACAAACACGCAGGATTAACACTTTTTGTTTTTGCGCCACAGCCACTAAGACCGTAGAACCACCTTATTCGCTTTTTGTTGTTCTGACGCCAGCACGTCAGAATGAGAAAATAAGAGCGCCGACACGACATTTTCATATGCGCCAGAACAACACGACGTTGAAATTTGTCGTTCTGCCGCCCAAAAATTGGCGTATTGGCGCCCCAGATTTGTCGTTCAGGCGTGCTGGTGCCACGCCAACGCACCTAGACACCAGCATGACAAATAGCTTATTTGTCATTCTGACATGTGGTGTGCTGGCGTGTTGGCGTCCCGTGACAGACTGAAAAAAAAGTTGCTTAGAAATGCATTCCAATATTATCGCTTAAGCGCTTAATTTCTGACCCTACCCGAGTGCCGGGCTTGTAATCCAATGATCGCAGGTTCGATTCCCCGCTCCTCCACTAGTATAACTTATAGTCTTTTTGGGTGATATTTAAACCGAGGTTCTATGTTTCGGTGCTGTACATCGAGCATGCCCGGGGAGTGTCTCGGGAACTGGGACACATTCTCTTTCTTGCACTATGCCCCGAAACCTAAATTACAGTTTGCCCTACTTTCAGTTTAATCAAATGCTCCCATTTCATTCAAAAAGCAAGATATATTTTCCATATTGACTCAATACCGGTGTACGGCAAATTTAAAGTATAGAATATATATGTCTATATTACAGAAATAAGAAACTTTATGTACGTAAATCTTCAATAATCAATATCTCATAGAAAAATGTCTTATACATAAAGCCAGTCAACCAACAAGCTGACAATGCATTACATGAATACATATTAAGGTTAGCTTTTTAAAAAGCTAGGAAGAGGCTCGCCTGGTTTTTGGTAAGAAAACGTAACAATGTGTACTGTTATAATAGATGAAGGAAAATATATATTGACCAATGCTCCCATTTACTACATGTACTTATTGTTAATAATCTCGAAGATGCGGTCCAAACAAAAAGTAACCAGTATGACTAGTTCATCAATTAGGCAACAGTTATACCCCTATGATGATAGTAGACGTAAATTTTTGTCTCTAAGTACTTATTTTCTATTTAATCATCACGGTTTTATTATAAAGTACCAATGCTTTGAATGTTGTAGGTGCGGCCACTAAAAGACAAACGGTTTACATATATACCTTAAACATGTAAACACTAGTAAATACAAAATAGCGCTCACAAAATTTAGGCTTTCGTCACATAATTTAGAAATAGAAACAGGGAGACATAATAACATACCGTGGGAAAATAGAACTTGTCGTCAGTGTAGCATTGATGTCGCGCATGCGCAGAGGTCTGTGAAAAACCCGTATTCCATCTATTGTTAGTTTGTCCTAAAATTACAACTTACGTAGGAAATTTCTAAAATCGTATTATTGCCGTTGGCAAACGATACAGAAGTTCGAAAATTTAATGTCTTCTACAAATAAGCACATACTTAATAATTAGCTAAATTTATATACAGTACTTTGCTTTTACAGAAAGAAACGATATGTAAAGTGATTTTCGAGGTGTCTTTTACAGTTCGTATATATATTTTGTACTTTAAGAGGATCATGACGAATTTCTTCACATTTTTTCAAGAATATACTTTGCCCTTGCAACAGAAACAGTTTTAATTTGTTAAACATAAACTAAATGACTAAAAATGCTTCGATAGAAATAGTTTTTAGCTGTAACAATAGACATAATTATTAATACACTGTAACAGTAAAAACTTTCTCTGAAAAGATTGTGTATTTCATTGTCATGTTATTTGCTCCACACATGTGCATTATTTTGTAACTGGCTATAAATGTAAATGTCATTTTATGCCAAATAAAATATATGTTATGTTATAAATATTTTGAACATTTACTGTAAAGATGTTCAAATTGCCGTGGCTAAATTTGTTTAAGGAAATAAAAGAATTTATAATATTTGAAATCATGTTTGATAAACAGAGTTTGCTGTATATGAGTCCTCCCTCATACCATATATACATGTATACAGCCATAAGACGTACATGTATATAAAGCAAAACGAGTAACTATATTTTATCATCATATATTTATGTATTTGTGTATCTAAAGTTATTTTAATGGCATATTTAAACACTCGGGAATGTGTTTTATTCTCGTTATGACCTTGTCACTGGGAAGTAAACGATCGGGGTATCACCGTGACTAAACGTCTGTAAACGTAACAAAAAGGTATTTGTGTGAAAACGTACCTTATTTCAATGAAAAATCATTGAACCGAAACATCCTGATAACATCAGCATCTCTTCTTGTTAGTAATGTTTAGCATGGACATTTGTTGGAGTCCAGTCTGTGAATGCTGGGAAATAGCAAGAACACAAAGATATGTGAAAAATCAATCGAAATGCAACAACTCCGTCCAAAATCATTCATAGTGAAGCAGTCTATGAAGTTTTAAAAAATTCATGTCAGTGATTCCTGAGAAATATTCCAACGAATGCACAAAAGTACGATGTACACTAAATGTACATAAACTAGTAATGAAAGCGCCATACTTCAGTGTAAAAATCTAGGAATATAATAATATGCTTGCAATATGCGTATGTGCTCGGTTGAATTCCAGTATGTGGCTGCTGAGAAATAGTGTGGTCCCGAAAATATATGAAACGAGTGCCAAACTGTCAAAACATACGCCCGTCAGGAAGGCATAACTCAGTATCTGGCAGTTCATATATGTTTTGTAAAACCTGTCGGAAGTCTAGAGCGGATAAGGCTAATTTTATCACCTTTCGATGATTCAAGGGCTATAAACCAAAATTGCCTTGGGCCATTTTGCTGGATATTGAACCTGGCCTAACCAACAAACGTTTTCAGCAAGATTAGTGAAGATCGGATGAAAACTGGCCGACACAGAGAGCGGACAAGTGGCAAATTTTGGATAATTCAAGGGCCATAATCCAAAAGTGCCTAGAGCGATTTAACTTGTTATCGAACATGGCCCAGACATTATGCCCACACACGTGTTCAGCAAGTTTGGTGATTATCGGATGAAAACCGACAGACGCCGTCCGCCACAGGTGTTCACATTATATAGTTAGAGGAAAAACTTCAAAATCTTTTATGAATGCGTGGCCATGAGCATTGTCTGGTGGTCCTCTATGAAGTTTGTTCACATTATGCCCAGGGGTCAAAATTGACCACGCCCGTGGGGATTACAATGTTAAACCTATTGTGTTCAATGACTCGATAACCATTTGGCATAGGATGCCTAGACTTCATGGACAAGTTGATTTTAACCAGAGGGTAACCTCTATTAATATTTACTTATTTAGCTCATTCGGTCAAAGGTCAAGATCATATACCCCGGTGTCACTTGACCTACTAATATACTTTCTTGTTTTGAAGCTACAGCGATGGAATTTGAACTGCAGGGAAAGTTTTGCATGCAGACTTCAACATTGACATTGGTTGCCCTTGACCAACTTTCTGTTTTGGAAGCTACATCAGTGAAATTTGGACCGTGTATACAGCTTTGCATGTAGATTCCAACTTCGGCATTGGCTGATCTTGACCTACTGACCTGCTTTTGAAGCTACAATGAAATGTGAGCTATACGGATGGTTTTTGCATACATATTCCAACTTGGCCCTACTTCATGTTTTTGAAACTACATGTACATCGATGCAATTTGGAACTCATTGACAATTTTGCATGTAGATTTCATTGACATTGGCTGACCATGGCGTACTGATCTGCTTTCCTGGTTTTGAAACTACAGCAAACCGTATGTACACTATTTGTGCAGTTTTGCAAACGTATTTCCAAAATTCACATCACTAAACTTGATTACAACCCTTTGACCTACGTTCTTGGATACCCTGATGAGTGATATTTGGCCATCTGACTACTTGTGCACTTGCCTAAGGAAGGCACTTGTTGCTGAGGTGAGTTAGTAGTTGCTAAGGAAGTCACTAGTTGATAGGGAAAGTCTCTGGTTGCTAAAGAAGTCACTGATAATTTTATGTCACTAGCTACCAGGGATAATCACTTGTTGCTAAAGGGAGTCATAAGTTGCTAAGGAAGTCACTGGTTGCTAGGGTAAGTCACTGGTTACGAAAGAAGACACTGATCACGAAATGTCACCAGCTACCAGAGGCAGTCACTGGTTGCTAAGGGTATCGCTGGTCACAACTATTGCTAGTTTCTAATGATGTCATTTGTTGCTAGATGAAGTCACAGCTTGCTAAGGGACTAAGTTGTGGCTAAGGTAATCAATGGTTGCTAAAGAAGTCATTTGCTCGTAAAGGAAGTCACTCATTGCTACGTAAGTCACTTGCTTCTTGGGGAAGTCACTTGCTGCTAGGGGGAAGTCACCAGTTGTTGGTAAGTCGCTGGTTGCTATAGGCACTCATTGGAAGCTAGGTTTTTTCATATAAATCTATATACAGACAAGGATCCTGTTATCTTGACAAACCTGTCTGCACCTTCTGTATATAAACTTAGTTTGACAAATTGGTAGTTTGATTAAACCACTGTAATTCTGCAGAACCATTTCATAAGAGGAGTGTTTGAATGCTATCAGGATATACATTGTATATCAGTCCATTTGCAGACTTTTAGTGGTATTAAGAAACTGAAATTATTATTTTCACCATCAGGATTAACTTTCAATGACAGGTGAGACTAATTTTAGCTGCGCCATAGCCACTTCACACTCCTGTTTTTGTTTACATCTTCATGAAATAGGAAACAGACTTTGAGAAATTCTTTACGAGAAACTGAGAAATTACAAACTCCGACAAGATGGTGGTTTCTTTACAATTTATTTTTTGTATAAATTGCAGAATAGTATTCTAAATAATTCATGATTGCATAACAAATTAATTATATGCAAAAAAGTATATAAAACCTTAAATGTTTCCATCATTGACACACATGCTCTTAAAAACCCTTACAAATCAATATATTTTATATAACAAATTTCACATTGGTAACAAATACATTTATACATGCACATTATATAATTATGTCTATCAGAACGAAACTATTCATAGTCCAAAAACTCTGCCAAAGCTATAAACAGCTTAAGCCATGTTTTATAACACAATTTCTTCACACAACTATGATATCCATGGCAACAAATTTCCATAGCAACAGCTAAGAGTTACTTGGCAACAAATTTCAATGACAACCTCTTGTATATTTCTTCTTCATGAAAGTTCTTTTTATTTTACCTAACATCTGTTTCTCTACAGCTTTTCATCTTTGCTGCCACATAGCTACACTACTTTTATTTTTTTTCGTCATTGCATTTCTATTCTAAAAGCTCATCTTTCTTTACTTCAAAATCAGTGTTTTTTCAATTCTTTCCTGTGACAGTGACAATTGAAACGGCTTTAACCAATACGCCTAAAGTTACAAGTTCACATGAAATACTAAAATGGCAAGTTGGGACCAATTCTCTAACCTTTATCGCCCTAGCTAGAGTACATAGTTAGAGAGATTTAACCGTTCATGGATATGATATCATAACAAGTAATCATTACATAGCTGTAAGTAAAATGTAAAACGAGAGAAGACAAATGGTGCAAAAGCGTTCTTAGTAAAGACCGTAAAAAACATTTAGTGATAATTTTTTACGAAAAACCCATAAACCCTTAATATGTTCAGGTACTGTATATTCTCACTGCCCTTATGAATTATGGTTTTATAAAGCTGGTTTTGTGTTTTTGGTGCCCCAGGTTACATCTTTCAATAGGATCTACATGGAACAAATGGTTATTATTATTAATCATATCTGCCCTGACCACTCGGCTGATTTGAAATTTTTGATAAATATCAAAAGATAATTAGTGAATCAGATTTTTTTATACACAAACATACAAAAATTCAACTAAACTGTAGCTCAACTTGCATAACATCAATGATCTGTATCATATTAAAAGACAATCAACATAGAACTGAAATATAATGAGAAAAAATGGTTAAAATAATGCAAATAAAAACGTCTGATAAAAAAATGTGAAAATGGCCACAGCTACAGAAACTACAGAATTGAAAGACACTGCGGTACTATTTACATATAACATATAGCCAAACTTAGACAAGCACTATAATAAACTGAGGACATCTAACAACCTGACAAACACAGCTGACAAGAAATAGTCCATTCTGACAAAAACCTGCTCTATTCTGACAATGTTCCCAAAATATGACTTTTATACACCATACAAACTTTGTCAGCTCCAAAAAGCGCTAACGGCAAATTGAAAGCTGACAATTCAGCTCATAGCAAATCGAAACCTGACAAATATAGCCAAGGGCGAAGTTATTTTATCACTGACAAAATCTGTTTTTTTTTAACCAAGCAGCAGAAGTATAGTTTGCGATACAGACATACCATGTAAAACAATATTATAACTAGGTTAGGATAGCTTACAATCCCCAACATTATGACTGACAAATCTGTCTCATTCTGACAAGACATGTTTCCCTCTGACAAAGCTGCCTATATACAAATTTATCACAACATATACTCTAAGCCAGCACTATAATTGCATTGTGACAGTTTCTAAAGTCAAGAAAAATACAAGTAAAACTTTGTGGTATGACTTGCGTTAATGTCCTAGCTCTTTACACCGATAACACTTCAAAAGATGTTACGGAACTGAAGGAGTTTATAGTCTGCCGCCATGGTCAAGTGGTTAGCCACCGACTTGAAATCACATTAACTTCTCATTGACTGAGGGTCCTGGGCTGGAGCCCTGCTAACAACCATGATTCTTTATGTTAGAAAGTCGACAGTTCGTTACCGAAGCTAGAGTTCTAATACTGTTCCTTCCCACAGTTCTACTAAACTGCCAACCTGTAAAAACGACTGAACTACGGTTGAAATGGAAGCTAAACTCATTCAACAACAAGGAATTTATAGCTACCCTATATATCTACTATAGCCGACATCATTAAATGCTTACTTCCAGTCGGAGATACAATAAACTGCGTATTAACGACTCCTGATATAGCAAAATAGCGAATATAATGAACAAATATTCTGGACCGGAATTTTTTCAACTTTAACTCTCATGACAATGCAATGCTATATGGATATAACATTTTCTGGATATAAGGAACAATTTACCATTCTTGCAATTATGAACAATTTCAAAGTTAACTGCAATTAACCAGGTTTTATTGAGTTTTGAAGCAGTCGGTTCCAGTCTCCAGATGGCAACAAGAGAATCTCAGAGAAAAACACAACATAAATGATTCCACTGCAGGTTAGGCATTTTACTGTGTGAAGTGATAGAAAAGTGATAAAGATTAAAATCTAGCATATATAAAAAGGTAAAGCGCTGTAACAATATGACCAAAGTAGAATGCCGTGAAATTAAAATTTCCTTTTAAATCAGTTTTTATTTCTTTGTTTGGTGTAGAGTGTTTTTTTTTTTTTTTTGGTATAGTTGACTTGACCAGCATGGTTTTCCTTTTTATTTGAAATTCCAAAGTCTACAAGAAGCACTAATAAGTCATTTTGGTCAAAAACCAGTGTATGCATCCTAAACAATCTGATTTAGAGGTATCACTCACTGATCTCTTTCAACCAACACTAAATATGAAACATAAACAAGTAAAACTTAAGGCTATTCTTTTCATTTTTGTTTTCATAGTAATAATGCGAAATTTACAGTGACTTTTGGGGATGAAGATAACTAATCTAGCTCAAAATCAATGGATGACATTTCTACTATGAAGAAGGCATTGCGTTTAGGCAAATATCTGCAAATTGTCACCCCCCCCCCCCCCAAAGAAAAATTGAACATTTCACTCACATATACAGAAATAACTGAGGAAATGACTCAGTTCTCTTCCATTACTTAACAGAAAAAAAAACCTTTACAAACAAATTAAGAACACTTAAAAACTTATTACATCGGGAAACTATGACAAGGGTTATCTTGTATGAACACATTCTATGAGCTTATATTTCACTAACGACAACTGTAACGTTAAACTACGAACAGTACAACATTTTATTAACCTACCACTAAATCAGCAGTTTCGTTTAATAGGTTCATAATGCTTATTAAAAACAGTTATGTAAAATATTACGAGCCTTTAGCAGACATGTCTGTTACTGTAAATACAAATGTTAGTTTGTAAACAAGTCTGAAATATATATATATCAGTTCAATGAATTCTAAAAAGTCTATTTTGTGCTCCATTTTAACAGAATATTTTATCCATATTTTCGAATAATCAATTAAGCTAAAAAAACTCATTTGGTACAAAATACTTTGAATTATAACTGATTAATACAATCATTATCGAGTACAAAGTTACAAATTTAGTCAAATCTATGTATTTTACAGTAACACACATTTTTGCTTGACAACGCTCGTAACTATGGCAACACAGACTGATATGAGAAGGCATTTTAATTATTCATGATACATAATTGTGATGTTCTTCACACCTTATAAAAAAGCTCGAGTTAAAATCACCTATTGCAATGTATGTTGTAGTACAATCAACTATAGCCCTATATATATTTATATATAATGTATGTGAAAACAACATTACCAACAATACAAACTGTTCTAGAAAATAAGCGTTCAAGCCTATAGTTTGGTTCATCTTTTCTGTGGCATGACTTTTTTTCTATTTCTTTCCTAAAAATTTTTAAAGGAATATTTTTACTGTGATGTATCATTTTAAAAGTCTGTGACTATCTGTCAAAATGTGACAAAGCCATCAACAGAGGACCTAAAGACATTTCAAGTTTTACAAATATACAAAGCTTAGAAAATACATTTTACTGATTTATTCCTATTACAGACTTTTGCCATTTTTTATTCATCAAAACTTAAAGACCCCATAATTTTGGCTTCATTTTCCATAAGTATATTTTCCATGAAACATTTAAAAATCTCTTAACTATAAAACCTTTTAAAAATTGTAGAATAAAAATTGACATTTTGAATACCGTATATCTCTGCATAAATGCCCCCCCCCACCCTGGTCTTTTTTTTGAAAGAAAAAATTGACATATCAGATCTGGAGACAGGCATATAAACCCAGTTATCCATATTTTTAGTCCCTAATCAACACCCCCAGGGGCATTTTATTGGGGGAATATGGTATTTTTAAAAGTTCCAAAGCCAATACCCTACCTTTAGAATGATGTTGGACTATCATATGAATACAACATAATTCAGATTTAATTTCACAAAAATGTACATGTAGGGAAAGAAACGGTGACTCAAACTACAGATCTTTGACTATGTTAATACTGTATGTAATTTTCAAAAAGCCAACTTCAACAGTCTCTATTTCACTTCAGTGGTTTTGTTCAATTAATATCGACAACTATTTGATATCTTTATTACTAAACCCTTGATTGTTTCTATGTTTTTCAACAACTGTAAACAAAGGAACATTTCTTAGCACTACATTTTGTGCTCTTCTCGTGATATAGTCGCTATGTACTGTAAAAGTCTATATATTCATGAGTAGTTTATTTCATAATTTTCCAACAGTCTATTAATTCAAGAGTTTTTGAATTTGCAAGCGAGCACTATTATACATATCTTAGTGAGTTTGATACATTTTAAAAATCACAAAAAAAAAATCCCTCTAGAAAAAAAAACTTGGAACAGTATTTTAAAACTGAGTCAAATTTCTTAATCAATAATTTCATACACTTTTCATAGAATGCTAGCATATGTAATGAGGGATGCAGTACATGTCTACCTATGTTCCGAATGGAAGAAAATCTACAATTTATGAAATATACTGAAATGTTTCCTTCCTTGTAGCCTGAGGCATCTTTCTGTATCATTACGATCAAAGTTCCGAGTTACAAAACATTTTCAGTTTTGTACACACATGTAACAGGAATGTCTCTTGGAAGCATTCTTCAAGTTTTGTTCAGGTTTTTTATGTCATCAAATGATATCCTTCTGTGATTATTCTGCACTTTATTCGGATGAGAAAAAAACCGCTAAATTCCAGTATATCGGTATCATAATCCACTAAATGGTTTCAGTATTCTACATGCGTGTGTGTGTACGTTGATTCAAGTTTATGGTTTCCGTTGACGACTTGTATAAGTATGAATACATGTTTTCTTGCACAATACTAGGATGATATGCTACACACTATATTCCAGTGGTCAACAGTACGCATCACCGCTCATTGCTATATGGACCTGTTCTAGTTTCGAGTTCAGTCTGTTTTTGCGCGCGAATTCGCCCTCCTCCAGGGCACTTGTGAGATCGTCATTGTAGTGTTGTACATATTTATACAGTTCATATAATGCCGCGTTCATGTTGAACTCATCATGGTGAGTTTGAAACAATCACACAAAATAAATTATTAAATATTACACAGTTTTACAAGTTTTCTGTCTTCTACTATTTTTACCACATTATAGATATGTACCAAAGACTACCATGAACTGTGGCCTATCAGTCTGCTTATTAATAGCTAAAACTACACTTGTAAAGCCATATATCTAAATTCTAGTACCATCAAATCTCGACTATTGACCCAATTGTATCCCTTCTAACATTCTGCCAAAAGTCTTGAGCCAGTGACAAATTACAAAATAATTACGCAATCCCCATTTTTTTTTAACAAAAAAACAATTACAAATGTATACCTCCTTAGCCACAACAACAACAACAATATAACTTACCCGTGACTCATCGGCCATCATCGCGGTCATATCCTGGTCACTTATGGCTGGCATCATTTTGATATCTTGGTAATACCTACAACGAAATTTGAAAACGTCAATTTTTATTTGTTATTTAGCTCAACTCTCGTTTGTCAGAAGCTATGTAGTCCGGTTTTAGGATGAAAATTATTAAACATATGGTCCGAATCTTAATAAACATAAGTATTAGATCTACATTAAGTTAAAGCAGTACAATTTTTCAGGTTAACAAGCTAGGAACCGGCCCACATGCTATACAGAGATTGCCTGTCTTCTTGTCGTTCCTTAGGTGAAAGGGCTGCAACTCTGCCAAAACTTTACAGTGAATTTTATACATACATTAATCATGTACAACATCTGTGTTCTACATAGACTCATAATTTAACCAGCTTTTTGACATAAACCAAAATCAAACAACAGGTACATGCAAAATCTTACCAGTACCTAAAACCTGGAAACTTGACAACATTATACATACTAACCTTTCTACCCATTTCTTGTAGGTAGGTATATCTTTGGCATACAACAGTTTACTTGATGGTGAATCCTTGCCTAGTTTATGCTCGCTCATTGAGCACGAGTCCATGAAGTTTTGAGCAACTACAGATAAGCACGAGTCTACGATGTTCGACTTATAGATGTCAAACACAAAGTTAAGATTCTTTATCACGTTTACCCAGAAGCGTAGTGGAAGACTGAAATAAATTTACAGACTTACTATTTTGTTTGTTTGTATTATGTGCTTTCTGGGTTCACCATCCTCGTTCGAGGCTTAAAGCAGTACGACCCGTCACACAGACTTTGTAAATGATGGTATTTATTTATAGATTTTGAAGACAAAACACATAAGAGCAATCAATCTCTAATTCGAGTAGAGTAGGGCCAGTAAAGCATGAAAAACTTCCTATTGCAAGGCATACCTATACTTAGATTCAGATCTATGAAAGAAATGTTAAAGAATCTCAGACTTATAAAATCAAAATCCTGAAATGCAATGCTTGTATGTTTAAGTCACTAAAAACAGGAAGGTGGGGCGTACGGTGTTATAAAGGTGAGCTTAAAAATCTCAAACTTAATATTTCGATCAATATAAAAACTGTGTCCATAATTACCTATTGGATTTCCATGTATGTACAACATCTTGGTCCTGAACATTATGAAGTAATGCCTGATCGTCAAGGAAATCAAACATGTACTTGATCGCTAGCGGCAACGACGTGCCCCTGTGTACTGTACTGAATATTCTCTCAAACAAATCATCTACAAACTGTTGCAGTGTGCCCTATAAACAATTTACATAATTTTGTTTGAAATGAATAAAACATTGTGCAGATGCACTTGCTGCAACAGAATATAATAACTCACTGCTAAATAAAAGTCAAAACTGACAAGACTATTAATCTTTCATGAGTGAAATAAATTGCAAACACATTCAAATCCTACATCAAAATACAGCGCTGACCTTATGTTTACATACTGCTGACATATAAAGTATACATATAACACATTTTTTATATCCGTCTGTCAACAAAGAAATTACTCAATGGTAGACAGAACTGACTGCAAAAATTAACAAACCTGTGTAGATTGTTTTCATTTGTAGCTTATCATTAAATCAAGCTTTATTGATTAACTCCCTTTACCCTGATGTTGGCTATTTGCCAATACTGCAGATCATGAAAAGCCTGCACATCCACCTAGTCTGATCATGATCTGCACTGTTTAGTATTTAGTCAGTAAACTTTCATGGCGCACCCCTTTTATCAGTGAATGGTAATTTCCAAATTGATTATAAAGGAAAATTCATTTTACAAAAATAAACCGAGGAAGGCATTCAAATGCTGCACCATGTACTACACCACTACTAGACTACAACTACACTACCAATCAATCTTTACACAACCTAATAAATTTATCATTTTGACTGGCGCAAAAGACAAAAATAAACTCAAAAGATTTTTACCTTTGTAGCAAGCAGCCTCGTCAGATAGATTTCCGAGACCATCTTACTGCCGCGGTCACCTTCTTTGGTATTTTCTTGATCATGTTGCTTTACCTGTAACACAAACAACATTAATAATAATGTGATCTCATGTAATAATAATGTGATCTCATGTAATAGTAATGTGATCTCATGTAATAATAATGTGATCTCATGTAATAATAATGTGATCTCATGTAATAATAATGTGATCTCATATAATGATAATGTGATCTCAAAATTATAATAACAATGTGACTCATATAATAACGTGACTCACATAACAATAATGTGACTCATATAATATCAATGTGACTCATATAATAATGTGACTCATATAATAATAATGTGATCTCGTATAATGATAATAATGTGATCTCATATGATTATAATGTGATCTCATATAACGATAATGCGATCCCCCATGCCAGACCCAGTTTTCCAGCATGGGCACCTGAAATGCTATGCAATAATATGTTCTATAATAGCATGTAGTCTTCATAAGATAATACTCTAATACTCTATCATGCGTAAGTTGTTCAATCATATTGTGAGCTATTTCGGGGGCTGCCAATTACACTAACATGATTATGATAGCATATGGACATGATGTTAACCTGATATGACATAAACTTGATATGATGGATCAGTCTAATTTAATGACCCCTACACAGTTAGATATTTATTTTCTGAATTATTGATAAGGAAGCAGACGGAGATGCAGAAGTAACATGCAGTGTTAGTATTTCCTATCATTTATTTACAAACGTTAAGATTGCAGCATGATGTCATGCTTAGTGTGGGCGGGGTCTTACATTCTTCTTTACCAAAGCGTTTGTAATCAAAGCTCTTGGAAGATTTTTCTGACGTTGTAGAAAGGTCATATATGGAAGGCGTCTGCTTCGGCACCAAGGCCATGTACGCACCGTCTGGAACCTGTAATAAATGTCACATGACACTGCAAGGTTTGGGCATCAAGACTTCTCTAAATCTATTCATGTTTGTACGTAAAAATGACACTAGTAAGTTATACCATCATGTTTGCCAATAAACTATCCAAACCCTGTCTGTATTCATGTCCCAAATTCATATAATTTCCTCCAAGACCAGTCTCAATTCTCTAATAAGTCATTTTGATCAGGGATCAGGAAATTTTGAAATCTCAATCGGTCCGGACAAGCCGAGGGTACATCGACACCCCCCCCCCCCCGCAAAAGAAAAAAACGTAAAAAAAAAAAAAAAAAAAATTGAAAGAAAAAAATGAAAAATTTGTACGTGATTTATATATTTTTCAACCAGCTTTCAATTGTTGTGCATGATCATGGAACGGTTAAAGTATTTAGTTGCCTTCTTTGGATTCCAAAATGTTTCCAAAAACGAAAATGTTTATCTACTTTCATTATTGATTAGTAAATCTCACGAGTCGATAAAATAAATGCGCGTTCACGTGGAGCGTTCTATTTTCTAAGGGATAAACGTTACATAGTTTTCGCAGCCAGTTATCAAAAATAAATATAATAATTTCCATGTGATTAAATCATTGAGTGTGTTCAATTTCGATTAGAACTGATTACGTTCAAAGACACCCACACAAAGTCACCCCCCCCCCCACAATGTCTAACACAGCAAATTCAATGCAACTGCCACTGTGGTTGAGTGGTTAGTCACTGACTTGAAATCACTGTAACCTCGCATTGATGGACGGTCATGAGTTTGAGCTTCGCTACCACTCATGTCTCTTTTTATCTTTATGTGAGAGAGTTTGCCGTTTCTTACAGAGGTTAGGGTTATACATGTAGTACTGGTCCTTCCCAGGAATGATAGCTAGGTAAACTGCTCGCCTGTAAAATGACTGAAAACTCTTTAGTTTCAATGATGCATAATTTATTGTCATTTATGGCATTGGGCCCAGGTTTGTCAAAGCCAACTTTTTTTGTTTTTAGTAATTGTGAAAAGCAGAGAATGAAGTATCATACTTGTGAACACTACCATAGTTACAACATATATAACGTCACTCAGGTTGCCTGTGATTGAAAAGTTTACCACATGAAATCAGATTGAGCTGTATCAAAGGCTTAACGTAAGTGTTGGCACAGTAAATGTTAGTGGTGTTTTAAGAATGCTTTTGGCACAGCCAAACTTATCGTAAGAAGGTAGAGAGTCTTTCGTATGTCGTAAATAATTTACCTATCACATTTTCTGTTTTTTTGAGGTCATCATGGTCTTCTTTGTGTCTTTTGATGTAATCTTTGGACAGCTCTTCACCCGTTAACTTCACATCAATATTTGCGTAAAGATTGTCTGGCATAAACGTGAAAGTTTTCTGGGAATCGCAGAATCTGCATGCCCAGTACAGGCCTCTCTCCTCAGGGTCGGGTTCATACGGGTGGTCAAAATAGAGGTGGGTTCCTTGGGACATCACAACCTTTGAAAATAGTGATTTTGTAAAAACAAAAGGATTTAACTAGTTACATGACTGTAGAACTAACAAAAATTCAGTTACAGTTGAAAAGGCACAGTGTAAATGCATGTTGACAAATGTATTGAGTATGGTACAGCTAGTATCCAGTAGTATAGAATAATCTATACATGTATATCTCAAACAAGAGGGCCAAGATGGCCTTATATTACTCATCTTGGTAGAAGTCCACTTGCCTGGTTGAAAATCACTAGACATCCCCCGGAAAGGCCACTTTTGACCCCAGGGGCATAATTTGAACAAACTTTGAAGAGGTCTACTAGGCAATGCTACATGCCAAATATCTAAGCTCTAGGCCTTGTGGTTTCAGAGAGGAAGATTTTAAAAGTTTTTCCTTTATAAGCCTATGCAAAACTAAGTGACCACCTGCGCAGGGTCAATTTTGACCCAGGGGTCATAATTTGAACAATCTTGGTAGAGGTCTACTAGATAATGCTACATGCCAAATATCTAAGCTCTAGGCCTTGTGGTTTCAGAGAAGAAGATTTTTAAAGTTTTATTTGTTGCCTTAGCAACCAGAGTTCTGTGTGGAATGGAATTCTTTGAACATTTTTGGTAGAGCTTCATGCAAGGAATATCCCTGCATAGTTTCATCAACATTGGCCTAGTGGTTTCAGAGGAGATGTCATTTGAATCAAAATGTTGACGGACGTCAGACGACGGACAATCATCCATCAGAAAAGCTCACACTAGCGAAGCCAGGTGAGCTAAAAATCAAATAATAAAATAAACAGATTCAAGGTGTTTTAAATAGTTCAGTTGATATTTAAAAGAGGCACTCCTTACATCTAACAGATTAAATTCTCCAAACATAAATAATTTGCTTAGTGAACGTAAAAAATAGGCCTTGTTGTTTTAGCAAGAAGAGTTTTAAAGTATTCCTTATATAAGCCTCTGTGAAATCAAGTGACCCCCTAAGCGGGGTCCATTTTGACCTAATGTTCATGATTTGAACGAGCTTTGTAGGGGTCCACTAGGTAATGCTACATACCATTTGTCTTGATGTTTTGATTCTGAATCACCTGGGATCAGTAACAAAGCTTGTGAACACGATAGTGGCTACATTTTACATTCAATCATCATAAAAATGTATCGGAAATATTTTTCTTGACAAAGTCACTCAGGTGAGCGATATAGGTGCCATCATGGCCCTCTTGTTAAAAGGTGATATATTAGAAATGAATAACCTAAATATAATACATGTAATTAAACAGGTACTGGTGCTTTTACTCTGTGTCGTCTGCTTTAGGATCCCACTGTGTCTATTGTCTTTGTTATGTGGCCAGTTAAACTGGGATTATTTTTCATTGAGTTTTGACCCTTTAATTTATATGTATTTTTACATATTCACAGAAAAGCAACCACATTAGGGTGCCCAGAACCCACATGCCATGCTTCTGTTTCTTTACTGTATCTATGGTAGGATAACTGTGTCAAGGTAGCATCTGGAGATTCGGATATTTATCACCTTCAGCTGAATATATACATGTAGTTATTATCTACACATACTTATATAGGAAAATGTTCAAAATTCTTCCTCTATAAATATCAAGAGCTCAGTATGTCCTTTAGATCTAATTTCTTGTTTTTGAAACTACAGGCATTAAATTTGGAACATGTGTGCAGTTTTGGAAGCAAGTTTCAATGTACTGTGTTTTTTTGCAGCTTTTTCATTGATGAATTTGAATTTGATGTGTTTTGTCTCCATTCTCAATGAAGCTAATTAACAATAATTATGCTACAGTTTGCAATGGACTTCTTTAGTGAGTTTCAAGTAGCTTTCACTTAGATATTGTAAAGTGAAGTTATTCTCAGGTGAGCAATATAGGGTCTTCATGACCCTTTTGTTAAACAAGAGGGCCAAGATGGCCCTATATGGCTCACCAGCTACTTATGACAATATGTGACCAACTTCAACTCTAAACTAAATATCATAAGTTTTACACAAACATTCTGTTTGACCTTAACAAGGCAAACATTTTGACCAATTTACATGATGAATGGGTTGTAAATGTCACCTGTTTGGCATATACAAGGTTTATAACCGGGTGACCTAGTTTTTGACCTCAGATTACCATAATTATTCATACTCAACCTAAATTTCATCAAGACAATCATACTGACAAAGTTTCATGAAGATAGAATGAAAAATGTAACCTCTATTGCATGCACAAGGTTTCTCTATGATTTGACCAGGTTACCTAGTTTTTGACCCTAGATAACCCATATTCGAACTCAACCTAGATTTCATTAAGGCCATCATACTGACTAAGTTTCTTGAAAATCCAATGAAAAATGCAACCTCTATAGCATACACAAGGTTTTTCTATGATTTGACCCTGTGATCTAGTTTTTTTATCCCAGATGACCCATAATGGAACTTGACTTAGATTGCATCAAGGTAGTCATTCTGACCATGTTTCATGAAAATCCAGGGGAAAATGCAGCCTCTAGTGCATACACAAGGTAAAATGTGGACAGACATACAGACGACAGACACCAGGCTATCACGATGGCTCACCTTTGAGCAGTTCATGCTCAGGTGAGCTAATAAATATGATCCGAGTTAGATAGCATTATTGTGAGGCCATGAAAGATTGAGTTGTAAAGTACAGTGTTTACACCATAGTTTTGAAAGTGTTTAACATATTATATGTACTTAGCCTACCGATATTAATATGGCTAGTTTATTTAGATTATATTGTGCAGCTAAATGTAGGTCATTGTAACTATAAATAGATAGTTTCTGTGCATTTTCTGAAAAAGGAAGTAGTGACGAAACACTTCATATTCTCACTGTAAATTTGTATAATTATAAAATTGGAAATTTTCTGAAGGACATTGTATTTGTAAAGTTTGTGTAAACAGTGGATTGTTCACAGGTTTTCTGGTCTCGACATGTTTAAGTTTTAAGAAACATAATCTGCTACTATTGTAAGGAAAACCTAAGTATTTTAATTTACTGTTAATCAAAAATGGCAGTATCAGGACGTAAATTATCAGATTTTAAAGATTCTATTTCACGAGGCTCGGCTGAAGACTATGAGCATTGCTGTGATGCCTGCCTGACAGAAGGTCAGCAGGTTGAAGCTCAGGGGTACTGCTTGAATTGCCAGGAATATCTGTGTAACAATTGTGTAAGATACCACAAGAAGACGAGCGCCACAAAGAATCATCAACTACTGGACAAGGACAACATGGACAAGCACTCGGCTCTACCTAAACCTGCTGGTGTTTGCACTGAGAAATGTTCCATCCATATCGATGAAGTCATCAAATATTTCTGCCCTAAACATGAAGAAATTGGCTGCACTGATTGTATAAATTTAAACCACAGGACATGTAAACTAGAATACATACCAGACAAATGTGCAGGCATCGGCGAGAGAGAGGAATACAGGGAAATATTGAAACAGCTAGATCAGAAAATGAAAGAAGTAAGTGCCATCTTGCAAAAAGCTGCAGTAAAAGATAAAGAGATAGATGATAGTCATGACAAAGTCATAAAAGACATCATGAAATTTAGGAAAGAAATAAATGATCACTTGGACACCATCCAGAAGAAGATTGAGGCAGAAGCCAGTAAGAAGAAGGCATCAAGTAAACAAGAAATTAAAGCAGCCGTCACTTCATGTACAATCTTCAAATCCAACATCGAAAGAATGCAGTCCAGTCTACAAAATAGTAAAGGAACTAATCAGAATGGCCAACTTTTCATTGATATTAAGCGGACGAAATCAGAACTATAGTCAAGAGAAATTCATCAAGCTGAGATGTCATTACTGCAGACAAGTTCACAATTCACGTTCAACAGAAACAAAGATCTTGAGACTATCTTCCCAGGAGTAACGAGTTTTGGAAAGTTAACTGAACAGAACATAGGTGTTGATGCATCCTCGAAGGCCCTCCAGACCATTGCTTCCACACCAAGACAGATGAAAACTTTCAGTTGTCTCCAACATAAATCAGATATAAAGTTAAACAAGACATGTGATATAACAGGTTGCTCTGTCCTGTCCTCAAACAAACTTGTGCTGTCTGACAATCACAATTCAACATTGCTGGTTTTGAATACTGAGAAGAATGTTGTAGTTGAAGAGAAACAACTTGACTCAAAGCCATGGGATATTGCTGTACTTCCTCAGGACCAAATTGCTGTTACAATACCAGACAAGAGACAGGTTCTCATCATGACAACAGCAGGTAAACTGTCAACTGACCGCAGCATTGATGTTAAAGGAGAATGTACTGGTATAATCTACCATCAGAACTGCCTTTATGTGTTATGCCAGAATCCATGTAGTATTCATGTACTAGATATGAAAGGAAACATCAAGAACATAATATCACTGGCAGATCAATCAGTCTTTCATTCTCCATGGTACATAGTGATGAGTCAGGATCATAGTCTGCTGTATGTCAGTGACGGTGGTAACAATTTCATAGCGAGTGTAACATTACAGGGTGTAGTATCTGCTGTATACAAGCACAAGGATCTTTATGAACCTACGGGAATGTTGGTGTTGGATGATGGATCATTGTTGGTATGCTGCTTTACCAACCACACCATTCATCATGTCTCTGCAGACTTGAAACAAGGCAGGAAAGTACTGGTTGGTTTGCTTTATCCACAGTCTATATGCTACAGTACAGACAGAAGCAAGGTCTACATTGGTGGTGGTGCTGGTGATAAGCTTCCAGTCTACAGTGTTACATACAAGAAGTAGACTCAAAAACATACAAGCCAGTACACAGATAGATATGAGGTATGTAGATACAATGTATATTATAATACAGTAATTACAATATTTGTTTACATGTACATGTACAATACAATGTATTCATTTCTGGTAATTGAACATAATCCTGTCACAGGAATAACAGGCTGAAAAGTTAAACTTTTTGTCAGTTAATGAAAATTTCATTGTTATTAAGATCCTTTTTTGCTTTCATTGTTTTTGAACGTGTTGTGTTTTTCAGTTCTTAAAGTATTTGTTTATGCTAGTAAATAAACATAATAGATAGCCTTTTCAAAACTTGTTTCTACTTCGTTCTCCAGAAAAATAAGTTTGATTATTATACATTGTAATAGATAAAAGTAGTACTTTAGGAATACAAAATAATTATTATCTCCCTTTCCAATGATCTGGTTTTACACAGCACACTCAAAATGTTGCGATATTTTCTTCACCTATCCATAATGAGGCCGAAATTACGATAAATAAACAAGAGCTGTATAAGAGCCGTGATAGTGGGTGTTGGCTAATAAACAAAACTTTATCAGTGTAATAGCATAAAAAAATTCGCTAATATTAAGTATAACTAGGAAAGGTGAATCATAAAAAAAGTCAAAATCTATAACTATAGATTTAATTTTTGGTAAATTAATTGTTTGATACAAAAATTTACCCAACATATGGAAGGTTTGAAATAACTACCATAAATGGTTACTGTGATATGTGCATATAGTACCTAAGCAGGAAAACTTTAACCAAATTTCAAAGTCAAACAAGGGCCATAATTTGTACTAAATTTTTTCAAGATTATATGCCTTGATTGTATGACACCCTTGCGACATGAACAATTTCATGTCAATATCATAAGTGGTTACCGAGATATTGCATATAGAACTAGTAGGCAAAACTATAGACAAATTTTGAAGAGTCAAACAAGGGCAATAATTGTACTAAATTTTTCAAGATTATCGCCTTGATTTATCACCCCTAAAGACATGAACAAAGTCAGCAAATTAAGTGGATTTCAAGTATGTGCATGATAGTACTTATCCAAGCAAAACTTTAACCAAAGAAGCAACGCTGACGCCGACACACAAGTGACTGCATATTTCCATATTCTTCAGTATAGATGTGCTAAATTCTGGGTCAAAATGAAAGTCTTAGTGATAATGGTGGTATGTGCTTTAAATCTAATTTGTATTCATTTAGCATGTCTAGCAGTTGAATTTTTGAAGCTGTACGTGGTACCCGTTAAAGTCCAGAAAGTAGAACACATAAACATTAAGAGTATTCAGACAATGACGTAGCAAACTTTTAATTAAACATCATTTCAAAGCACAAAATTTTGAGATCTAAGTATTAAGAACTGTTCCAAGAATATAAATACAGATCCTTTGGACGACTTGTTTCTTCTAATTTCGCAACAGATTTGTTTATCTTCTGGGATAGATCATAGTAGTGCTTATTTATACATGCCAGCTACCAAGTTGTTTTTTCAGAAACAATGTGCGTATTTTGTCCATCTTGGGTCATAAACATTTTCTTGGTAACACTGCTGACTCTCAGTTCACAATTTTTATCCAATATTCATTTGACTTCATAAAAGCCGAACTTTATAAAAAATGTTCAGCTCAATATTTTAGATCTTTATTAACAACTTTTGTCAATTTTCATAATAATTCATAATTTAGTTTTTCAAGGCAGTTTATAATTAGTCAAATACTTCCAAGTTTTAATTCTTAATGAAGTATGGTAGATTGCATGTTGATGAAGAATGTTATATTCACACATACTTGCAAGCACTACTATTCATTTTGCTGATGGAAAGAAAATGAATATTTATTTTGATTTAGGGTATAATAATTAATGTGGCTTTTATGAAGTAGATATACATGTAATCACAAGGGTAACAGCCCTCTTATATTGTATGCTTTTGAATATATGTTTCGTTGTTGTTGTTGTTCATGTTGTTGTTGATGATGATGATGATTGGTGATGATGATGGTGATGATGATCTAAATTGTAAATTAAGTCATTTTAATAGAGGTCATATAATTTATAGGCCATAAAGTTGCTCATGCATGTACAGTATCATCATCTATTATCTGTTTACAGACAAAGGGAACTATTGGCCAAAGTTGTCTGTATGTTACATGTATATACATTGTAGTTAATATGATTAAGACATACTTTTATGTAGCAGATATTGTGAGATATCTATCATGGATAGAAAACCTGCAATCATATGTCACATGTTATTTCTTATTTGAAGATATGATTTAATCTTGTAAATAATGTGAAAAGAAATTTTAAAATTTGTATGTATAAATTATGTATCTGTATAAATTACATTCGTAAATGTAAGATAATTACCTGTATATGTAGAGATAAAATAATCATAGTGAACTTCAGACTTTTCAAGTGGTGTTTGTCCTTAAGTTTGGGCATTCTCTATCATCAAATTTTATCTCGCCCGATTTAACCAAATATATATACATTTCTATCTGTATGTTAAATTGACCCATTTCCCTCTATAACACCGAAATAATGCACAGTTTCAACCAAAGAAATTCAGTGTGAATATTAAAGCACAAATAATTTTAGCCGAAAATATAAAAATTTTAGTCCCAATTCAGTTTTGGTGTATACTAGTATGTGAATGGCCCTAGTATGTAAAAAACGTTTGGCATATGTGACAGGGAGAGCTTATAAAAAGGCAGTGATGAATATATGATTTTAAATATTGCAATATCTATAACAGGGTACAGTTTAAAATCATCAAATATTACCAAAATAATAATAGTTCTAATTGGATTGAAACAAGTTGACAAGTTGAATTGACGCAAGAGTCCTGCTCTTTTCATATTGAATTACATTTTGTAACTTTTAAGCTTTATATCTGTAGCTTGAAATGCTGTGACCAGCTTAAAACTGAAATGTTCTATAGCAAATATTTTAGATAAGATCTCCTTCTGTCAATAAGGAAGGAATAAACAATAAAATCGCAATATCAAGTAATATATTGCATCAGAAATGATATCATTTCCATGTTGAATATCATTTTTGCTGACAATACCCAGCCCGGACAGATAATAATATGTTTAAAGAATGAACTGATAGCTTCTAAAATTACATGTAGATGTCGGCAAATTGATATCATGCTTTACATTAACATGTATGTACAAATGTATATAGATTTATAGAGAATACATTATAACAAAGATTTTCGAATAAATTACTTGAGTATTGACTTGTCACTTTATCCACATAATGATTAATGAAAGGTCTTAACTAATAATGTGAACTATTATACAACCCAAGCCCTGTCATCAGTTTGAAGAAAAGGCCCAGATTCATACCTTTAAGGTCAAGATCACATTTATTTGTAAAAGGTGATGAGAACATGCATATTAGTGTGCATTGTACACCATTCATATAGAACCACATGTACAATTAGCATGTAACTATGCCTGTTTGGTAGATACACTTTGGGGGAATATTCTGTTATTTTTATAGTAATAGCTACCATTACCAAACATAGACAGAAATCATATTATATTGTCAAATGATGTAAAGATGATGTCCAGAGTTTTGTGCCCCTTAATAAATACACATTCTATATTTTGACTTTGTTTATACTCTCCATTTTTAATTTTTTCTTACTCAGTCTCCATTTCTGTACCAGTTTTAAACTCACTTAAGCAAAGCTACGCATGAACCACTAGTATAGATTAGCCCTCAATTGCTTGTCCATTCTGTTGCCCACACTAAAGTGTACATGTGAAATAGGCTCAAGAGGTCACATAACCTGTGCAATCTTGACCAAAGTTGCACCAAAGATGTACGACCACAAGATCTTTGAGAAGTTTGATACTGGGTCACATGGGGTCAAGAACTAGGTCACAAGGACAAATTATAAACTAGAGCTATAACTAAAGGTGATTAATACCCCCAAAAGACTGCTTTACAAACTGAGGAAGTTCGTAGTAACAGAATACCTTGCAAAACCAAACACTGTTTTAAGAATAGACAAGGAAATTGTTACTTGGGAATAACTCTGTAATTAGTCAAGATAGAGTTATGGTTCTTGTACACTGCACTTCCTCTCATTGTGCTGAACCATTGTATGAAGTTGTATTGCATTCCAATCAGTAGTTTTCAAGTTATGCTCTGGACAAGGAAAAGTAACAAAGGGCAATAACTCTGCAATTACTCGAGATAGAGTTATGGTTCTTGTACACTGCACTTCCTCTCATTTTGCTAGACCATTGTCTGGGGGTGTGTTTTTTGGGGGGGGGGGGGGGGTTTTTTTTTTTTTTTTTTTTTTTTTTTTTTTTTTTTTTTTTATAAAAAAAATAAATATTTTAAAAAAAAAAAAAAAAATAAAAGGGGGGGGGGGGGGTTTTTTTTGGGTTTTTTTTTTTTTTTTTTTTTTTTTTAATTTTTGGTAAAAAATTTTTTTTAAAGGGGGGAGGTTTTTTTCGGGTTTTTTTTTTTTCCCCCCCAAGGGGGTGTGTGTTTTTTTTTTTTCCTTTTTTCCAAAAACACACTCGGGTCTTTTTAAATGGTACACAAAATACAAGTGCAAAGCTTGAAGTTGTATTGAATTCCAAACAGTGGTTTTCAAGTTATGCTCCGGACAAGGAAAAGTAACAAAGGGCAATAACTCTGTAATGAGTCAAGAAAGAGTTATGGTTCCCTGTGCACTGCACTTCCTCTCAATGTACTTGACCATTGTATGAAGTTGTATTGAATTCCAACTAATAGTTTTCAAGTTATGCTCTGGACAAGGAAAAGTAACAAAGGGCAATAACTCTGTTATTACTCAAGATAGAGTTATGGTTCTTGTACACTGCACTTCCTCTCAATGTGCCTGACGGGTGTGACCCTAGTAGTTTTCAAGTTATGCTCCGGACAAGAAAAATGCAACAGACCACCTGACCGCCCACCCGACCGACCCCCCCCAACCCCAAAAAAAAAAGTGGGGCTTTTTTTTTCCCCCAAAATTTTTATATAGGGTATAAAGAAACTTGTTTATACTCTAGAGACCACATGTGACCCCTAATCATCATGAAAATAATAATAACTGAATCAAAAGAAACATAGCATGGTTTAGATAAACAAGAGCTGTCCCTCACAAGTGACGAATGCCCCCGAAAGAGGTGTCTCACAGTCTGTGTCCTTTCCATGTGCTCAATAAATGTGCTATGTAATTTTAAAATCCTTTCATGCATGATACCATGTTTACCATGCCTACAGTATACCATTACTTTTAAACACTAAGCGTGACCTTGACCTTTGAGGTAGGGACATGGGTCTTGCACACGACACATCAGCTTGATGTGCTGAACATTTGTGCAAAGTAATTTTTATTTTTAAATCAATCAATGCATGACAAAGTTACAGTTCGGGCACAAATGTATGCATATATAAAGGATTCCAATTCCTAAAAACTCTAAATGTGACCTTGCCCTTTGAGGTAGTGATGTGGGTCTTGCACATGACATGTCGTCTTGATGTGCTGGACATTTGTGCCAAGTTATTTCAAAATCCTTCAATGCATGATAAAGTTACAGTACAGTCCGGACACGAATGTGGCATGTAGCATATATGTAGAATCCATTACCTTCAAACTCAAGTGTGACCTTGACCTTTGTGGTAGGGACATTGGTCGTGCATGCGACATGTCGTCTTGATGTGCTAGACATTTGTGCCAAGTTATTTTAAAATCCTTCAATGCATGATAAAGTTACAGACTGGACACGAATGTGTAAGTGGGGACGCACAGACGGACGGAGGATTTTAATATGCCACCCTTTGGGGGCATAATCAAAACTCTGTGATTTAAACCCCCTATACAGTAGTAAAGGAAAACCAAAAATACTGTACCTTGTATCCATTGTTAGCCAACCTGTAGGCACATCCAGATAGACCTGACTCCCAGACATTCTGCCATGCGTACACAAACACATTTTTACTCTTAAACTTGTGCCTACAACAAATAGGAAACATATTTAGCAGTAATATGACTATATCTGAAGTCTTAAAAGCTTTCCAAACAAGTCAAAAATTTTGAAATAAATGTTTTTTTTGTTTAATACATAGTAGAAGATCAACACAGTGTGATCAAATATAAACAGGCTTATAATGCATTAAATATAACAGATTGTTTTGACGACTTTTTCACCTTAATCACTCGCCTGTGTCACCTTCATTTAAATGACATTTAAACATACCTGGGTATAGGCATTAAGTCTGTTTCATCAGGTATGATACCATCTTGCCATGCTCCAACATCGAGGTCACATTTGGCAACAATATCTGCGACACGTGACACAAAATACTCCATCAAATCTTCAGACGACTGAACTTCTTCTGAGTCAATCAAACTCATGCATGCTGGTGATTCCTCCCACGCCTCATATGGTACTTCATCGCCACCGAAATGAAACGTTTGCAGTGGCATAATGTCCTCATGCATTTTTTTCAATTCCATCACAACTTTTTTCACAAATTTGTATGTTGATTCCAATCCAGGGTTCATTGCATTTTCGGAGTACATTTGAACTGAATGAGATTTACTAAAAGTATTATGGTTGAGATCTGTGAGTAAATATTCATCAGCTTTTGTCTTATCTTTTGTTGCCATGAACTTTTGGTGCCTGGCTTTCATTGATCTAATGGCAGCATGACTATGTCCCGGCATGTCAATCTCCGGAATAACCTCGATATGACGCTCCTTGGCATACTGCAGTATTTCGCAGTATTCTTGCACTGTATAAAACCCGGACCCGGAAGTATCAAATCCAGGGCCAGAGCCTAGCAGAGGTAGTAAGGATGATAAATCTGATTGGTTCACATGTCCACGTCTAGCTCCAACCTAAATAAGAAGATTATTTAATAAGTAAGCTCAGGCACAGACAAATTAACAGTGTGATTACTAAGTAATAAATAGAGACGTAAAGTGGAACACACTGTTTTTAATTTTATTTAGCAATCTACATTTCAACTTCGTGTGATTACTAGTATAGTTACAAGTCTCCCCTTTAAGCTATTATTTGAGTGTACTTTAAAATCCCCTTGATCCAAAAATGGCATAGTATTCATAATCCCCTCAATGCATTTTAGAAGTGGAAGAGCATATATTGAATAAAAAAAAATACTGAATGTTTCATTTGTCTCTAGTTTAATTTTCCTATAGCGAATGATTGAAAAAAATTAAAATTATTGAAATTAAAATGTAAAATCCATTACGGGGATTATGACTACTATGCCATTCTTGAACCAAGGAGATTTTGAGTGTCTTCCTATTATTTGTGGTACAGATATGGCAAAACACGTAAGCTGTTTTATTTCTACCACTATATTCCGTCACAGTCATAGGCTATAAGCGTTGTAATATGCTTTATGCTTAATAAACTATCTAAATTATTGTAACAGCTATTACTCTTTCTAAAACATTAACTCTAAATCCGCTATCTGAATGCTTTGAAGAGGACATCAACTGCAGGACTTGTATAAGATACAGACACACAACTCCTAGTCTGACTCTGAATGGACAGTAACACAGCTTCATTGGTTAAATTTGAGGGGTTTCAAATATGACTTTTATTTTCATAATTATGATATTCATATATGACTTTTATTTTCATAATTATGATATTCATTTATCTAGACATCAACTTCGTAAAACTTTGCAATAGTATTTTTTTTCAAGAATTACGTACAAGCATAAACTGAGACTCACAGAGATAACTTTCGCTGAAAATTCCATTTTACCTGAGTAAGTTCATCTAATCCCGGAATTTCAATCCGCCACCCTTCGTCATCTGTCAGATGGAAGTGGAATTTGTTCATTTTGTACATTGCCATCACATCAAGCAGTTTCAGAATCTGTTTTTTTCCGTGAAAGTTTCGCGATACGTCCATGTGCATACCTCTGTACGCGTACCTCGGACAATCCTCTACTTCACACTCCGGAACTTTAAAGCTCTGAACCAGACTCAACAACGTCTGAATTCCGTAAAATATACCCGCTTTCCCTATTGCTGTAATTACAACGTCTGTATCAGCTTTGACGGACAGTTTGTATGATTCTTCACAAGCTGTTTTGTTGTTTATTTCTAAGGCTGGTGTCAACTGAAGCGTGATCTTGTGAGGTATTTCTTTGGCATTGTTGGTTGGAATGTTCAGCTTTTCTGGCACAAGAAATTAGAAAAGTTATGAGCAGAAAACAAAACACCTATATTGATCTGGGATCAACCTTGGGGAACCCCAAGGAGAAATACTGTAAATTTAGAAATGTTCGCGATATTTGAGCAGGCAGACTAGTTAATTTAAATTTGTGAAACTAGAATCCTCTAATAGTGAATGTATGTAAAATGAATCTACAAGATTTTTAAATTAGCGAAGAGGGAAATTCGTGAAAATAGAAAGAATTAAATTATTGCAAATAACACCAAATTTGCAGTATTCTCCCAAAGTGACACAGTTCTCCTTGTTTTCAGTTGAGGTAAAAGTGATTATACGTCCACTGTAAAAGTACTACGTAGGCTGATGACTTAAAATGGCAAAAAATTAGGGCAAATTTCTGTGTTTACGAGTCTGGATTGAGCCCTTATTGATATGCCATTACCTTTGAAAACAGTTTATTGACTGTACTTTAGCTGTATTTGTACCTTATCACTCTGTTTAAAGTCCCAGGAGCACAATAACAAGTAGCTCTTATTTTAAGTTAACAAGAAAGATGTCTCTGAACAGCAGAAATGACCTTTATTTGTGTCAATAACATTCCTATCTTTGCTTTTTGAATCTATAAGAACATGTTACAGTATAGCAAAGGATTTTTTTCAATAATTATGCAAAAAATAAGAAAGGCTTTCTCGCAACTCTTTTTCGTGAAAAAGAAAGAAAGACATAATTATGTCAACATTGTTTTAGAATGAATAGAACTCGGTTCTATTGTTATCCTATTAGCAAATTTATGTTTCTATATCGGTAAATTCTAAGTGATCCTGGGCCTTAAAAAATTAATCATTGTTTAAAACATCATAATTATACGGTAACACACATACTGTTTGTCACAACAACTTCAAACAAGTAGAAATGAACTGTCGTGACCCTATGAATTATTTACCTGACAAAAATTTTGCTTCATTGGTCAAGGTTTCTTCAGCACATATAACCCACTCATCTAGATTCAGACACACCTGACCTCCCTCTTTAACAGACATGTGTACTGGTGTTGGTATCACAGATGTTGTTAATGGTCTGTTATTGGCACATCGCTGCCTGTCGAAGCGCTCCTTGAGATTGTACGGGTTGTAGTGGTCATATCTTGTAGAGCCGTCAGTCAATTCATAATCAAATCTTTTCCAGGAGTCGGGTTTGTCAAATGGTTGTACAAAGGCCATTTCTTCCCCAACTGTACTCTGTACTAACACTGGCTTAAGCCGAGGATGCAACAGGTACCAATTTGGCATTAAATCACTCCGAGCAACAGAAAAGTACTGAGCTCTGAACGGGATTTGCAGTTTGTCCCCTTTCTTCATTGTCTGAAACTTTTTTGTAGGAGAAAGCTTAAACAGGCATCCATTTACATGTGTAAATCTCATTCCTGTATTATGGATCTCGTAGGTTGTCGAATGCGGAAGATGACCGGGTTCAATCATTCTAATGTGGCAGAAATAGACAGCCCAGTCGCCATACTCAAGAGGCCGTTCACTGTTGTTTGTGAGGATTATCTCGGCACGATATGTCTTTTTTCCATCTTTCAGATTGTCCAGTACCTTATATTTTATGTCTAGTGACCTTCCAAACTCATCTAGAGTGTCCTGATCCATGTGTAGCGTTTTCCTGTAAACAAATAGAGATATTTGAACATTGATACAAAGTTTTTCCCTATGCTTATAGATTGCTGTGTTGACCAGTGGGTAAATGTTACATGTACACCAAGTACATGTATCTAACAGTTAGAAACCATCTTTTTCGGACATCTTACCCTTCTCAGCTTTGCAACCAAAGTAATATAATCAGGCAGAGTATTTTCTTGGCTTTTCTTAGTATCGTTAATCGGTATATTACTTTAGTCTTAAAATGTACAAACAAGTTAAAAAGAGTGCCAAGATGGCCCTTTATCGCTCACTTGTATATGAATTGCCAATAATACAAGGGGTCATGATTTTAACATAGTTTGTAGAGGTCCACTACACAATGCTAAGTAACATTCCAAATATCTAAGCTCTACCTGTGGGCCTTGTGGTTTTTCTAAGTTTTCCCTATATAAGCCTATGCGAAATCAAGTGACTCCCTCCCCTGCCTAAATTTTTTTTCGGTTAATTTTCACCCGGGGGTCATGAACAATCTTGGTAAAGGTCCACTAGACAATGCTACATGCTAAATATCTAAGTTCTAGGCCCTGTGGTTTCAGAGAAGACTTTTAAAGTTTTTCTTATGTAAAATCAAGAGACCCCCCCGGGCTGGGTCAGTTTGACCCAGGGGTCATGATTTGAACAAACTTGGTAGAGGTCAACTAGGCAATGTTACATGCCAAATATATCAGCTCTATGCCCTGTGGTTTCAGAGAAGATTTAAAGTTTTTCCTATATAAGTCTATGTAAAATCAAATGACCCCCTGGGCGGGGATCATTTTGATCCTGGGGTCACTATTTGAAAAATCTTAGTAGAGGTTTACTAGACAATGCTACATGCCAAATATCTAAGCTCTAGGCCTTGTGGTTTCAGAGAAGAGTTTTAAAGTTTTTTTCTATTTGCTGCCACAGCAACCAGAGTTCTGCGTGGAAAGGAATTCTTTGAACAATTTTGGTAGAGCTTCATGCAAGGAACATCCCTGCATAGTTTCATGCATCAACATTGACCTGATTGTCGTTTGAATCAAAATGTTGATAGACGATGGACAATCACCCATTAGAAAAGCTCAGCCTGGCAAAGCCTTCTTTTCTGTATCAATTGTATGAATTATGATCAACTTCCTCAGAAAGTATTCTTTGATATATATGACACTAAACTAAGTCCACTTTTGTTAAATGGATCTGAAATTTGGGGTATAGATGCACCAAACTGTTGTATCAGTAAACAATTACAGTATAAAAATAAAAGATACATGACTTTGTGTGTACATTTCAGGGGCCTAGCTAGAGCAAAATTTTAGGGAGAAGTCACTTCTCCCTGAGCTGAAAATAGGGAGAAGTTTCGAGTCTACAAGGAGAAGTGATGAAGTAGCAAGATATTTATTGTTCCTTTGTTTCGAAGCAAAGTACATCTTAAACAACTAAATGGTTGTGTGATAAATCAGGAGACTGGCCATTATTGTGAGACTTCATCCAGACACAGAAGATGTTTAGAGACCGATTTTCATGCATTTTTATTGCTTGAATGAAACATTTTTAACATACATGTTACTGAATAGTAATAACATGCAGTTACATCCCCCTAGGCCCCCCCCACTGTCATTCCCATCAAAGACCTATTAAGCTGTTGTTATAGGTCTTTGTTCCCATAAATGGTCAAGTTTGATGGTCATATCAACATAATTATTAGGTGTGCATTCTTTGTATAAGTTACATGACAACAATATCTACCGGTAGTCAGCATGGTATTAAACATGTTAAAAAACGTATATCAAAACAAAACTTAAATTCTTTCTATTGATAAAATATTTTGTGAAAAATAACAGTTTGGTAATCAAATCCACCCTTTAACAAGTTTTACTGGAAAGTCTAAGGTAGGAAACTCATTTTTGTTGGCAAGAAATACTACCGAGATACAAAAAGTGTACCCAATTCCGGATAAACGCTTACGCGGACATTATCGTTTTTAATCTTCTGTTGAAGCTTCACCATGATTATCACTCGTGTCATATTGTGAAATCAGCCTTCAGGCAACCTTTTTGGCAGTCACAAATTGATTGAGGGGCGGGGTGGGGGAGTTAATGTTCAGAGAAATGTCTGACACTTTGTATATTCGCTTCATTGTTTATTGAGATATTTTCGGGCGAAGTTAATTTCGCTTTTGTCAAAGAAATGGGCGAAGTTTAGGTGTGAAAGGCGACTTTGTCGCCCTAGTCGCCCCCTCGCTAGGCCCCTGCATTTTTGTTAAATAACTAAACAATAACATACATGTAGCAGCTATTAGCTGTTTTAGGTGATTGTGGAAGACTCCCGCTATATACTAACTCTGCGAAATGATGTTTAAGATACCGGTGGAAAATGAGTGATACTAGACTGGCTAAGAAAAGTTATCTTATGTTGGTGTACATGTATCTTGATGATTGTGGACACACAAATTAGAGTTAAGGTATCAGAAACGTATTATTTTCCAACGGCTTTGATTCAGCTTGGACAGCTCAATGGGTTTATAATCAGAATTCCTTTGTAAACTCTTTTGTACAAAGACTAAAAACCAATACCAACAGCAACGGGTGGCATTGGTACAAGTCCGAAATTGCTGAAGTTTTTGCCAATTTAAAAATATTGTTTCACATGAACAGTACTTAAATACTGTAGTGAAGAGGAAATTTGAACGAGCTTCTTCCCAGGATCTTGAGGCTAAACAGGAAGATACCCAAGTGCTATGAGAGAAGAACAAATTTGTAAGTTGTGCAACATGTCTGTTGACTATCATTTTGTTTTGTTTTGTAGCAATATCTTATGTCAACTAGAGAAAAATATATCCCTAGAAAATTTCATATTAATCCAATTCAACGTTTTAATGATTTCCACTTCAAAATCCAAAATGTAGGAAAATATGCATACTTTGCACTTAGAGAGAGAAGTGAGATTTTAACTTCTCAAATAAATAGAGTTGTGCCTTTTATATAATGTAATACTGTCATTTTGGGGAAAAAAATATACTCCTATCTCTTTAATTCCCACAATTACAAAAATGCTTTTTGATATTGAAAAAATTGTAATATTATAAGCAATTGAATTTTCGAATGTCTTTAAAATTGGTTACCAATGTTTGAAAATACATATGTATTGTATAAACATGTTGTAAAGGGACGGTGGCCAATATCAATAAATAAATTATCATTTATAAACTATAGTGTAATTATCACCTTTAAATTAGGTCTGTCAGCCCGGTTAGCTCATAAAGTAAAGCACAAGACTCGTAATCTCAGGGTTGTGGGTTTGATTCCCGGGGCTGACCAACTAAAATTACTAACAGTCATTCGGATGAGACTAAAACCGAGGTCCAATGCATGAGTCCTATACACCTGGCATTTAAAAGAACCAGGGGTATCTCTGGAATTGGGACGCTTTCTGTATCTTGCACTATCCTCCGAAACCTAAAATAAGTCACCTTTTCTGGGGGTGTTGGTCATGCGGGAAACCGTTTCCAAAGATAAAACCTTAGTATGCGCTATTAGGTCATTTGATTTTTGACCTTGAATTATGAATTGCTCTGACATTGACGTAAGAAAGGACTTGACCCAGTTTGTGACTTCACTATCTCAACATACTAGGGTAATTTGAAAAGAAGTTCATATAAATGTGGTAACCGTAAAGTCTCCCCAAGTTAATATCAAAACTGTCATGTATTTTACTTTAGCCTTGTATCAGTGTAGTGTACAGTAGCCACTTTGAAATCAGCTATTTGCACCACCTTTTATTGGGAGGTTGCTGTGCTGGCAAAGTGGTCTAATAGAGGTATTAGAACTCACTTTGAATTGCCATGCAATGTCGCCATATGGTATAGGTTCAAATCCTGCCATCTTCCTTGTAATAAATTAATGATAGTCAACTTTATTAAAGGCCTCACTTTGACTTTCAAATCTTGCTTTAGAATGTCATGGACCTTTTGTGTATAGTTGACAAATTGCGATTCACAACTGGCTGCATGAAAGGGGTCAAACTGCAATGCCAAATTATAAATTAGGCGAGTTAACTTTTGTCTGACATGCCACACAGAAAGGCACGTTTTGGAAAGACTGCCCATAGGGATTATTTTTGACTACCAAAAAGGGTATGGTGCCCTCAAAAACAGGCACGGTGCAATGAGTTTTGGGCAGGGCAAAGTTTTGCATGAGGCAAAGTTTTGCATTCAGTATCAGAAACAAGAGGGCCAAGATGGCCCTATATCGCTCACCTTGGTACAAGTGCACTTGCCTGGTGGAAGATCACTAGACAATGTTATATACCAAATAGGTTTTCCTATATACATCTTTGTAAAACAAATGATCCCCCCCCAGGGAAAGGCTAATTTTGACCCCAGGGGCATAATCTGAACAAACTTTGAAGAGGTCTACTAGGAAATGCTACATACCAAATATCTAAGCTCTAGGCCTTGTGGTTTCAGAGAAGAAGATTTTTAAAGTTTTTCCCATATATAAGCCTATGTAAAACTAAGTGACCCCCTGGGCAAGGTCAATTTTTATCCCAGGGGCGAACTTTGTACAATCTTGGTAGAGGTCCACTGAGCAATGCTACATGCCAAATATAACAGCTCTAGGCCTTGTGGTTTCAAAGAAGAAGATTTTTAAAGTTTTTCCTATATTAGCCTATGTAAAACCAAGTGACCCCCCGGGCGGTGTCAATCTTGACCCCGGGGGTCATAATTTGAACAATCTTGGTAGAGGTCCACTAGCCAATGCTACATGTCATGCCAAATATCTAAGCTCCATGCCTTGTGGTTTCAGAGAAGAAGATTTCTAAAGTTTTTCCTATTTGTTGCCATAACAACCAGAGTTCTGCATGGAATGGAATTCTTTGAACAACATTGATAGAGCTTCATGCAAGGTACATCCCTGCAAAGTTACATCAACATTGGCCCAGTGGTTTCAGAGGAGATGTCATTTGCAGGAAATGGTGGACGGACGGACGTTCTGACTCCGGACAGAATGTGATCCTAATAGCTCAAAATCAGGGCTATAAATATTAGAGTATAGTTGATCACACGTGGGCATTATCAGGTTGTTAGTACTGCAGTACATATAAATACTGACTATAAATACAGTACTTCAGTTTCCATTTTTTGACTGGTTCGCTTTATTCCGTCAGTGCCTGCTACAATTTCATGTATGAGTGTCTGTAAACACATTAAGCCTGTCATTCCCAGTAAGATGTACATCAATGTGCGTGACTGAATTTTATTTTTAGTAACATGTGTCTAACTGACACAGATAAGTATGTTTTGTGACACAAAAATCATGTGTACCGCGGTACAAAAAACAGGATAATGCCCTAATTTGTTGACAAAATGATTAAGTAAACCTGGACGGACCATATTTTAAATCTGAATAATGACAAGCATGATTTGGGAAATTTTGCTGATTTTTCTACACTGATAAAGGGACCAGAAAGTTATTATAAGTAATTTTATATGGGCGAAAGCTCGAAGGGGGGCGAAGCCCGACCATAGGTTAACATATATGTACGAGTATTTAATTGAATACTGAAAGCAATAAAATTCATGATTTCACAAATACCTATGCGAAATTGAGAAGTGTCGACTTTGTGACATCATGCTAACATAAATGTTAAGCTGCACTGTCTATCCAAAATTCCACTGACCGTTTTTTTTTAATTCTAAAACATTTATTTTTTGGTTATTTATTTCAAAATACGTATTTCTCCTCTGGGTCAATCTTATAACCTTCGTAAATGAAAATAATTTTGGAAAAAATATCGATCAAATGAAATGATGGGTTCAAATGACGTACCATATCACACACTGAAAATTCTGTGAACTCCTCGCAATGGTTACCTCCCCTTACAGTAATAGAGCGGAATCGCTGACTGTGAGTGTGAGGGGTTTGTCACATTATGCTTTTGCCCGATATAGGTATTGATATTGGCTTTTTTCATATTACAGGCCAAAGCTCTAAGGGCGCGAAGCCCAACTATAGGTAAACGTATGTATGAGTATTTAATTTAATACTGAAAACAATAAAATATTATAAAGTGATTTGTCATATACCCAAAGTGTCGACTCCTGGACAATACAACATACTTATAAGGCTGCACTGTCTATAATTTTCCGCTGCAAATTTTGTTCACAATGTGAGGTCATTTATCAAAAGAATTGTGACGTCATCAAATGTCAGCCATTTTTGTTTTTTAAAACGCAACACTTTCACGTCAAAGAAGGTTTGTACTTTGAAATGTACAGAGATCCTATTTATACACATTCCTAAAGTATCAGTTCTTTCTTGTGGCAGCATAAAAAGCACCATTTCTTTTCACAATCCACCCTTGATTTATGACTATGGATATTCCGTACCAATAATTCTCTTAACCTGAACCGTTTTTGCGTCCCATGAGAATTCGCACCATTTCCAAAAACGAAATTCCTGTTATGCTTTCTCCCAATAAAGATATTGCCTATTTTCATATTATTTAATGATGCGTGAAGTAGAGTTTTCAGAAGCATGCAAAATCAATTTTACAAATTTCGATAATGTTAATTTAGTTATCCTACAGAGATCTGTCCGAATATGTACTATCCGAGTACGCTCCACTTCATGGATGCAGTTGTTGCTGGAGTGCATACTTTGACAACTCACGAACATCGACGCAAAATTACTTACAAGACAAGCTCCTTTGTAAACTAGTCTTTAAATCAATGCTTTCCCCCTATATTTGAGTTTATTAAATGCTCAGTTTTGTTGTTGTTGTTGATGGTTCACCGGTGCGCGTCAGTGTAACACGCTGTAAGAAATACCAAACAGAACAAGAGGGCCAATGTGGCCTTCTATCGCTCACCTGAGACTAGCCTAATTAATTAGGCGTTTCAGTGTGACCCCTTTTATAGAAATGATATTTTAATGTGGGCGAATTCTCGAAGGGCGCGAAGCTTCTCAGGTTAGTACGTCTCACTATTTCCACTTCGGAGGCAAACCGATTTTACAGGTTGGTATTTTACAGTTGTCCGTCTTCTAAATGTGTGACAGTTATACGGGCGAAAGCGCCCGTCGGGCGAAGCCCGACCATAGGTAAACGCATGTACGAGTATTTAACTGAATACTGAAAGCAATAAAATGAATGAATTCACAATTACCCATGGAAGATTTCAATTTGTCCGCACCCATGGACGATACGATAACATACTTTAAACGATGCACCGTCTGTACGCTATCGCAACGTCTCGGCAGAATGAAGGGTAAGGGAATTTGCCGAAGACTTCCAATTGCGTCTACAGGTACTCTGTTGTTGTTGTCATTAAATGTCTGCAATTTTTGTGTTTGAAAACGCAACACTTCAGCTTTGTACTTTGAAATGTAAAGTTTGATGCTCTTTCTTGTGACGCCATAAAAAGCACCATTTTTTTTTCGCAATCAACCCTCGATGCATGACTCTATGGATATTCGTGACCAATAATTTTCGGAACTTGAACCGTTTTTGCGTCCCCTGAAAATTCGTACCATTTCTAAAAATGAAATTCCTGTTATGCTTTCGCCCGATATAGGTATCGCCTATTTTCATAATATGAAGGGGACGCAAAAACCGGTTCAAGTTCCGAAAATTACGTGCAGACGGTGCATCGTTATAAGTATGTTATCGTATCGTCCATGGGTGCGGACAAATTGAAATCTTCCATGGGTAATCGTGAATTCATTAATTTTATTGCTTTTAGTATTCAATTAAATACTCGTACATACGTTTATCTATGGTCGGGCTTCGCCCGACGGGCGCTTTCGCCCGTATAACTGTCACACATTTAGAAGGCGGACAACTGTAAAATACCAACCTGTAAAATCGGTTTGCCTCCGAAGTGGAAATAGTGAGACGTACTAACCTGAGACCAGGGTCCGTATATTACGGACCCTTCTGAGACCTACTAATGACCTAAATGTGAACAATAGATTTTTATCGTAACACAAACACTCTGTTTGACCTTGACTATGATTAATATTCTTACCATTTAACATAGTTACTGTTTCTTAAATGTTACTTCTACAGTACCAACAAGTTTTTCCTTTTAATTGACCTGGTGACCTAGTATTTAATCCCATGTGACCCACATTCAACTTGACTAAGAAATGATCAAGAACAACACTCTGACCAAATTTTCATATCGATAGGGTAATTTGAAAATAGGCAATACATATATCGGACGAAAGCATTAATTACTAAATAACTCGTATGTATGCGTATGGATGATAACTTCAAAATTTGTAAGCGATATTGTGAATGTTTACACACAGATTGAAAGGTCATGTGATACTTTAAACCTTGGTTTCAACTATTTTGATTGGTTGCCTCTTAAACTATGGGTTAACAGATTTTAAACTATGGTAAAAGACTTAAAATTACGGTTTAAGAATTAATGTGCCCATTTTGTGTTTTAAATTGTTGCTAACTGGATTGTACAACATGTAGAAAGAATAATGAAACATAATGATTTGTACATAAAAAGGGGTAAACCATTGTGTGGATTCATTCAGTTTAAGTTAAGTTAGGACTAGGAAACTAGGTCATTCACAAGTAGGATCTCATTGGTCAATGTGGTGACCTACATTATAAGAACCAATCAAAAACAAGAGCATGTAAGTAGACTGCAATCTGTCAGTCTTTTGATAAGATCTCCTATTTTCGACAACATATAATTAGGTATTTAGATAGGGGCATAAACAGGAGAACATGCCGGGTCGTACCGATTATAGCCTCTTTAGAGAATGGTGGACCCAATAAGCACAATTACAAACAAAAACAAATAAACAGAATTAATGTGCAAATGGCAGATAAAACTTTATGTTTAACAGTGGTTTCAGCTTATTTGATTGGTTGTCTCTTAAACTAGGGGTTAAACAGGTCACGTGACACTTTAAACCGTGGTTTCAGCTTATTCAACAGACTTTAAACTACAATTAAGACTTAAAACCACGGTTTAAGAATTAATGTGCAAACGGCAGATCATAGCAGTTTAACCTAATTAATGTGCATTTCGCTTGCCATAGTATATGTCAAATCAGTTATTTTATTGCTTTCAGTATTTAATTAAATACTCGTACTTACGTTTGCCTTTGGTCGGGCTTCACCCGTAATGTGAAAATAGGCAATACCTTTTTCGGGCGAAAGCATTACTAAATAACTCGTAGATGTATGGGAGATATCTTCAAAATTTGAGTGCGATGTTCTCGTACGAGTTACCTCTCTTAGTATCCAAAACATAAGTGTGCGCTTTTTTCTTTCTTAATCAAATTATTATGTTTCAACTCGGTAAAAACTCCTTTATAGTTCGTGAATGGGTACACATGTTATTATTCGCATCCATTTTATCGTACGGGAATCCTATTGTTGCTATTTACGGATTTTAGACAATCCCAGCGCATGATATGACATGGTAGATCTACGTCATTCATTTGATCGATTATTTTTAAGAAACTCCATTTAGTATAAAATGGTTGCAAGATCCATTCAGAAGGGATATATCTATATTATAAAATAGATAACCGTAAAATAAATGTTTTAGAACAATAAAAAACGGTCAGCGGAAGTTCAATAGAAGGTGCAGCATTATAAGTATGTTATCGTATTGTCACGGAATTTCGCATGGGTATATGTCAAATCAGTTATTTTATTGCTTTCAGTATTCAATTAAATACTCGTACATACGTAAACCTATGGTCGGGCTTCGCCCAAACGGCCCTTCAAGATTTCGCCCGTATAAAATGTGGCACCCATATGGTTAGTAATCGTAGTATACCAGAGAAATAATTATCAACCTGTAACACATTACACAAATTTAATTTGCAACCAGATATATCGCTCGTTACATTTACATTTACCGTCTCCCTTGGTCTACTGGTTTAGGCATCCGCCTTGGGAGCGGAGGTCGGAGATTCAAATCCCAGCAGGTGTCCATTCTGATATTGCCGGTTGGTGAGCCGCCAGCTAGTTAAAGGTGACCGTATGCCTACCTGGTCAGATATGGCTGACCCTTGAAGTAAGGGTGACATTATACTAAACAAACACTTTACCTTTACTCTGAGAATTTTTGTGCATTGCCCTCAAGAGCTCCCCTCAACAAAGAGAATGAGGTGACTTGACTACTCAAGGAAAAGGTGTGAAAACTAGAGGCGAAAAACGATTACGCAGTCTTCCAAAGAGATATCCGGGATTTGTTTTTGCATTTCATATACATCACATAATTTTCGGTACGTAGCATATCAAAAAGCTAGTATGCCTTAAAATTATTTCCAGTTAGTTGAGCACAAAATGTTTCACGAGGGTGATACTTTTCATCATTGTTATAAAAAATATAGGAACACATCAAAATATCAGTTTAGTTCAGCTACCTCTTAAATGAGTTGACTGAGGCGTAAAAAGCTCTCATATATCGATACAATCCAATTATATAATGGAATGTTTGAAGGTGTTTTACATAATATAACCCGTTTAATATGAACGAGGGGAGTTCGAAAAGTTTCCGAAAACAAAACAACATATCTATTTCATTAAAAAGATGATCTGACAAAATGTTGACAGCATGAACATTTTACTTGAGTGATCTTTTCGTTATACTGGACACTTCATTAAAGTCGACATTAACAGTCGGAGTAGGCTCAGCTTGTTCACTGTTTAATCGGACCTGATTTCCTCTACCAATGTAGAGTCTCTCTTAGCTGAATTTGGTAATCTACCCTCAGCTTTTTTAATACACGGGCGTTTACAGATTACTCTACTTCTTCCGTAAGTTGTCTAACAGTCAGTTTTCCTCTAAATAAATGATCCGAAACGGCCTTGATCTTGTGGCGACGTTGGCGAGATGTTAATTCATAACTAACACATATACAATTTACTCGCAATGCGGCCCTACCAGAAATAACAAAAACGTATCGTCATCGAATCTAGACTTCACTATCGTCATAGTCGGCTTATAAGCGTTTATGCCTTTTTGAACTCGTCTCGTCAGGACAACCTTTAGTACCTTGTCAATGCCATCCTGCACTAGAGACTGATATGATTCATTCTGTGAAAACGGCTAAATCAGAGCCCCTAATTGTGTCCGAATTCACTCGAGTTCGTGATTTAATTTTCGAGTTTTTCTTTGGTATTCGTGTTTTTCGATACCAATGCTGTTCAGGTGGTCGTTATTCACTTGACTCCCTGAGCAAAGTGATTTCGTCTTTAGTTCTTCTCAAGTCTATCCTTTTGTAGGAATGATCGTTGTCAAATGCAATAACCCTCGTTTCTAAATGCTCTTGTTTTATATTTGTGGACACTAAATCTGCTTTAATGTGCGAAATGTCATCCCTTACAGACGGAAAGCTCACATTGTTTAAATGCCTCTAAAAGTATCTCCATCTCTAAGGGACAGGGATAAAGTTCCATATCGGACGATAATAAGCCTTTGGGCAAAATTTGCATAAATATTGCGCTGATGGAATTTTACGAAATACGAGAAAAAAACAGAAAAATGTTCACTATACTATGTGAAATAACTGAGCTACAACTATCTACACTATTATCATTATCCAAAAGCTGTACTGAGTCCGGTGTGATGAAAAGTAATTATAAGTGATTTATAGTAAATTGTCAATAGCACAAAAAACCGTTAACATTTAAGAGTTCTCCAATGAATGCCACTTGTGAGTGTATGGGGCGGGGGTACATCGTTTTGTTGTGGTTTAATTTTGGTAAATACCGCGGGGGCCAGGCCCAAATAATCATATTTTGGACCTCCATTGGTCAATATCACAGTAACAATCATTGTTAACTAATTTGCGTTACTTAGAATTCGGCTTTTAGAAGTGTATCTGATGCGCTTCCGTATTTTCCAATTGCACCGGAATTTGGAATTATGGACTTCTCATGTTTTCACAAAAGTTTAGTGGGTTTAAACAGGTGGGTGGCGCGTTGGTCGAGCGGTTCACGCTCTGGACTACCAATCCGGAGGTCCCCAAGGGTCTGTTCGTAAAAGAGCTTTGGCCTTGCACCCGGATTCCGTTGCATCTGGATTTGTTTCTTTAACCTGTGCCTGTCAGGAGTTTTGGCATGTTTACCCGGGGAGAACCCCAATGGTTGGTCGGGCTATAAACAATTTAAATGAAGGAGGAATTAATTTTTTAATGTATTTACAGTCAAACATTTATCTAAATACATATTAATCGATTAATAAATATGTTTTCTATGAACTTTTCGAACACCCCTCGCATGATATAATTCATGTAACCATGTTTGGGTGCTGAAGCATTACCGAGCTATAGCTGAGCGCATTTTATGTAATACTGGTTTTTAACGATTTGTTTTTTAATAAATCCGGGTGTTAATAATTAAAATTAAGTTGCAACAACAGTTGCAGATTACTAACTAACTTATTTGTGAAACAAACTCGGACTTTTCATTTCGGTTCAACAAATATGAGTTTATGGAAAATTATACCCCGAATAATACTTGTTTTAGTTTGTTTGTTTTTATTTTTGAAATTATCGCTTTTCGGTACATTTGAGCAAGGTAAAATAGAGCTAAGGAATAAGTTATATCCACAGACAGTACGAAATAAACGTGTTAAAAAGTTCGACGTATGTATTGTTGGTGCTGGCCTGTCTGGAGCAGTAATGGCAGAACGATATGCTTCAACTACAAAAAACAGCATCCTTGTCATAGAGAAACGTGACCATATCGGCGGGAACTGCTATGATTTCATAGATAATGCAACAGGAATTCGTGTATCTAAATACGGCGCTCATTTATTTCATACGAAGTACAAGACTGTATGGGAGTATGTTCAAAAGTTTAGTGACTGGGTACCATATGAACATAAAGTAAAGGCAATCGTCAAGGGGAAATATGTGCCTGTTCCAGTAAATATCGATACTGTTAATATGTTATTCAATCTGAATATAACATCGGTTCGTCAGATGGATGCATGGTTGAAAAAGGAACAAGTGCATTTTGGGCATGATCCGGTAAATTCCGAGGAAATGGCGTTATCCCGTGTAGGTAAACGTTTGTACGAACTTATGTTCAAGCCATACACAATTAAACAGTGGAATAAAACACCTGCAGAACTGGGTCCGTCGGTACTGGCACGCATTCCGGTTAGAAATAATTGGGACGCTCGTTACTTTGCCGATAAATACCAAGCCCTTCCGAAACAAGGTTATACGACTATTTTCAAAAATATGTTAAAGTCCCCACAAATAAATGTATGGTTAAATACTGACTATTTCAAAAAACGTGACAGTATTAAATGTGGCAAGACGTTTTTCACTGGGCCGATCGACATGTATTACGCTAAAAAGGGTTTACCTCCATTAGAATACCGTTCATTATCTTTTGAACGAAAATTAATTAGAAACATAACTTATTTCCAACCAGCCACCGTTGTAAATCACCCTGGTTCTAGTGATGACTATACACGAGTTGTTGAATACAAATGGTTACCAAATCAACAGTATCGTTCCAAAGATACACTGATATTCATCGAAAGATCGACGGATGTGGGTGAGCCATATTATCCGGTACCGAACAAGCGGAATCAAGACATGTACAACCTCTATAAATCGTTCGCACAATCAGACCCTTATATTAATTTCCTCGGACGTTTGGCAAACTACAAGTATTATAACATGGATGAAGCTATTAAGAATGCATTAGACATGTTCAATTCCATCGTCTAATGTTGTTGTTGTTGTTGTTGTTGTTGTGTGCACTGTAGAAGTAAACGTAAGCTTTCTATTAAATACAAGAGAACTGAAGCAGTCATTGTCTACGGTCTTCGGACATGTTTTGGATCTATTTTATTCGAACTAGCCCAGCAGAATCTTTTGTGACAAGAGCTCCCAACGAATATAAAGGGATGTGTGGACAGTATCCCCATAACTGTTAAAGTGTGCCAAAACATACAGCAATCAAAATGTTAAACGTGTCAAATCCTTGAAGCTGCAAGAGCCGACAGAAAGGAGTAGACGGAACCTCTGACAACTCCAAATCTTCACAAAATAGAGCTCGCTCATCGGCAAACATTTAAGCAGCTTGCTCACCAAGAGTGTACTTCAAAATCCCCTTGGTCGAAACCCCCTTGGTCCAGTAAATGGCATAGTTGTCGTAATCCCCTCAATGGATTTTACAAGTGGAAAAGCATATATTGAATGAAAAAATGACTAAATGTTTGTGTCTCTAGTTTTACTTTACTATAGCGAATGATTAAAAAACAATTATTGAAATTAAAAATCCATTGAGGGGATTATGACTGACTATGTCATTTTTGGACCAAACCGGGAATTTCGACCAAGGGGACTCACTAATAATCAGTGTTGTCAGAAATACCATTCAGTGTGACCATCGCAGTTTAATGGAATATATTTACCAATTGTTAATCATTTTAAAAGATATTATGAAAGTTATAGCTAAATAATAAATGTAAAGAACAGTTTTATTCCTATTGAAAATACACATGTTGTTGAAAAATAACAAAATCTTTTCTGACTGGTCCGGTCATAAAATAATTTTCTATCAATTTTGTATGATTTTTTTTATTTGTATCCACTTATGAAAATAATAGTTGAGTATAAGTTATTTTCTTTTAATTTTCTAAACTTTTTTTCATGTTTTAAGGGCTGTTATTGACTATAATTTTTCTGGTCATTTTGATCAGTATTAAATCTTTAAAGAGGGTATACCATACAACTAGCAGACGTTCTTTTAATCAAAATGTTTAAAATGGGTTAATTCTACATAAAAAAATAAAGCATTTTTAAGAAGAACATATATTTAAACAAAATTTCAGCTTTTTGTACACAAACTTCCAATAAAGCGACTTCAAAATTAAATTTACTATTTTTACACAGCGTAGATAATGTTGGTATTTAGAATCTTTAATAATAAAGAATATTTTAATACGTGTTTAAATTTTATACAAACTTCCAACAAAAGCAATAACACAATAGAAGAGGCAGTATCAATTTTTCACTTTCTAAATAGCGCTTTTTGCAAGTGGATGAAATTAATCTTGAGCAAAATTGAATAATGAACTGTTCATATTTGTATTTTTTCCTGTATAATCTTTCGTTTTGTTGAATATGTATACAAAGCGATATCAGAAACTACAATATGGATTTCAAGTCTTTTCTCATCCTGACTAAAATAAAAAATTTCACAAAATCAATCATTTAACCATTTAGCAAAATAAATATACAATGTATTTGGAGAGAGCAAGGATAGTTTTCTTTGAATTTGAGGACAATAAGCTATCAGCTTTTAAATAAAATCAAATTTTAAGACTCGCACGTAATATGATTCCCGTCATTAATTAAAACATTTTTCTTTACATTCATTAGAAGCCGTTTATGTTGTCAGTATATTGATCATAGCACTTGACACGTTTCGGGTTACTTGAGTTGAATATGTGCACCAACTCGAGTTTTTATGGTGGCTGATTTCTGCCGTTTCGGGGCCAATACGACAAATGCAACTTTTTTCGTGTGGGCCACGCCAACACGCCAAATCAAGAATTTGTCGTTCTGGCGTGTTGACACTTAACAAACACGCAGGATTAACACTTTTTGTTTTTGCGCCACCGCCACTAAGACTGTAGAGCCACCTTATTCGTTTTTTATTGTTCTGACGCCAGCACGTCAGAATGAGAAAATAAGAGCGCCGACACGACATTTTCATATGCGCCAGAACAACACGACGTTGAAATTTGTCGTTCTGCCGCCCAAAAATTGGCGTATTGGCGCCCCAGATTTGTCGTTCTGGCATGTGGTGTGCTGGCGTGTTGGCGTCCCGTGACAGACTGAAAAAAAAGTTGCTTGGAAATGCAGTCCAATATAATCGCTTAAGCGCTTAATTTCTGACCCTACCCGAGTGCCGGGCTTGTAATCCAATGATCGCAGGTTCGATTCCCCGCTCCTCCACTAGTATAACTTATAGTCTTTTTGGGTGATATTTAAACCGAGGTTCTATGTTTCGGTGCTTTACACCGAGCATGTCCGGGGAGTGTCTCGGGAACTGGGACACATTCTCTTTCTTGCACTATGCCCCGAAACCTAAATTACAGTTTGCCCTACTTTCAGTTTAATCAAATGCTCCCATTTCATTCAAAAAGCAAGATATATTTTCCATATTGACTCAATACCGGTGTACGGCAAATTTAAAGTATAGAATATATATGTCTATATTACAGAAATAAGGAACTTTATGTACGTAAATCTTTAATAATCAATATCTCATAGAAAAATGTCTTATACAGAAAGCCAGTCAACCAACAAGCTGACAATGCATTACATGAATACATATTAAGGTTAGCTTTTAAAAAAGCTAGGAAGAGGCTCGCCTGGTTTTTGGTAAGAAAACGTAACAATGTGTACTGTTATAATAGATGAAGGAAAATATATTTACTACATGTACTTATTATTGTTAATAATCTTGAAGATGCCGTTCAAACAAAAAGGAACCAGTATGAATAGTTCATCAATTAGACAACAGTTATACCTCTAAGATTTTAGTAGGCGTAAATTTTTGTCTCTAAGTACTTATTTTCTATTTAATCATGTTTTATTATAAAGTAACAATGCTTTGAATGTTGTAGGTGCGACCACTAAAAGGCAACGGTTTACATATATCTTTTGAACATTTACTGTAGTAAAGATGTTCAAATTGCCGTGGCTAGACTTGTTTAGGCAATAAAGACATTGATTGTATTAAGGAAAAAAAAAATATTTCATAATTAAGCCATTTTATCAAAAGAAACTAAACACTTTAGATTCAAACAAAGGTAGATATAAAACTCATCAATAAAATCTCATATATTGACAAAACATCTAGATGTCTTGTATAAGCAATATTTGAAATCATGTTTGTTAAAGAGAGTTTGTTGTACCACCCATGTCTTGTATTAGCAATATTTGAAATCCTATTTGTTAAACAGAGATTGTTGTAAAAGAGTCCTCATACCATTATATACATACAGCCATAAGAAGTATACTTAATACAAAAGCGCAACCAATATTTCCCTCGTTTACAGCTCGGACAAATCTTACACGATTAACTTTATTCTATCATCATATATTTTTGTATTTCTTCATCAAAAGTCATTTTAATTTCAACTAGATGGCATATTTAAACACTCGGGAATGTATTTCATTCTCGTTATGACCTTGCCACTGGGAAGTAAACTGTGAGGGTATCACCGTGACTAAACGTCTGTAAACGTGACAAAAAGGTATTAGTGTGAAAAGGTATCTTATTTCAATGAAAAAATCATTGAACCGAAACATTCTGATAATATGTGCATCTCCTCATGTTAGTAATGTTTAGCGTGGACATTTGTTGGAGTCCAGTCTGTGATTGCCGAGAAATTATATGTGATAAATCAATCGAAATGCAACAACGCCGTCCAAAATCATTCATAGTGAAGCCGTCTATGAAGTTTTAAAAAATTCATGTCAGTGATTCCTGAGAAATATTTCAAAGAAGAATGCACAAAAGTATGATGTACACTAAATGTACATAAACTAGTAATGAAAGCGCCATACTTCAGTGTAAAAGTCAAGGAACATAATAATATGCTTGCAATATGCGTATGTCCTCGGTTAAATTCCAGTCTGTGACTGCTGAGAAATAGTGCGGTCATGAAGTTATATGGAACGAGAGTGCCAAACTGTCATAACATACGCCCGTCAGGGAGGCATAACTCAGTATCTGGCAGTTCATATATGTTTTGTAAAACCTGTCTGAAGTCTAGAGCGGATAAAGATAATTTTATCACCTTTCGATGATTCAAGGGCTGTAAACCAAAATTGCCTTGGGCGATTTTGCTGGTTATTGAACCTTGCCTAGATATTATACCAACAAACGTATTCAGCAAGTTTGGTGAAGATCGGATGAAAACTGGTCGACACAGAGAGCGGACAAGTGGCCAATTTTGGATAATTCAAGGGCCATAATCCAAAGTGCATAGAGCGATTTAGCTTGTTATCGAACATAGCCCAGACATTATGCCCACACACGTGTTCAGCAAGTTTGGTGATTATCGGATGAAAACTAATTGATTAAGCGACGCCGTCCGCCACAGGTGTTCACATTATATAGTTAGAGGAAAAACTTCAAAATCTTTTATGAAACTGCGTAGCCATGAGCATTGTCTGGTGGTCCTCTATGAAGTTTCTTCACATTATGCCCAGGAGTCAAAATTGACCACGTCCGTGGGGATTAATTTGTTTAACCTATTGTGTTCAATGACTCGATAACCATTTGGCATGGGATGCCTAGACTTCATGGACAAGTTGATTTTAACCAGAGGGTAACCTCTATTAATATTTCCTTATTTAGGTAATTGGGTCAAAAGTCAAGATCATATACCCTGGTGTCACTTGACCTACTAATATACTTTCTTGTTTTGAAGCTACAGCGATTGAATTTGAACTACATGGAAAGTTTTGCATGCAGACTTCAACATTGACATTGGTTGACCTTGACCAACTTTCTGTTTTGGAAGCTACATCAGTGAAATTTGGACCGTGTATAGGCCTACAGTTTTGCATGTAGATTCCAACTTCGGCATTTGCTGACCTTGATCTACTGACCTGCTTTTGAAGCTACAATGAAATTTGAGCTTTACGGATGGTTTTGCATACAGATTTCAACTTTGCTTTACTATGTTTTTGAACACAATTTTGCATGTAGATTTCATCGAGGCGTACTGATCTGCTTTCCTGGTTTTGAAACTACAGCAATGAAATTTGAACCGTATGTACACTATTTGTGTAGTTTTGCAAACGTATTTCCAAAATTCACATCACTTAACTTGTTTACAACCCTTTACTTCTGTTCTTGGATACCCAGATGCGTGATATGGGGCCATCTGACTACTCTAAGGGAGGCACTTGTTGCTGAAGTGAGTCAGTAGTTGTTAGTGGAAGTCACTAGTTGCTAAAGAAGTCATTGGTCACATTATGTCACTAGCTACCATTGGCAATCACTGGTTGCTAAAGGAATCACCGGTCACTACAGGAAGTCAGTGATTGCCAAAGAAAAATATTGTTGGTTGCTAAGGAAGTCACTTGTTGCTAAGGAAGTCATTGGTTGCTAGGGTAAGTCACTGATCACGAAATGTCACCAGCTACCAGAGGCAGTCAGTGGTTGCTAAGGGCATCACTGGTCACTACAGGAAGTCAACTATTGTTAGATTCTAATGATTTTCAAGTCATTTGTTGCTAGATGAAGTCACAGGTTGCTAAGGGACTAAGTTGTGGCTAAGGTAATCAATGGTTGCTAAAGAAGTCATTTGCTCATAAAGGAAGTCACTCATTGCTAAGGAAGTCACTGGCTACTAGGGGGAAGTCTCTGGTTCTTGGTAAGTCCCTGGTTGCTATAGGAACTCATTGGAAGCTACTTTTTTCCATATAAATCTATATACAGACAAGAACCCTGTTGTCTTGACAAACCTCTTTTGCACCTTCAATATATAAACTTAGTTTGACAAATTGGTAGTTTGATTAAACCACTGTAAATCTGCATAACCATTTCATAAGAGGAGTGTTTGAATGCTATCAAGATATACCAGTCTATTTGCAGACTTTTAGTGGTATAAAGAAACTGAAATTATTATTTTTACCATCATGATTAACTTTCAATGACAGGTGAGACTGATTTTAGCTGCGCCATAGCAACTTCACACTCCTGTTAATGTACCATCAGCAACATCTTCATCTAATAGCAAACAGAATTTGAGAAATTCTTTACGAGAAACTGCGAGAAATTACAAACTCCCAACAAGATGGTGGTTTCTTTACAATTTATTTTTTGTATAAATTGCAGAATAGTATTCTAAATAATTCATGATTGCATAACAAATTAATTATATGCAAAAAAGTATATAAAACCTTAAATGTTTCCATCACTGACACACATGCTCTTAAAAACCCTTACAAATCAATATATTTTATATAACAAATTTCACATTGGTAACAAATACATTTATACATGCACATTATATAATTATGTCTATCAGAACGAAACTATTCATAGTCCAAAAACTCTGCCAAAGCTATAAACAGCTTAAGCCATGTTTTATAACACAATTTCTTCACACAACTATGATATCCATGGCAACAAATTCCATAGCAACAGCTAAGAGTTACTAGGCAACAAATTTCCATGACAACCTCTTGTATATTTCTTTTTTATGTAAAGTTCTTTGTATTTACTTAACATCTGTTTCTCTACAGCTTTTCATCTTTGCTTCCACATAGCTACACTACTTTTATTTTTTTTCGTCATTGCATTTCTATTCTAAAAGCTCATCTTTCTTTACTTCAAAATCTGTGTTTTTTCAATTCTTTCCTGTGACAGTGACAATTGAAACGGCTTTAACCAATACGTCTAAAGTTACAAGTTCACATGAAATACTAAAATGGCAAGTTGGGACCAATTCTCTAACCTTTATCGCCCTAGCTAGAGTACATAGTTAGAGAGATTTAACCGTTCATGGATATGGTATCATAACAAGTAATCATTATATAGCTGTAAGTAAAATGTAAAACGAGAGAAGACAAATGGTGCAAAAGCTTTCTTAGTAAAGACCGTAAAAAACATTTAGTGATAATTTTTTACGAAAAACCCATAAACCCTTAATATTTTCAGGTACTGTATATTCTCACTGCCCTTATGAATTATGGTTTTATAAAGCTGGTTTTGTGTTTTTGGTGCCCCAGGTCACATCTTTCAATAGGATCTATATGGAACAAATGGTTATTATTATTAATCATATGTGCCCTGACCACTCGGCTGATTTGAAATTTTTGATAAATATCAAAAGATAATTAGTGAATCAGATTTTTTTATACACAAACATACAAAAATTCAACTAAACTGTAGCTCATCTTGCATAACATCAATGATCTGTATCATATTAAAAGACAATCAACATAGAACTGAAATATAATGAGAAAAAATGGTTAAAATAATGCAAATAAAAACGTCTGATAAAAAAAAATGTGAAAATGGCCACAGCTACAGAAACTACAGAATTGAAAGACACTGCGGTACTATTTACATATAACATATAGCCAAACTTAGACAAGCACTATAATAAACTGAGGACATCTAACAACCTGACAAACACAGCTGACAAGAAATAGTCCATTCTGACAAAAACCTGCTCTATTCTGACAATGTTCCCAAAATATGACTTTTATACACCATACAAACTTTTGTCAGCTCCAAAAAGCGCAAACGGCAAATTGGAAAGCTGAAAATTCAGCTCATAGCAAATCGAAACCTGACAAATAAAGCCAAGGGCAAAGTTATTCTATCACTGACAAAATCTGTTTTTTTTTAACCAAGCTGCAGAAGTATAGATTGCGATACAGACATACCATGTAAAACAATATCATAACTAGGTTAGGATAACTTACAATCCCCAACATTATGACTGACAAATCTGTCTCATTCTGACAAAGCTGCCTATATACAAATTTATCACAACATATACTCTAAGCCAGCACTATAATTGGATTGTGACAGTTTCTAAAGTCAGGAAAAATACAAGTAAAACTTTGTGGTATGACTTGCGTTAATGTCCAAGCTCTTCACACAGATAACACTTCAAAGGACGTTACGGAACTGAAGGAGTTTATAGTCTGCCGCCATGGTCAAGTGGTTAGCCACCGACTTGAAATCACATTAACTTCTCATTGACTGAGGGTCCTGGGCTGGAGCCCTGCTAACAACCATGATTCTTTATGTTAGAAAGTCGACAGTTCCTTACCGAAGCTAGACTTCTAATACTGTTCCTTCCCACTGTTCTACTAAACTGCCAACCTGTATAAACGACTGAACTACGGTTGAAATGGACGCTAAACCCATTCAACAACAAGGAATTTATAGCTACCCTATATATCTACTATAGCCGACATCATTAAATGCTTACTTCCTGTTGGAGATACAATAAACTGCGTATCAACGACTCCGGATATATCGAAATAGCGAATATAATGAACAAATATTCTGGACCGGATTTTTTTCAACTTTAACTCACATGACAATGCAATGCTATATGGATATAACATTTTCTGGATATAAGGAACAATTTACCATTCTTGCAATTATGAACAATTTCAAAGTTAACTGCAATTAACCAGGTTTTGTTGAGTTTTGTAGCAGACGGTTCCAGTCTCCAGATGGCAACAAGAGAATCTCAGAGAAAAAACACAACATAAATGATTCCACTGTAGGTTAGGCATTTTACTTTGTGAAGTGATAGAAAAGTGATAAAGATTAAAATCTAGCATATATAAAAAGGTAAAGCGCCGTAACAATATGACCAAAGTAGAATGCTGTGAAATTAAAATTTCCTTTAGAATAGTGAACGAGGTCAGTTTTTATTTCTTTGTTTGGTTTAGAGTGTTTTTTTGTTTTTTTTTGGTAAAGTTGACTTGACCAGCATGGTTTTCATTTTTATCTGAAATTCCAAAGTCTACAAGAAGCAATACAAGTCATTTTTGTCAAAAACCAGTGCATGCATCCTAAACAATCTGATTTAGAGGTATCATATTCACCGATCTCTTTCAACTAACACTAAATATGACACATAAACAAGTAAAACTTAAGGCTGTTCTTTTCATTTTTGTTTTCATAGTAATAATGCGAAATTTACAGTGACTTTTGGGGATGAAGATAACTAATCTAGCTCAAAATCAATGGATGACATTTCTACTATGAAGAAGGCATTGTGTTTAGGCAAATATCTGCAAATTGTCACCCCTCCCCCCCCCCCTCCTCCAAAAAATTTGTAATATTTCGCTCACATATACAGAAATAACTGAGGAAATGACTCAGTTCTCTCCCTTTACTTAACAGAAAAAAACACCTTTTACAAACAAATTAAGAACACTTAAAAACTTATTACATCGGGAAACTATGACAAGGGTTATCTTGTATGAACACATTCTATGAGCTTATATTTCACTAACGACAACTGTAACGTTAAAACTACGAACAGTACAACATTTTATTACATTGTAACCTAGCACTACATCAGCAGTTTCGTTTAATAGGTTCATAATGCTTATTAAAAACAGTTATGTAAAATATTACGAGCCTTTAGCAGACATGTCTGTTACGGTAAATACAAATGTTAGTTTGTAAACAAGTCTGAAATATGTATATATATATCAGTTCAATGAATTCTAAAAAGTCTATTTTGTGCTCCATTTTAACAGAATATTTGATCCATATTTTCGAATAATCAATTAAGCTAAAAAAAATCATTTGGTACAAAATACTTTCAGTTATAACCAATTAATATGATCATTATTGAGTATTTAGTCAAATCTATGTATTTTACAGTAACACACATTTTTGCTTGACAACGCTCGTAACTATGGCAACACAGACTGATATGAGAAGGCATTTTAATTATTCGTGATACATAATTGTGATGTTCTTCACACCTTATAAAAAACTCGAGTTAAAATCACCTATTGCAATGTATGTTGTAGTACAATCAACTATAGCCCTATATATATTTATATATAATGTATGTGAAAACAACATTACCAACAATACAAACTGTTCTAGAAAATAAGCGTTCAAGCCTATAGTTTGGTTCATCTTTTCTGTGGCATGACTTTTTTCTATTTCTTTCCTAAAATTTTTTAAAGGAATATTTTTACTGTGATGTATCATTTTAAAAGTCTGTGACTATCTGTCAAAATGTGACAAAGCCATCAACAGAGGACCTAAAGACATTTGAAGTTTTACAACTATACAAAGCTTAGCAAATACATGTTATTGATTTATTCCTATTACAGACTTTTGCCATTTTTTATTCATCAAAACTTAAAGACCCCATAGTTTCTCGCTTCATTTTCCATAAGTATCTTTGCCACAAAACATTTAAAAATCTCTTAACTATAAAACCTTTTAAAAATTGTAGAATAAAAATTGAAATTTTGAATACCGTTAACCCCTGTATAAATGCCCCCCCCCCCCCCATTCTTTTTTCTTTTAAAGAAAAACTTGACATTTCAGATCTGGAGACAGGCATATAATCCCAGTAATCCGTATCAATCTAAATTAATCCAGTGAAAATTAGCAGACACAACACTTTATTTCATTGAATAGCTCTTGGTTTACTTTTGGGCCTAGAATAAAATGTTCCCTGGGTAAAAAAAATCCCCTCCCCCCCAATATTTTCAGTCTTTAATCAATGTCCCCAGGGGCATTTAATTGGGGGTATACGGTATTTTTAAAAGTTCCAAAGCCAATGCCCTACCTTTAGAATGATGCTGGACTATCATATGAATACAACATAATTATGATTTCATTTCACAAAAATGTACATGTAGGGAAAGAAACGGTGACTCAAACTACAGATCTTTGACTATGTTAATACTGTATGTAATTTTCAAAAAGCCAACTTCAACAGTCTCTATTTCACTTCAGTGGTTTTGTTCAATTAATATCGACAACTATTTGATATCTTCATTACTAAACCCTTAATTGTTCCTATGTTTTTCAACAACTGTAAACAAAGGAACATTTCTTAGCACTACATTTTGTGCTCTTCTCGTGATATAGTCGCTATGTACTGTAAAAGTCTATATATTCATGAGTAGTTTATTTCATAATTTTCCAACAGTCTATTAATTCAAGAGTTTTTGAATTCGCAAGCGAGCACTATTATACATATCTTGGTGAGTTTGATAAATTCTAAAAATCGCACAAAAAAAATCCCTCTCGAAAAAAAAAACTTGAACAGTATTTCAAAACTGAGGCAAATTTCTTAATCAATAATTTCATACATTTTTCATAGAATGCTAACATATGTAATGAGGGATGAAGTACATGTCTACCTATGTTCCGAATGGAAGAAAATCTACAATTTATGAAATATACTGAAATGTTTCCTTCCTTGTAGCCTGAGGCATCTTTCTGTATCATTACGATCAAAGTTCCGAGTTACAAAACATTTTCAGTTTTGTACACACATGTAACAGGAATGTCTTGGAAGCATTCTTCAAGTTTTGTTCAGGTTTTTTATGTCATCAAATGATATCCTTCTGTGATTATTCTGCACTTTATTCGGATGAGAAACAAACCGCTAAATTCCAGTATATCGGTATCATAATCCACTAAATGGTTTCAGTATTCTACATGCGTGTGTGTGTACGTCGATTCAAGTTTATGGTTTCCGTTGACGACTTGTATAAGTATGAATACATGTTTTCTTGCACAATACTAGGATGATATGCTACACACTATATTCCAGTGGTCAACAGTACGCATCACCGCTCATTGCTATATGGACCTGTTCTAGTTTCGAGTTCAGTCTGTTTTTGCGCGCGAATTCGTCCTCCTCCAGGGCACTTGTGAGATCGTCATTGTAGTGTTGTACATATTTATACAGTTCATATAATGCCGCGTTCATGTTGAACTCATCATGGTGAGTCTGAAACAATCACACAAAATAAATTATTAAATATTACACAGTTTTCTGTCTTCTACTATTTTTACCACATTATAGATATGTACCAAAGACTACCATGAACTGTGGCCTATCAGTCTGCTTATTAATAGCTAAAACTACACTTGTAAAGCCATATATCTGAATTCTAGTACCATCAAATCTCGACTATTGACCCAATTGTATCTCTTGTAACATTCTGCCAAAAGTCTTGAGCCAGTGACAAATTACAAAATAATTACGCAATCCCCAATCCCCCCCAAAAAAAACAATTACAAATGTATACCTCCTTAGCCACAACAACAACAACAATATAACTTACCCGTGACTCATCGGCCATCATCGCGGTCATATCCTGGTCACTTATGGCTGGCATCATTTTGATATCTTGGTAATACCTACAACGAAATTTGAAAACGTCAATTTTTATTTGTTTTTTAACTCAACTCTCGTCTGTCAGAAGCTATGTAGTCCGGTTTTAGGATGAAAATTATTAAACATATGGTCCAAATCTTAATAAACATAAGTATTAGATCTACATTAAGTTAAAGCAGTACAATTTTTCAGGTTAACAAGCTAGGAACCGGCCTACATGCTATACAGAGACTGCCTGTCTTCTTGTCGTTCCTTAGGTGAAAGGGCTGCAACTCTGCCAAAACTTTGTAGTGAATTTTATACATACATTAATCATGTACAACATCTGTGTTCTACATAGACTCATAATTTAACCAGCTTTTTGACATTAACAAAAATGAAACGACATGTACATGCAAAATCTTACCAGTACCCGAAACCTGGAAACTTGGCAACATTATACATACTAACCTTTCTACCCATTTCTTGTAGGTAGGTATATCTTTGGCATACAACAGTTTACTTGACGGTGAATCCTTGCCTAGTTTATGCTCGCTCATTGAGCACGAGTCCATGAAGTTTTGAGCAACTACAGATAAGCACGAGTCTACGATGTTTGACTTGTAGATATCAAACACAACGTTGGGATTCTTTATCACGTTTACCCAGAAGCGTAGTGGAAGACTGAAATAAATTTACAGACTTAGTATTTTGTTTGTTTGTATTATGTGCTTTCTGGGTTCACTATCCTCGTTCGAGGCTTAAAGCGGTACGACCCGTCACACAGACTTTGTAAATGATGGTATTTATTTATAGATTTTGAAGACAAAACACATAAGCGCAATCAATCTCTCTAATTCGAGTAGAGTAGGGCCAGTAAAGCACGAAAAACTTCCTATTACAAGGCCTACCTATACTTAGATTCAGATGTATGAAAGAAATGTTAAAGAATCTCAGACTTATAAAATCAAAATCCTGAAATGCAATGCTTGTATGTTTAAGTCACTAAAAACAGGAAGGTGTCGGGGGTTGGGGGGGGTTGGCGGGTACGGTGTTATTAAGGTGAGCTTGAAAATCTCAAACTTAATATTTCGATCAATATAAAAACTGTGTCAGTAACTACCTATTGGATTTCCATGTATGTACAACATCTTGGTCCTGAACGTTATGAAGTAATGCCTGATCGTCAAGGAAATCAAACATGTACTTGATCGCTAGCGGCAACGACGTGCCCCTGTGTACTGTACTGAATATTCTCTCAAACAAATCATCTACAAACTGTTGCAATGTGCCCTGTAAACAATTTACATAATTTTGTTTGAAATGAATAAAACATTGTGCAGATGCACTTGCTGCAACAGAATATAATAACTCACTGCTAAATAAAAGTCAAAACTGACAAGACTATTAATCTTTCATGAGTGAAATAAATTGCAAACACATTCAAATCCTACATCAAAATACAGCGCTGACCTTATGTTTACATACTGCTGATATATAAAGTATACATATAACACATTTTTTATATCCGTCTGTCAACAAAGAAATTACTCAATGGTAGACAGAACTGACTGTAAAAATTAACAAACCTGTGTAGATTGTTTTCATTTGCAGCTTATCATTAAATCAAGCTTTATTGATAAACTCCCTTTACCCTGCTGTTGGCTATTTGCCAACACTGCAGATCATGAAATGCCTGCACATCCACCTAGTCTGATCATGATCTGCACTGTTTAGTATTGAGTCAGTAAACTTTCATGGCGCACCCCTTTTATCGGTGAATGGTAATTTCCAAATTGATTATAAAGGAAAGTTCATTTTACAAAAATAAACCGAGGAAGGCATTCATAGGCAGACACAGAAATGCTGCAATATGTGCTACACCATCTATAACATACAACCAATCAGTCTATACACAACCTAATAAATTTATCATTTTGACTGGCGCAAAAAGACAAAAATAAACTCAAAAGATTTTTACCTTTGTAGCAAGCAGCCTCGTCAGATAGATTTCCGAGACCATCTTACTGCCGCGGTCACCTTCTTTGGTATTTTCTTGATCATGTTGCTTTACCTGTAACACAAATAACATTAATAATAATGTGATCTCATGTAATAATAAATAATGTGATCTCATGTAATAATAATGTGATCTCATATAATAATAATGTGATCTCACATAATAGCAATGTGACTCATATAATAACGTGACTCACATAATAATAATGTGATCTCATATAATAACGTGACTCATATAATAACAATGTGACTCATATAATAATGTGACTCATATAATAACAATGTGACTTATATAATAATGTGACTCACATAATAATAATGTGACTCATATAATATCAATGTGACTCATATAATAATGTGACTCATATAATAATAATGAGACTCATATAATAACGTGACTCATATAATATCAATGTGACTCATATAATAATGTGACTCACATAATAATAATGTGATCTCATATAATAACAATGTGACTTATATAATAATGTGACTCACATAATAATAATGTGACTCATATAATATCAATGTGACTCATATAATAATGTGACTCATATAATAACAATGTGACTCATATAATAACGTGACTCACATAATAATAATGTGATCTCATATAATAACAATGTGACTTATATAATAATGTGACTCACATAATAATAATGTGACTCATATAATATCAATGTGACTCATATAATAATGTGACTCATATAATAATAATGTGATCTCGTATAATGATAATAATGTGATCTCATATGATTATAATGTGATCTTATGTAACGATAATGCGATCCCCCATGCCAGACCCAGTTTTCCAGCATGGGCACCTGAAATGCCTGTCTGATATGCAATAATATGTTCTATAATAGCATGTAGTCTTCATAAGATAATACTCTAATACTCTATCATGCGTAAGTTGTTCAATCATATTGTGAGCTATTTCGGGGGCTGCCAATTACACTAACATGATTATGATAGCATATGGACATGATATTAACCTGATATGACATAAACTTGATATGATGGATCAGTCTAATTTAATGACCCCTACACAGTTAGATATTTATTTTCTGAATTATTGATAAGGAAGCAGACGGAGATGCAGAAGTAACATGCAGTGTTAGTATTTCCTATCATTTATTTACAAACGTTAAGATTGCAGCATGATGTCATGCTTAGTGTGGGCGGGGTCTTACATTTTCCTTTACCAAAGCGTTTGTAATCAAAGCTCTTGGAAGATTTTTCTGACGTTGTAGAAAGGTCATATATGGAAGGCGTCTGCTTCGGCACCAAGGCCATGTACACACCGTCTGGAACCTGTAATAAATGTCACATGACACTGTAAGGTTTGGGCATCAAGGCTGTTGACTTCTCTAAATCTATTGATGTTTGTATATAAAAATGACACTAGTAAGTTATACCATCATGTTTGTCAATAAACTATCCAAACCCTGTCTGTATTCATGTCCCAAATTCATATAAATTCCTCCAAGACCAGTCTCAATTTGTCTAATAAGTCATTTTGATCAGGGATCAGGAAATTTTGAAATCTCAATCGGTCCGGACAAGCCGAGGGTACATCGACACCCCCCCCCCCCCAACCCGCAAAAGAAAAAAAGTTACAAAAATGTAAAAAAAAAAAAAAAAATTGAAAGAAAAAAATGAAAAATTTGTACGTGATTTATATATTTTTCAACCAGCTTTCAATTGTTGTGCATGATCATGAAAAGGTTAAAGTATTTAGTTGCCTTCTTTGGATTCCAAAATGTTTCCAAAAACGAAAATGTTTATCTACTTTCATTATTGATTAGTAAATCTCACGAGTCGATAAAATAAATGCGCGTTCACGTGGAGCGTTCTATTTTCTAAGGGATAAACGTTACATAGTTTTCGCAGCCAGTTATCATAAATAAATATAATAATTTCCATGTGATTAAATCATTGAGTGTGTTCAATTTCGATTAGAACTGATTACGTTCAAAGTCACCCACACAAAGTCACCACCCCCAAATGTTTAACACAGCAAATTCAATGCAACTGCCACTGTGGTTGAGTGGTTAGTCACTGACTTGAAATCACTGTAACCTCACATTGATGGACGGTCATGAGTTTGAGCTTCGCTACCACTCATGTCTCTTTTTATCTTTATGTGAGAGAGTTTGCCGTTTCTTGCACAGTTTAGGGTTATACATGTAGTTCGGGTCTTATCCAGGAATGATAGCTAGGTAAACTGCTCGCCTGTAAAATGACTGAAAACTCTTTAGTTTCAATGATGCATAATTTATTGTCATTTATGAAATGGGGCCCAGGTTTGTCAAAGCCAGCTTTTTTGTTTTTAGTAATTGTGAAAAGCGGAGAATGAAGTATCATACTTGTGAACACTACAGTACTTACATCATATATAATGTCACTCAGATTGCCTGTGATTGAAAAGTGTACCACATGGAATCGGATCAAGCTGTATCTAAGGCTTAACGTAAGTGTTGGCACAGTAAATGTTATAGGTTGTTTTAAGAATGGTTTTGGCACAATCAAACTTATCGTAAGAAGATAGAGTCGACCGTATGTCGTAAATAATTTACCTATCACATTTTCTGTTTTTTTGAGGTCATCATGGTCTTCTTTCTGTCTTTTGATGTAATCTTTGGACAGCTCTTCACCCGTTAACTTCACATCAATATTTGCGTAAAGATTGTCTGGCATAAACGTGAAAGTTTTCTGGGAATCGCAGAATCTGCATGCCCAGTACAGGCCTCTCTCCTCAGGGTCCGGTTCATACGGGTGGTCAAAATAAAGGTGGGTTCCTTGGGACATCACAACCTTTGAAAAAAGTGATTTTGTAAAAACAAAAGGATTTAACTATTTACATGTAGTACTAACAAGAAGTCAGTTACAGTTGAAAAAGCACAGTGTAACCGAATGTTGAGAAATATACTGAGTACATGGAACAGCTAGCATGCACTAGTACAGAATAATCTATGTATCTAAAATAATAATTCAATAATTCAGTTAATATTTAAAGAGGCACTCCCTACATCTAGCAGATGTTCTCAAAACACAAATAATGTGTTCAGTGAACGTAAATGGGCCTTGTGGCTTTAGCAAGAAAAGTTTTAAAGTTTTCCATATATAAGCCTCTGTGAAATCAAGTGACCCCCTAAGAGGGGGTCCATTTTGACCTAAGATTCATGATTTGAACGAGCTTAGTAATGCTACATACTATTTGTCTTGATGTTTTTATTCTGAATCACCTGGGGTCAGTAACAAAGCTTGTGAACACAATTGTGGCTACATTCTGCATTCAATAATCATGGAAATGTATCAGGAATATTTTTCTTGACAATGTCACTCAGGTGAGCGATATAGGGCCATCATGGCCCTCTTGTTAAAAGGTGTTATATTAGAAATGAATGACCTAAAGATAATACATGTAATTATACAGGTTCTAAATAGTGCTTTCAGTTATTCCTTTTTACTCTGTGTTGTCAGCTTTAGGATCCCAGTGTGTCCATCGTCACTGTTTATGTTGTCGAAAGACAGCCGTTCCCGAGGGAACAGAACAGAATTGAACAGAACAATATTTGTATATAAATGGTTTGATGTTAAGAGGTTCCTAAAAACACAGGCAACAAGCAACCACATGCCATTCTTCTATTCCTCTACTGTATTTACTGTAGAATAACTGTGTCAAGGTAGCATCTGGAGATTGGGGTATTTATCACCTTCAGTCTACACAGGCTAAAATTGGAAACTTTAAAATTTCTTCCTCTTCATAATTTCTTGTTTTTGAAGCTACAGTCATGAAATTTGTACTATGTGTACAGATTTGGAAAAAGTTTCAATGTACTCTGTTTTTTTGCAGCTTTTACATTGATGAATTCGAATTGGATGTGTTTTGTCTCAAATTTATGAATGGGCAAACAATCTAAACAAAATTCAAAACTAGAGCTATCACTAAATGTGATTAATACCCCCAAAAGACTGCTTTATAAACTGAGAAAGTTCGTAGTAACAGAATACCTTGCAAACAAACTAAAAAGAGATATTGTTCTTGACAATAACTCTGTAATTTGTCAAGATGGAGTTATGGTTCTTGTACACTGCACTTTCTCTCATTGTGCTTGACCATTGTATGAAGTTGTATTGAATTCCAACCAAAAGTTTTCGAATAATGCTCCGGACAAGTAAAAGTAACAAAGGGCAATAACTCTGAAATGAGTCAAGATAGAGTTATTGTTCTTTCGCACTGCACTTCCTCTCAATGTGCTCGACCATTTTATGAAGTTGTATTGAATTCCAACCAGAAGTTTTCGAATAATGCTCCGGACAAGGAAAAGTAACAAAGGGCAATAACTCTGTAATGAGTCAAGATTGAGTTATGGTTCCTGTGCACTGCACTTCCTCTCATTGTGCTTGACCATTGTATGAAGTTGTTTTGAATTCCAACTAGTACTTTTTGAATTATGCTGCGGACAAGGAAAAGTAACAAAGGACAATAACTCTGTAATGAGTCAAGATGGAGTTATGGTTCTTGTGCACTGCACTTCCTATCAATGTACTTGACCATTGTATGAGGTTATATTGAATTCCAACCAGTAGTTTTCAAGTAATGCTCTGGAGAAGAAAAAGTAACAAAGGGCAATAACTCTGAAAATACTCTAGATAGAGTTATGGTTCTTGTACACTGCACTTCCTCTCATTGTGCTTGATCATTGTATGAAATTGTATTGAATTCCAACCAGTAGTTTTCAAGTTATGCTCCGGACAAGGAAAAGCAACAATGGGCAATAACTCTGTAATTAGTCAAGATGGAGTTATGGTTCTTGTGCACTACACTTCCTCTCAATGTGCTTGACCATTGTATGAAGTTGTATTGAATTCCAACCAGTAGTTTTCAAGTTATGCTCCGGACAAGGAAAAGTAACAAAGGGCAATAACTCTGTAATTAGTCAAGATGGAGTTATAGTTCTTGTGCACTGCACTTCCTCTCAATGTGCTTGACCATTGTATGAAGTTGTATTGAATTCCAACCAGCAGTTTTCAAGTTATGCTCCGGACAAGGAAAAGTAACAAAGGGCAATAACTCTGTTATAAGTCAAGATGGAGTTATAGTTCTTGTGCACTGCACTTCCTCTCAATGTGCTTGATCATTGTATGAAGTTGTATTGAATTCCAACAAGTAGTTTTCAAGTTATGCTCCGGACAAGGAAAATGCAACAGACCGCCCGACCGACCGACCGACCAACCACCGGGTGACTCCTATATACCCCCCTAAACTTCGTTTTGGGGGTATAATAATCTTCAAAAAAGTTTAAACATTATCAGTGGCTGGTGTTCATTGAATAACATGCTCCTGCATCCCTTAAAAACAAAATGTATGGTTATTTCTACAAAATACAAACTAAGATATAAACAACATCTATATCTAATTAAGAAACAATAAATGTGTCCCTGTATTCTGTCGGTGAATAAAATACAGTCAGGAGTTAGAATGTGTAGTAATTAAATCGCGAGTGCACAGCACGAGTGATTTAATTTTTCGCATTCGGACGACAGACTGTATTTGATTTAACGATAAAATACAGGGACACATTTATTATTTTGATTCTGACACGTCATTTCCTTTGAAAACTACCTTGAACTATTTTCAAATCGTAGCAGTACATCATTGTTACCGGTACTTCAAAATGCAAAATGCGATTGGACGTGCTTGTTTACATACGGCACGTCATTACGTCACTTCACAGCACGTCATCCTTGGATAAACACGCTGAATTTTATCGTAAAATAAAATACAACCTATTCCCTATATGTTTATATAGGAAACACAGCTACTTGTATTAGAATGTTATATAATGATTTGATAGAAAATGTTACAGTTCAAAAAGTACTTGGAATTTATGTAGACTCCACCTTATTATGGAAATATCAACTCAAAAACGTATGTTGTTAGCTCAATTCCAAACTTGTTCTCCTAAAAAGAATTTTGTTGTTATTTATCTTACAACATGAGACTCATTTTTTAGAATGCTTTTATACTGGCTACTTTTGATTATTGTCGCACAGTATGAGGAAAAGGTACTCATGTAGAAAAAACTATATGAAAAGTATCAAAACAGAGCAGCAAGAATAAGATTAAACAAGAAAAACTGTGATACAAAGTATCACAGCAGGCCCACAAACAAAACTGACATGTAAATATTTTGGAAATTGGTGATGGTTGATGTTGAGGCATGGCCCCAAAAGAACTCAAGGAAACCAATTCTGGTTGAACAAGCCAAACCTGACACGACACCACATCTACTGACTGACCTGTAGTATTGAAACTTTACTGTTATCGAATAATATGTATTAAGTATGTCTTAATTTTTCATTGCCATTATTGTTATTAGTTTGACACGAATGAAGATTTATATGATTATTTGCTGTAAAACATTAAAAATGGTTTTAAGCTGAAAATGATAAGTAAAACAGAAGAAAAAAGTTTTAAAAAATTGCGTTTGGATGGCGTTCGAACTCGTTCATACGCCTGTAAAGTTACACCTGCAGAGGCTTATACCAATTATTCCACGGAGAACAGACTACAATGATGAAGGAAAAAAATAAGCTAATATAACATTGTATATAATCAAAAAGGCAATCAAAGATTATTCAGTGAAGTGTGCTTCGTTACTTTAATGTCAAAAGCTGTATAAGGGGAAAAAGAAATCATATTTCCATTTTTCTCAGCGAAGATGACATCTGAAATGTGATATGCGCTTTTCTCTATGAAACGAACAACAAATCACTAACAAACGACAACTCTTGCATTTCCAAAAATGATAGACTATATCTACAGTTTTCATCTTAGAAGTACCTCAATCTTTAAATGAAGAGAGTATTCGATTTAATGCTTAAGTCTCCATGCATCTTTTTGTACCCCGTATTAAAAACGCATATATTTGATCTAGTGCTTAAGTCTCCATGCATCTTTTCGTACCCCGGATTATATGTAGTGGGATGCTGCTGCGGCCCACAATAAACCAATTCTAACAAATTCAATGTTTAAAGAACTACAGTGGATTTCTTTTTCAAAACGATATGCCTATCATGTAGTGCTATTAGTATACAAATCTACATGAAATCTTGCACCTCAGTATATATTTATCTTTTCTATTGTGTTTCTCCAACAACCAAGTGTATAATTTACATTCAACTTCAGGAAAAGACCTGTATGTACAGAAAATTAACACAAATTGTTTTAAAACAAGTTTTATTTATAACAGCAGAGTTGTATAAAATATAATATATTGGAATATACATGTAATTCCTTTAAAGATAAGAAATATTTCAAATATCCAATTACTAATTGTTTTACTACAATCCAATACTGTTTTACTGACACATATTGTTTATACATTTTTGTATGCATGCTTGTATTTAAGAAATAATCTATAACTTGGAGTGCTTTATCAAAATTGAAGCATGTGCCGGGCGGAATAATTTACGAGAGCGAAGCCCGAGTGAGTTATTAAGCTGGCACATAACCGACAGGAAACGCTTCAATTTCGATAAAGTACTCCAAGCCATAGATTATTTTGATTCTTATGAGCCAAATTTATGAAAAACTATCGTAACTACAACGAACCTTTTTTTCAGTTTGATGGTAATGTGTAAAATGGCATAAATAGTGGTTGTTGGAATTCACTCCCTTATTCGGGCCAACATTCAAGATATCATACACAGCTAAATTATACAAACTTGTTTTAATTTAATCATCTTATACATACAATATTTAAAATACCTGTGAGCCAGATTCAGGCCCTAACAAAGCAGACAATCAATTTAGATACGTACATTTTGTACCGCTTAACTGAACTGTACAACGTTTTAACGTGGAGTAATGATAACAGTTAATCCTGGTCTTTTTAAAGGAAAACAAGGTGAAGGTATTCTAAGGCTTAACAGTTGCGATCAAAAATAATATCTAATTTCCTAAGTTCCTAAACACAACTATTTCATGTGAATGATGTATTAATACAGATATTACTTCTATTTCTAGTATATTTTATTTTCTGCGCGGGAGTAAATTAGTAAAGTCGGAAGGAGCTACTTCCATGTCCAAAACTCCGCCTACTTGTCTGAGTGCTTTAATCATATTAACTATAGAAATATACCATAGGCATATTAAATTTGATATTATGAGTTTTTGTTATTTTTTGGTGATGTATTAATATGCGGAAAAATTCTACTAATTTCCCTATATTTTATTAGTCATTTATAATTAACAATTAATTTCATTCTGTATAATTTTACGTTTTCTGTATCTTTCAAAATTCCCACAGTTTAGGGAAAATAATATTTTAAAAGCTATTCATTGTTAAACACTTAAATCTTACTTAGTATACTCTAAATTCTGACATATGTAGCTAAGTAGGATATCTATTAACACTTATCTTTGTTTCAAAGGTGGAAAACTTGAAAATATGTATATATCTTGTATATTTGTGATATTAAATGTGCAAACCTTCTTTAAATAAAATTATTATTATTATTATTATTATTATTCTCAATCGAGCTAATTAACAATAATTATACAGGTACTTTAGTTTGCAATGGACTTCTTTAGAGAGTTTCAAGTAGCCTTCACTAGAATATTGTAAAGTGAAGTTATTTTCTGGTGAGCAATATAGGGTCTTCATGACCTGTTTGTTAAATAAACATGATCCGAGTTAGATAACATTATTGTGAGACTATAGAAGAATGAGTTGTAAAGTACATCGTAATAGTTTAAAAAATACCACATAATATGTACAACGGGGTAACTACCAACCGGGTATAGCTAGTTTATTTAGATTTTATTGTGCAGGTAAATGTAGGTCACGGTAACTATAAACAAACTGTTTCAGTTTATTTTCTGAAAAAGGAAGTAGCGAATTGTGTAATTCTAAACTTGTCTCCTACAGTGAATCATACTTACATTTTTGGAAGGATATTACATTTGTAAATTTTGGTAAACACTGAATTGTTCACTAGTCAAACTGACCCCTATTCTTGTAAACTTGGACATTTTCTGAAGGATACTTTATTTGTAAATTTTGTGTAAACAGTGGATTGTTCACAGGTTCTCTGGTCTGGACATGTTTTTAAAATATCTGGTGCTGGTGGGAACAAAGAGAGATAGTGGTGATATGAAATGCGCCGGCCACCTGTGATGAAATGTACATAAATCTTAAACTGAAACATAATCTGCTACTTTTGTAAGGAAAAACTAAGTATTTTAATTTACTATAAATAAAACATGGCAGTATCAGGACGTAGATTACCAGATTTTCAAGGTTCTTTTTCACAAGGCTCGGCTGAAGACTATGAGCACTGCTGTAATGCCTGCCTGACAGAAGGTCAGCAGGTTGAAGCCGAGGGGTACTGCTTGAATTGCCAGGAATATCTGTGTAACCACTGTGTTAGATATCACAAGAAGACAAGCGCCACAAAGAATCACCAACTACTGGACAAGGACAACATGGACAAGCATTCGGCCCTACCTAAACCTGCTGGTGTTTGCACTGAGAAATGTTCCATCCATATCGATGAAGTCATCAAATATTTCTGTCCTAAACATGAAGAAATTGGCTGCACTGATTGTATAAACTTGAACCACAGGACATGTAAACTAGAATACATACCAGACAAATGTGCAGGCATCGGCGAGAGCGAGGAATACAGTGAAATATTGAAACAGCTAGATCAGAAAATGAAAGAAGTAAGTGCCATCTTGAAAGAAGCTGCAGTAAAAAATAAAGAGATAGATGATAGTCATGACAAAGTCATAAAAGACATCATGAAATTTAGGAAAGAAATAAATGATCACTTGGACACCATCCAGAAAAAGATTGAGGTAGAAGCCAGTAAGAAGAAGGCAACAAGTAAACAAGCAGTAAAAGCCGTTGTTACTTCATGTACAAATTTGACTTCAAACATCAAGATACTGCAGTCCAGCCTACAGAACAGCAAAGCATCTAATCAGAATGGTCAACTTTTCATTGATATTAAACGGGCAAAATCAGAACTACAGTCAAGAGAAATTCAGCAAGCAGAGATGTCATTACTGCAGACAAGTTCACAATTCACGTTCAACAGAAACAAAGATCTTGAGACTATCTTCCCAGGAGTAACGAGTTTTGGTAAGTTAACTGAACAAAGCATAGCTGTTGATGCACCCTCTCAGACCGTCCAGACCATTGCTTCCACACCAAAACAGAAGAGAACTTTCAGTTGTCTACAACATAAATCAGATATAAAGTTAAACAAAATGTGTGATATAACAGGTTGCTCTGTCCTGTCCTCAAACAAACTTGTGCTGTCTAACAATTGTAATTCAACATTAATAGTTGTGAATACTGAGAAGAATGTTATAGTTGAAGAGAAACAACTTGACTCAAATCCATGGGACATTGCTGTACTTCCTGGGGACCAGATTGCTGTTACAATGCCAGTCAAAGGACAGATTCTCATCATGACAACAGCAGGTAAACTGTCAACTGACCACAGCATTGATGTTAAAGGAGAATGTAGAGGTATAATCTACCATCAGAACTGTCTTTATGTGTTATACTGGAATCCATGTAGTATTCATGTACTAGATATGAAAGGAAACACCAAGAACACAATATCAGTGGCAGATAAATCAGTCTTTCATACTCCATTGTACATAGTGATGAGTCAGGATCATAGTCTGCTGTATGTCAGTGACTATGGTAACCATTCCATAGTGAGTGTAACATTACAGGGTGTAGTATCTGCTGTATACAAGCACCAGGATCTTGTTAAACCTATGGGAATGTTGGTGTTAGATAATGGATCATTGTTGGTATGCAGCTATAACAACAACACCATTCATCATGTCTCTGCAGACTTGAAACAAGGCAGGAAAGTACTGGATGGTTTGTGTAAGCCATGGTCTATATGCTACAGTGCAGACAGAAACCAGGTCTACATTGGTGGTGGTGCTGGTGATAAGCTTCCAGTCTACAGTGTTACATACAAGACGTAAACTCACAAACATACAAGACAGTATACAGATAGATATCAGGTATGTAGATACAATGTATATTATAATACAGTAATTACAATATTTGTTTACATGTACATGCACAATACAATGTATTCATTTCTGGTAATTGAACATAATCCTGTCACAGGAATAACAGGCTGAAAAGTTAAACTTTTTGTCAGTTAATGAAAATTTCACTGTTATTAAGATCCTTTTTGCTTCATGGTTTTAGAACGTATTGTGTTTTTCAGTTCTTAAAGTATTTGTTTATGCTAGTAAATAAACATAATAGATAGCCTTTTCAAAACTTGTTTCTACTTCGTTCTCCAGAAAAATAAGTTTGATTATTATACATTGTAATAGATAAAAGTAGTACTTTAGGAATACAAAATCTTTATTATCTCCCTTTCCAATGATCTGGTTTTACACAGCACACTCAAAATGTTGCGATATTTTCTTCACCTTATCCAGTAATTGCATGGTTCTCCGCAAATTACGAGATATGAAACAAGAGCTGTCCATAAGACAGCACACTCAACTATTGTGGGTGTTTGCTAATAAAACAAAACTTTTATCAGTGTAATAGCAAAACAAAATTCTGCTAACTATTAAGTATAAACTAGGAAAGGTGAATCATAAAAAAAGTCAAAATCTATAACTATAGATTTAATTTTTGGTAAATTAATTGTTTGATACAAAATTTACCCTGAACACTATTGCAAGGTTTGATATAACTACCATAAGTGGTTATTGTGATATGTGCATGATAGCACCTTGCATGCAAAACTTTACCAAATTTTCAAAGTCAAACAAGGGCCATAATTTGCACTAAATTTAAACAAGAGTTATCTGTCTTGACTGTGTGACACCTCTTAAGACATTAAAAAAGTTTCAAGTCAATATCATAAGTGGTTACTGAGATATGTGCATGATAGTACCTAGCAGGCAAAACTTTAACCAAATTTTCAAAGTCAAACAAGGGCCATAATTAGTACTAAATTTATACAAGAGTTATCTGACTTGACTGTGTGACACCCCTAGAGACATTAACGAAGTTTCAAGTCAATATCACAAGTGGTTACTGAGATATGTGCATGATAGTACCTAGCAGGCAAAACTTTAACCAAATTTTCAAAGTCAAACAAGGGCCATAATTTGTACTAAATTTTTTCAAGAGTTATCTGCCTTGATTGTATGACACCCCTAAAGACATGAACAAAGTTTCAAGTCAATATCATAAGTGGTTACTGAGATATGTGCATGATAGTACTTAGCAGGCAAAACTTTAACCAAAGAAGCAACGCCGACGCCGACGCCGACGCCGACACACAAGTGACTGTAATAGCTCTCCATATTCTCCGAATAGTCGAGCTAAAAACTGGGTCAAAATGAAAGTCTCAGTGATAATGGATTATTATAATTTAATATGTGCTTTAAATCTAATTTGTATTTCATTTAAGCATGTCTTGCTGGTGAATTTTCTGAAGCTGACAGTGGTACCCGGCTTTTACTACATCCAGAAAGTAGAACACTATAAACATTGAAGAGTATTCAGACAAGACGTAGCAGACTTCTAATTACCAGCACTATAGACATACCAAAGCACAAAGTAAGGAGATTTAAGTGTTATGGATTTTATCCAAGAATATAAAAACAGATCCTGAGGATGACTGCTTTCTTCTTATAGTGTAGATTTGTTATCTTCTGGGATAGATCATAGTGAAATGCTTGTAGTGCTTATTTATATTATGCCAGCTACCAGTTGTTTTTAGCTCCACTGAAACAATGTGCGTATTTTGTCCATCTGGTCATAAACATTTTCTTGGTAACACTGTGACTCTACTGTTCACAATTTTTATCCAATTTTCATTTGACTTTCATAAAACCGAACTTTATGAAAAAATGTTCAGCTCAATATTTTGAGATCTTATTGTTAACAACTGTCTTGAAACTTCATAATCATTCACAATTTAGTTTTTCAAGGCACTTTATAATTAGCAAATACTTCAAGTTTTAATTCTAATGAAGTGTGGTAGATTGCATGTTGATGAAGAATGTTATATTCACACATACATTGTAATGCATACTATTTATTTTGATGTTTAAAAGAAAATGAATAATTTTGATTTAGGGTATAATAATTAATGTGGCTTTTTTATGAAGTAGATATACATGTACATCACAAGGGGTAACAGCCCTCTTATATTGTGTGCTTTTGTATATATGTTTCCTGTTGTTGTTGTTGTTCATGTTGTTGTTGATGATGATGATGATGATGGTGATGATGATGGTGATGATGATGATGATCTAAATTGTAAATTAAGTCATTTTACTAGAGGTCACATAATTTATAGGCCATAAAGTTGCTCATGCATGTACAGTATCATCATCATCATCTGTTTACAGACAAAGCAAACTATTGGCCAAAGTTGTCTGTATGTTACATGTATATACATTGTAGTTAATAAGATTAAGACATACTTTTATGCAGCAGATATTGTGAGATATCTATCATGGATAGATAACCTGCAATCATATGTCACATGTTATTTCTTATTTGAAGATATGATTTAACCTTGTAAATGTGAAAAGAAATTTTAAAATTTGTAGTTAAATGTAGCTGTATAAATTATGTAGTGGTAAATGAAAGATAATTACCTGTATATGTAGAGATAAAATAATCATGGTGAACTTCAGATTTTTCAAGTGTTATTTGTCGTTCATTCTCTATCATCAAATTTTATCTCGCCCGATTTAACCAAATATATATACATTTCTATCTGTATGTTAAATTGACCCATTTCCCTCTATAACACCGAAATAATGCACAGTTTCAACCAAAGAAATTCAGTGTGAATATTAAAGCACAAATAATTTTAGCCGAAAAATGAGAAATTTTAGTCCCAATTCAGTTTTGGTTCAGTTTTGGTGTGTACTAGTATGTGAAAAACGTACTGGCATATGTGACAGGGAGAGCTTATAAAAAGGCAGTGATAAATATATGATTTTAAATATTGCAATCTTTAAAACAGGGTACAGTTTAAAATCATCAAATATTACCAAAATAATAATAGTTCTAATGGATTGAAGTTGAATTTACGAAAGAGTCCTGCTCTTTTCATATTGAATTACATTTTGTAACTTTCAAGCTTTATATCTGTAGCTTGAAATGCTGTGACCAGCTTAGAACTGGAATGTTCTATAGCAAATATTATAGATAAGATCTCTTCTGTCAATAAGGAAGGAATAAACAATATAATCGCAATATCAAGTAATATATTGCATCAGAAATGATACCATCCTGCCATGTATATTGCAATATCATTTTTGCTGACAATACCCAGCCCGGACAGATAATAATATGTTTAAAGAATGAACTGATAGCTTCTAAAATTACATGTAGATGTCGGCAAATTGATATCATGCTTTACATTAACATGTATGTACAAATGTATATAGATTTATAGAGAATACATTATAACAAAGATTTTCGAATAAATTACTTGAGTATTGACTTGTCACTTTATCCACATAATGATTAATGAAAGGCCTCAACTATTAAATGTGAACTATTATACAACCCAAGCCCTGTCATCAGTTTGAAGAAAAGGCCCAGATTCATACCTTTAAGGTCAAGATCACATTTATTCGTAAAAGGTGATGAGAACATGCATATTAGTGTGCATTGTACACCATTCATATAGAACCACATGTACAATTAGCATGTAACTATGCCTGTTTGGTAGATACACTTTGGGGAAATATTCTGTTATTTTTATAGTAATAGCTACCATTACCAAACATAGACAGAAATCATATTATATTGTCAAATGATGTAAAGATGATGTCCAGAGTTTTGTGCCCCTTAATAAATACACATTCTATATTTTGACTTTGTTTATACTCTCCATTTTTAATTTTTTCTTACTCAGTCTCCATTTCTGTACCAGTTTTAAACTCACTTAAGCAAAGCTACGCATGAACCACTAGTATAGATTAGCCCTCAATTGCTTGTCCATTCTGTTGCCCACACTAAAGTGTACATGTGAAATAGGCTCAAGAGGTCACATAACCCGTGCAATCTTGACCAAAGTTGCACCAAAGATGTACGACCACAAGATCTTTGAGAAGTTTGATGCTGGGTCACATGGGGTCAAGAACTAGGTCACAAGGACAAATTATAAACTAGAGCTATAACTAAAGGTGATTAATACCCCCAAAAGACTGCTTTACAAACTGAGGAAGTTCGTAGTAACAGAATACCTTGCAAAAAACACTAAAATAGAGATATTGTTCTTGGGAATAACTCTGTAATTACTCAAGATAGAGTTATGGTTCTTGTACACTGCACTTCCTCTCATTGTGCTGAACCATTGTATGAAGTTGTATTGCATTCCAATCAGTAGTTTTCAAGTTATGCTCTGGACAAGGAAAAGTAACAAAGGGCAATAACTCTGCAATTACTCGAGATAGAGTTATGGTTCTTGTACACTGCACTTCCTCTCATTTTGCTAGACCATTGTATGAAGTTGTATTGAATTCCAAACAGTGGTTTTCAAGTTATGCTCCGGACAAGGAAAAGTAACAAAGGGCAATAACTCTGTAATGAGTCAAGAAAGAGTTATGGTTCCTGTGCACTGCACTTCCTCTCAATGTACTTGACCATTGTATGAAGTTGTATTGAATTCCAACTAATAGTTTTCAAGTTATGCTCTGGACAAGGAAAAGTAACAAAGGGCAATAACTCTGTTATTACTCAAGATAGAGTTATGGTTCTTGTACACTGCACTTCCTCTCAATGTGCCTGACTAGTAGTTTTCAAGTTATGCTCCGGACAAGAAAAATGCTACAGACCACCTGACCGCCCACCCGACCGAAAAGAAACTTGTTTATACTCTAGAGACCACATGTGACCCCTAATCATCATGAAAATAATAATAACTGAATCAAAAGAAACATAGCATGGTTTAGATAAACAAGAGCTGTCCCTTACAAGTGACGAATGCCCCCGAAAGAGGTGTCTCACAGTCTGTGTCCTTTCCATGTGCTCAATAAATGTGCTATGTAATTTTAAAATCCTTTCATGCATGATACCATGTTTACCATGCCTACAGTATACCATTACTTTTAAACACTAAGCGTGACCTTGACCTTTGAGGTAGGGACATGGGTCTTGCACACGACACATCAGCTTGATGTGCTGAACATTTGTGCCAAGTTATTTTTAAATCAATCAATGCATGACAAAGTTACAGTTCGGACACAAATGTATGCATATATAAAGGATTCCAATTCCTAAAAACTCTAAATGTGACCTTGCCCTTTGAGGTAGTGATGTGGGTCTTGCACATGACATGTCGTCTTGATGTGCTAGACATTTGTGCCAAGTTATTTCAAAATCCTTCAATGCATGATAAAGTTACATGTACAGTCCGGACACGAATGTGTGCATGTATGCATATATGTAGTAATCCATTACCTTCAAACTCTAAGTGTGACCTTGACCTTTGTGGTAGGGACATTGGTCGTGCATGCGACATGTCGTCTTGATGTGCTAGACATTTGTGCCAAGTTATTTTAAAATCCTTCAATGCATGATAAAGTTACAGACTGGACACGAATGTGTAAGTGGGGACGCACAGACGGACGGACGATTTTAATATGCCACCCTTCGGGGGCATAATCAAAACTCTGTGATTTAAACCCCCTATACAGTAGTAAAGGAAAACCAAAAATACTGTACCTTGTATCCATTGTTAGCCAACCTGTAGGCACATCCAGATAGACCCGACTCCCAGACATTCTGCCATGCGTACACAAACACATTCTTACTCTTAAACTTGTGCCTACAACAAATAGGAAACATATTTAGCAGTAATATGACTATATCTGAAGTCTTAAAAGCTTTCCAAACAAGTCAAAGATTTTGAAATAAACGTTTGTTTGTTTAATACATAGTAGTAGATCCTTAATTGAATGTTTCACACAGTGTGATCAAATATAAACAGGCTTTTAATGCATTAAATATAACAGATTGTTTTGACGACTTTTTCACCTTAATCACTCGCCTGTGTCACCTGCATTTAAATGACATTTTAACATACCTGGGTATAGGCATTAAGTCTGTTTCATCAGGTATGATACCATCCTGCCATGCTCCAACATCTAGGTCACATTTGGCAACAATATCTGCGACACGTGACACAAAATACTCCATCAAATCTTCTGACGACTGAACTTCCTCTGAGTCAATCAAACTCATGCATGCTGGCGATTCCTCCCACGCCTCATATGGCACTTCATCGCCACCGAAATGAAACGTTTGCAATGGCATAATGTCCTCATGCATTTTTTTCAATTCCATGACAACTTTTTTCACAAATTTGTATGTTGATTCCAATCCAGGGTTCATTGCATTTTCGGAGTACATTTGAACTGAATGAGATTTACTAGAAGTATTATGGTCGAGATCTGTGAGTAAATATTCACCAGCTTTTGTCTTATCTTTCGTTGCCATGAACTTTTGGTGCCTGGCTTTCATTGATCTAATGGCAGCGTGACTATGTCCCGGCATGTCAATCTCCGGAATAACCTCAATATGGCGCTCCTTGGCATACTGCAGTATTTCACGGTATTCTTGCACAGTATAAAACCCAGACCCGGAAGTATCAAATCCAGGACCAGATCCTAGCAGAGGTAGTAAGGATGATAAATCTGATTGGTTCACATGTCCACGTCTAGCTCCAACCTAAATAAACAAGATTTTTTAATAAGTAAGTTCAGGCACAGACAAATTAACAGTGTGATCACTAAGTAATAAATAGAGAAGTAAAGTGGAACACACAGTTTTTAATTCTATTTAGGAACTATATTTCAATTTAGCTAATCTAGTCCTCCCTTTAACGACTATTGTGTGATTAAACTGGTATAGTATACAAGTCTCCCCCAATGGATTTTATAAGAGCATATATTGAATAAAAAAATTACTGTTTTTTGTTTGTTTAACTTTCCTATAGCGAATGATTGCAAAATGCAAATGTAAAATGATTTATGTTACTACTTCATTTGAATGTTTTCCTATAATTTTTTGTCATAGTTATAGGCTGTAAGTGCTGTAATATGCTGTATGCTAAATAAACTATTTAAATTGAATTGAATTAGCTATTGTTCTTTCTAAAACATTAATTATAGATCCGCTATCTGAATGATTTGAAGAGGACGTCAACTGCAGGACTTGTATAAGATACAGACCCACAAGTCTTAGTCTGAATCTGAATGGGCAGTAACACAGCTTCATTGGTTAAATTTGAGGGGTTTCAAATATGACTTTTATTTTCATAATTATGATATTTATTTATCTAGACACCAACTGCGTAAAATTTTGCAATAGTATTTTTTTTTCAAGAATTACGTACAAGCATAAACTGAGTCATACAGAGATAACTTTCGCTGAAAATTCCATTTTACCTGAGTAAGTTCATCTAATCCCGGAATTTCAAGCCGCCATCCTTCGTCATCTGTCAGATGGAAGTGAAATTTGTTCATTTTGTACATCGCCATCACATCAAGCAGTTTCAGAATCTGTTCTTTTCCGTGAAAGTTTCGCGATACATCCATGTGCATACCTCTGTATGCGTACCTCGGACAATCCTCTACTTCACACTCCGGAACTTTAAAGCTCTGAACCAGACTCAACAACGTCTGAATTCCGTAAAATATACCCGCTTTCCCTATTGCTGTAATTACAATGTCTGTATCAGCTTTGACAGACAGTTTGTACGATTCTTCACAAGCTGTTTTGTTGTTTATCTCTAAGGCTGGTGTCAACTGAAGTGTGATCTTGTGAGGTATTTCTTTGGAATTGTTGGTTGGAATGTTGAGCTTTTCTGGAACAACAAATTCGAAAATTACGAGAATAAAACAAAACTCCAATATTGATCTGGGATCAACCTTGGGCAATCCCAAGGAGAAATACTGTAAATGTAGAAATGTTCACAATATGTGAGCAGGCAGACTAGTTAATTTTAAATTTGTGAAACTAGAATCGTCTAAAAGTCAAAGTATGAAAATGAATCTACCACAAGATTTTTAAATTAGCGGGAAAATCGGGAAAATATAAAGAATTAAATTATTGCAAATAATACCAAATTTACAGTATTCTACCAAAGTGACAAAGTTCTCCTTGTTTTAAGTTGAAGTAAAAGTGGTTATATGTCCACTGTTAAAGTACTGTCAATATACCAATTACCACGATATACCAATTACCGCGAATTATCATTAAATACTTTAAGAGTAGTTTTCTTTCTTATTTGCCGTATTTCAAATATTGTCCTATTTCAAAACTATCTGACAAATATTTTATTTCTTAGGTTTGTGTTCATTTTTGGCAAGCAATAGATAATCTTTAAATTTGTAGATAGAATGATAATGTGAGGTAAGTTGGTCTGGAAATGACCTCCATAGCAAACATTTGACAAAAGTGTCACTGCAATTTTTATATTAGAATGTTCAGAAAAAGACGAGCTGTCAGATAAGAGTAACTATTTTGTGGCAGAAACAAACTGGTAGAAGATTCAAACATTCTTTTTTCCAGATTCGCGGTAATAGGTATATCAGAAAGTATGAAGACGAGTGTCAACATGTATTTAGTAAAGCTTCCTTTTTACACTTTATATATTGTTCTGATTTATGATTTGGATTTTTTTTAGAAGAACAATGATGAAACTTAATTTTAAGGGCATAGATGTAAGATGTATTTTGAGTACTCAAATGCGCACCTAAATTAACCAGTAAGACTCGCGGTAATTGGTATGACCAGAATACATGTACTACGTAGGCTGATGACTTAAAATGGCAAAAAATTAAGGCAAATTTCTGTGTTTACGAGTCTGGATTGAGCCCTTATTGATATGCCATTACCTTTGAAAACAGTTTATTGACTGTACTTTAGCTGTATTTGTACCTTATCACTCTGTTTAAAGTCCCAGGAGCACAATTACAAGAAGCTCTTATTTTAAAAAGAAAGATGTCTCTGAACAGCAGAAATGACCTTTATTTGTGTCAATAACATTCCTATCTTTGCTTTTTGAATCTATAAGAACATGTTACAGTATAGCAAAGGATTATTTTCAATAATTATGCAAAAAATAAGAAAGGCTTTCTCGCAACTCTTTTTCGTGAAAAAGAAAGAAAGACATAATTATGTCAACATTGTTTTAGAATGAATAGAACTCGGTTCTATTGTTATCCTATTAGCAAATTTATGTTTCTATATCGGTAAATTCTAAGTGATCCTGGGCCTTAAAAAATTAATCATTGTTTAAAACATCATAATTATACGGTAACACACATACTGTTTGTCACAAAAACTTCAAACAAGTAGAAATGAACTGTCGTGACCCTATGAATTATTTACCTGACAAAAATTTTGCTTCATTGATCAAGGTTTCTTCAGCACATATAACCCACTCATCTAGATTCAGACACACCTGACCTCCCTCTTTAACAGACATGTGTACTGGTGTTGGTATCACAGATGTTGTTAATGGTCTGTTATTGGCACATCGCTGCCTGTCAAAGCGCTCCTTGAGATTGTACGGGTTGTAGTGGTCATATCTTGTAGAGCCGTCAGTCAATTCATAATCAAATCTTTTCCAGGAGTCGGGTTTGTCAAATGGTTGTACAAAGGCCATTTCTTCCCCAACTGTACTCTGTACCAACACTGGCTTAAGCCGAGGATGCAACAGGTACCAATTTGGCATTAAATCACTCCGAGCAACAGAAAAGTACTGAGCTCTGAACGGGATTTGCAGTTTGTCCCTTTTCTTCATTGTCTGAAACTTTTTAGTAGGAGAAAGCTTAAACAGGCATCCATTTACATGTGTAAATCTCACTCCTGTATTATGGATCTCGTAGGTTGTCGAATGCGGAAGATGACCGGGTTCGATCATTCTAATGTGGCAGAAATACACAGCCCAGTCGCCATACTCAAGAGGCTGTTCACTGTTGTTTGTGAGGATTATCTCGGCACGGTATGTCTTTTTTCCATCTTTCAGATTGTCCAGTACCTTATATTTTATGTCTAGTGACCTTCCAAACTCATCTAGAGTGTCCTAAACAAATAGAGATATTTGAACATTGATACAAAGTTTTTCCCTATGCTTATAGATTGCTGTGTTGACCAGTGAGTGAAAGTTACATGTACACCAAGTACATGTATCTAACAGTTAGAAACCATCTTTTTCGGACATCTTACCCTTCTCAGCTTTGCAACCAAAGTAATATAATCATGCAGAGTATTTTCTCGGTTTTTCTTAGTATCGTTAATCGGTATATTACTTTAGTCTTAAAATGTACAAACAAGTTAAAAAGAGTGCCAAGATGGCCCTTTATCGCTCACCTGTATATCAATTGCCAATAATACAAGGGGTCATGATTTTAACATAGTTTGTAGAGGTCCACTACACAATGCTAAGTAACATTCCAAATATCTAAGCTCTACCTGTGGGCCTTGTGGTTTTTCTAAGTTTTCCCTATATAAGCCTATGCGAAGTCAAGTGACTCCCTCCCCTGCCTAAATTTTTTTCGGTTAATTTTCACCCAGGGGTTATGAACAATCTTGGTAAAGGTCCACTAGACAATGTTACATGCTAAATATCTAAGTTCTAGGCCCTGTGGTTTCTGAGAAGACTTTTAAAGTTTTTCTTATGTAAAATCAAGAGACCCCCCGGGCTGGGTCAGTTTGACCCAGGGGTCATGATTTGAACAAACTTGGTAGAGGTCAACTAGGCAATGTTACATGCCAAATATATCAGCTCTATGCCCTGTGGTTTCAGAGAAGATTTAAAGTTTTTCCTATATAAGCCTATGTAAAATCAAATGACCCCCTGGGCGGGGATCATTTTGATCCTGGGGTCACTATTTGAAAAATCTTAGTAGAGGTTTACTAGACAATGCTACATGCCAAATATCTAAGCTCTAGGCCTTGTGGTTTCAGAGAAGAGTTATAAAGTTTTTTCTATTTGCTGCCACAGCAACCAGAGTTCTGCGTGGAATGGAATTCTTTGAACAATTTTGGTAGAGCTTCATGCAAGGAACATCCCTGCATAGTTTCATCCATCAACATTGGCCTGATTGTTTCAGAGGAGATGTCGTTTGAATCAAAATGTTGACAGACGATGGACAATCACCCATTAGAAAAGCTCAGCCTGGCAAAGCCTTCTTTTCTGTATCAATTGTATGAATTATGATCAACTTCCTCAGAAAGTATTCTTTGATATATTTGACACTAAACTAAGTCCACTTTTGTTAAATGGATCTGAAATTTGGGGTATAGATGTACCGAACTGTTGAATCAGTAAACAATTACAGTATAAAAGTAAAAGATACATGACTTTGTGTGTACATTTTTGTTAAATAGCTAAACAATAACATACATGTAGCGGCTATTAGCTGTTTTAAGTGATTGTGGAAGACTCCCGCTATATACTAACTCTGTAAAATGATGTTTAAGATACTGGTGGAAAATGAGTGATACTAGACTGGCTAAGAAAAGTTATCTTATATTGAAGTACATGTATCTTGATGATTGTGGACACACAAATTGGTGTTTAGGTATCAGAAACCTATTATTTTCCAATGGCTTTGGTTCAGCTTGGACAGTTCAATGGGTTTATAATCAGAATTCCTTTGTAAACTCTTTTAAAACTCGTACAAAGACTAAAAACCAATACCAACAGCAATGGGTGGCATTGGTACAAGTCCGAAATTGCTGAAGTTTTTGCCAATTTAAAAATATTGTTTCACATGAACAGTACTTAAATACTGTAGTGAAGAGGAAATTTGAACGAGCTTCTTCCCAGGATCTTGAGGCTAAACAGGAAGATACCCAAGTGCTATGAGAGAAGAACAAATTTGTAAGTTGTGCAACATGTCTATTGACTATCATTTTGTTTTGATTTGTAGCAATATCTTATGTCAACTAGAGAAAAATATATCCCTAGAACATTTTATATTATAGTGGAATTATGCACATTTTTTTTCAAGTGAAAATCCAGCTGGAATCACAGGGGGACGGTGTGTACCTTTTACACTCAATGGGTGTTTTATATGTGTTTTCTGATCATTTTCTGACAAAAATCCATTTTACGTATAAATACATAAGAAAAGGGGTCTAACTCCGCTAGCCGAAATCGCGATCTTATTTTGACACATCTCAAACAGATGCAGATTTTATAGCCGACGTATGGTCTACAAAGTCAAACTATAAAATTATCAATAGATGTATTTTGCTTTCCGAAGGTTCCCTAAGCAAATAGTTCAACTTTTGATGCAAATTCTTTCGAAATCAAAATTTATACTCCAAACACGCGTCTTGAACGAGATCTTGCTACCGCTGTTTACATTATAATATCACTACGAAATTCTGAATAAACGCTTTTTGCATGCTAAAACAGTTTAACAATCAACAAATGGGTTTTTTGGGAACACTTACTGCGAACTTCTCTTTTGAAAACCGAAATCTAGTCCCATAGTCCATTAAAATATTTTCTGTTTACCATTTTCGCTTCACCGGCAGACATATTTAGAATTATGAGATGACTGACGTCATCACACTACTAAAAAGGTAGTACTGAACAATTTCAAATAACGATTTCTTATTGAACGCTTGAACTGGAGCTTTAAATCAGTATTTGAAATTGTTCAGTACTACCTCCCTAAACAAATATGAAGGTAAACATATGTATGATACCATTTCTAAAATGAAATTCCTGTTATGCTTTCGCCCAATATAGGTAGATCTATTGCCTATTTTCATATCATTTAATTATGCGTGAAGTAGAGTTTCCAGAAGCATGCAAAATCAATTTTACAAATTTCGATAATTTTAAATTTTTAGTTAGCAATCCTACAGAGATCTGCCCGAATATGTATTATCCGAGTACGCTCCACTTCATGGATGCACCTGTTGCTGGAGTGCATACAGTACTTATTTACTTTGACTGCTCACGAACATCGAGTCAAAATTACTTACAAAACAAGCTCCTTTGAAAATTAGTCTTTAAATCAGTGCTTTCCCCCTATATTTGAGTTTATTAAAAGCTCAGTGTTGATGGTTCACCGGTGCACGTCATCAGTGTAACACACTGTAAGAAATACCAAACAGAACAAGAGGGCCAAGGTGGCTTTCTATCGCTCACCTGAGACCTACTCATGACCTGAATGTAACCAATATTCAATCTTAAACTATCGATTTTTGTCGTAACACAAACTCTCTGTTTGACCTTGACATGATTAATATTCTTACCATTTTACATAATAACTGGCTCAAAATGTTACTTCTGCAGTATCAACAAGTTTTTCCTTGGAATTGACCTAGAATTTATTTAATCCCATGTGACCGACATTCAACTTAACTAAGAAATGATCAAGACCAAAACTCTGACCAAATTTTCATATCGATAGGGTAATTTGAAAATAGGCAATACATATATCGGACGAAAGCATTAATTACTAAATAACTCGTATATATGTGTATGGATGATAACTTCAAAATTTGTAAGCGATATTGTGAATGTTTACACACAAATTGAAAGGTCATGTGATACTTTAAACCTTGGTTTCAGCTATTTTGATTGGTTGCCTCTTAAACTATGGGTTAACAGATTTTAAACTACGGTAAAAGACTTAAAATTACGGTTTAAGAATTAATGTGCCCATTTTGTGTTTTAAATTGTTGCTAACTGGATTGTACAACATGTAGAAAGAATAATGAAACATAATGATTTGTACATAAAAAAAGAGGTAAATCATTGCATGGATTCATTCAGTTAAAGCAAGGTCTTTCAAATAGTATTTAGCATTTTTGAGGTTTGTCCGGTGTGGTATGACATTCGCAAGTGCCATGAAATCAGCAAGCACGCATGCGCGAAAAATTCAATTTTCATTTTCTTAAACAGCGGAACTTCAGCATAAGTACTATAAGCCTTATCCATCGCAATAACCGGAGTCGATTTGATTTTAGAATGAGTTATGCTTAATCATAATTATCATAATTAAAAACCATGTTAGCGAAACTGCAAGTCGAACTGCAACTGCAAAGTTGCTTTTAAAAAGGATTAGAAAACCAGGGAATGCATGTAAGTAGACTGCAATCTGTCAGTCTTTTGATAAGATCTTCTTTTTTCGACAACATATAGTTAGGTATTTAGATAGGGGCATGAACAGGAGAACATGCCGGGTCGTACCGATTATAGCCTCTTTAGAGGATGGTGGACCCAATAAGCACAATTACAAACGAAAACAAACAAACAGAATTAATGTGCAAATAGCAGATAAAACTTTATGTTAAACAGTGGTTTCAGCTTATTTGATTGGTTGCCTCTTAAACTAGGGGTTAAACACGTTACGTGACACTTTAAACCGTGGTTTCAGCTTATTCAAAAGACTCTAAACTACAATTAAGACTTAATTAAAACTACGGTTTAAGAATTAATGTGCAAACGGCAGATCATAGCAGTTTAACCTAATTAATGTGCATTGCGCTTGCCATAGTATATGTCAAATCAGTTATTTTATTGCTTTCAGTATTTAATTAAATACTCATACTTACGTTTGCCTTTGGTCGGGCTTCGCCCGTAATATGAAAATAGGCAATACCTTTTTCGGGCGAAAGCATAACTAAATAACTCGTAGATGTATGGGAGATATCTTCAAAATTTGTGTGCGATGTTCTCGTACGAGTTACCTCTCTTAGTATCCAAAACATAAGTGTGCGTTTTTTTCTTTCTACATCAAATTATTATGTTTCAACTCGGTAAAAACTCCTTTATAGTTCGTGAATGGGTACACATGTTATTATTCGTATCCATTTTATCGTACGGGAATCCTATTGTTGCTATTTACGGATTTTAGACAATCCCAGCGCATGATATGACATGGTAGATCTACGTCATTCATTTGATGGAGTTTATTTTCAAGAAACTCCATTTAGTATAAATTGGTTGCAAGATCCATTCAGAAGGGATATATATATTATAAAATAGATAACCGTAAAATAAATGTTTTAGAACAATAAAAAACGGTCAGCGGAAGTTCAATAGAAGGTGCAGCATTATAAGTATGTTATCGTATCGTCACGGAATCGACACTTTCTAATTTCGCATGGGTATATGTCAAATCAGTTATTTTATTGCTTTCAGTATTCAATTAAATACTCGTACATACGTAAACCTATGGTCGGGCATCGCCCAAACGGCCCTTCGAGATTTCGCCCGTATAAAATGTGGCACCCATATGGTTAGTAATCGTAGTATACCAGAGAAATAATTATCAACCTGTAACATTACACAAATTTAATTTGCAACCAGATATATCGCTAGTTACATTTACATTTACCGTCTCCCTTGGTCTAATGGTTTAGGCATCCGCCTTGAGAGCGGGAGGTTGGAGATTCAAATCCCAGCAGGTGTCCATTCTGATATTGCCGGTTGGTGAGCCGCCAGCTAGTTAAAGGTGACCGTATGCCTACCTGGTCAGATATGGCTGACCCTTTAAGTAGGGGTGACATTATACTAAACAAACACTTTGCCTTTTCCTTTACTCTGAGAATTTGTGTGCATGGCCCTCAAGAGCTCCCCTCAACAAAGAGAATGAGGTGACTTGACTACTCAAGGAAAAGGTATGAAAACTAGAGGCGAAAAACGATTACGCAGTCTTCCAAAGACTTATCCGGGATTTGTTTTTGCATTTCATATACATCACATAATTTTCGGTAGGTAGCATATAAAAAGCTAGTATGCCTTAAAATTATTTCCAGTTAGTTGAGCACAAAATGTTTCACGAGGGTGATCATCATTGTTATAAAAAAATATAGGAACACATCAAAATATCAGTTTAGTTCAGCTACCTCTTAAATGAGTTGACTGAGGCGTAAAAAGCCCTCATACATCGACACAATCCAATTATATAATGGAATGTTTGAAGGTGTTTTACATAATATAACCCGTTTAATATGAACGAGGGTAGTTCGAAAAGTTTCGGAAAAAAAACATATCTATTTCATTAAAAAGATGATTTGACAAAATGTTGACAGCATGAACATTTTACTTCAGTGATCTTTTCGTTATACTGGACACTTCATTAAAGTCGTCAGGGGTGTTTGACATTCAAGTAAGATAACCTTTTATATGAAATTAATCAAGTTATTACCTATGTTTGACTTAAATAATCAGTTAAAATTTTGTATGCAAGGTACTATCATGTACACATCTCAGTAAACCACATATTATGGGATTCATTTGAAACTTCAATACAGTCTTCAGCAGTATCAAACAATAAGGTTAGATAGCTTGTGATTGAATTTTCTACAAATTATAGCCTTGTTGAAGTTAGAAATGCATGCAAGGTACTTCAATAACCACTTATGGGAGTTATATATTGTGTCAAATAACCAAACTACTATAAATAACTTTTTACCTTTTTGCAGGATGATAACGGTCGGTTGTCTGATTTATGCTTAGAGTTAACGGAATTATTTTTTTTGCTATGTACTGACAAAAGTTGGGTTGTATTGCAAGCACTGAGAATAGTCGACCATGCTGTCTTCCGGACAGCTCTGATTATAATAATAGGTTCGATAGCGTGATAAATAAAACTTGATAGAGATTGAATATTTTTTCATTCTGATATGCTAGTAACAATATGGTTGCTTGGTTGTCTGCAATACTTAAATGGAATATATTTAATCAATATAGGGCAATGTTTTGAAAAATGAAGTTTGTCTTCAACAACGTTCATGTCGCAAAGTTTACAAAGACGATTTGCTCTGGCCGTTTTACTGCGCCACCTTCTTTTAATAGCAAGACAATGCATGAGAGCCTGATCTGAATTATGACATTACTGATTGCATCAAGGGCAATATTCGTGTTTTACAAACTGGTTTTATTCAGATATGTTTCAGATTTTTACAAAACGATCTTAGATTCTGTTAGTTTTCAGTATGTGTGTCTAGTTTTTGATGGATGAAAGTACTACTTTTTTAACGCTTAGCGCTTTAAACTTTTATACTATGTACACTATATGACTCTTAATTATTGACTGTCTTACATATTCTATATACTATGTATTTCAAGTTGCCTGTTAGGCTTTCTTTGCTATCAAACTATGCCGCTTAAATTTGTTAAGAGTTTTCGAGCAGTTCATGAACGTCAACAACTATCGTTTTGATATCTAAAGTAATGTTCACCATGCAGTAAAATGTGTATATGTTCAATAAATTCAGATCCTTCAGAAACAAATCAATCTTTTCATTCGTGAATTTATAGATTGGTTTAGTTTTAGTCTCCTTTATCGGAGGCGTTCCAAAACACCAGTTTGGCGCATGATCAGTTCCAAATGAAAATGACATGATTCTGATGTATTTCCAACTGTAAAATTCGAAATTAAGGAGAAAATGCTTCTGTCGCATGCCACATAGTCAATAACGTTACATCCATTTGATTTATGAATGTATAGTCACCACTACCCCTGTTGTTCCCAATTATTCCACGCATATCCTTTGCAGAATTCTCTTTACCAAGTGTGTTCACTAGTCTATCCAACGTATCTCTGCGACAAGGTACATTTGAAAATATTTTCGCGCTGCTCAAAATCATATATATTCCGGATAATGTAGATCATTTAAAGCACATAAGGAATTGGTAAGGGTGTGCATTTAATGATGTTCAGGTAAGGTCCACGGTTAACATAATATTTCTTATTTTCGGCCAATCGCTTATCAGAATTTTAACACGTGATGATCTTTACCCAATAGATGGCTTGCTGGCTAATTATAACATTTGGCGCGGGTAGTATCATTGCAACTTTTCAGTTTTAATCCACCACCACCTACTCCTCCACCTAGTATTTCATTATTTTCTTTTTCCAAGGCCAGGGTTACTATATATGTATATTTATGCATATGACCTATTATGCCACTTATTAGGGCTATATTGTTTTTTGTTAAGATTTCGTTATAAATGATGTAGTTTTTGGCCGCCCAAGTTTGTCACAGGATATAGGGAAAATCGTATAAATTATGCACCTTTTACTTTGTTTTATATCAGTTCTTATTTGAAGTCATTTTGAATAAATGCCCATTTTCTATTCAAAAATTGTGTGTTATGTTTTCCCTTATACCGTACGAATTCGACCTAGTCTGTGACTCCAAACGCGGGACCCGACCTTGAACAATACATAAATAGTCATGATAAACTGTTGAATTGTCTGGTGGCAACTACATGTATATATACAAATGTATAGTGTAACAATTGCAAAAGTACGATCTACAATGTATGACAATTATCGTAACAAATTTTGAAAATAGTTTTTGCACACATACAACTTGCCTTGGCATTTGTTGCTTTTTGTTGTTGTTGCGATGCAAACTATAATATGTGTTATTTTAAAACTGTCTATCAAATACAAAATCATCAGCCAACCAAGTTTCTACCAGCCCAAAATAGGGAACTTCTTCAAATAGACCGAAAATTTAAAGTTTATTCAGTGCTAAACCCTCTACATTCCTAACCAAAAAGGTATTCCATGCTGTGTTTTAGTCCTTGACCACATCCCTACATATTAACAGTCGGAGTAGGCTCAGCTTGTTCACTGTTAAATCGGAACTAATTTCCTCTACCAATGTAGAGTCCCTCTTCGCTGAATTTGGTAATCTACCCTCAGCTTTTTTAATACACGGGCGTTTACAGATTACTCAATTTGGTAATCTACCCTCAGCTTTTTTAATACACGGGCGTTTACAGATTACTCAACTTCTTCCGTAAGTTGTCTAACAGTCAGTTTTCCTCTATATAAATGATCCGAAACGGCCTTGATCTTGTGGCGACGTTGGCGAGATGTTAATTCATAACTAACACATATACAATTTACTCGCAATGCGGCCCTACCAGAAATAACAAAAACGTATCGTCATCGAATCTAGACTTCACTATCGTCATAGTCGGCTTATAAGCGTTTATGCCTTTTTGAACTCGTCTCGTCAGGACAACCTTTAGTACCTTGTCAATGCCATACAACTTAGATTCATTCGGTGAAAACGGCTAAATCAGAGCCCCTAATTGTGTCCGAATTCACTCGAGTTCATGATTTAATTTTCGAGTTTTTCTTTGGTATTCGTGTTTTTCGACACCAATGCTGTACAGGTGGTCGTTATCGAGCTGCATGTTCTCACTTGACTCCCTGAGCAAAGTGATTTCGTCTTTAGTTCTTCTCAAGTCTATCCTATTGTAGGAATGATCGTTGTCAAATGCAATAACCCTCGTGTCTAAATGCTCTTGTTTTATTTTTGTGGACACTAAATCTGCTTTAATGTGCGAAATGTCATCCCTTACAGACGGAAAGCTCACATTGTTTAAATGCCTCTAAAAGTATCTCTATCTCTAAGGGACAGGGATAAAGTTCCATATCGGACGATAATAAGCCTTTGGGCAAAATTTGCATAAATATTGCGCTGATGGAATTTTACGAAATACGAGAAAAAACAGAAAAATGTTCACTATACTTTGTGAAATAACTGAGCTACAACTATCTACACTATTATCATTATGCAAAAGCTGTACTGAGTCCGGTGTGATGAAAAGTAATTGTAAGTGATTTATAGTAAATTGTCAATAGCACAAAAAACCGTTAACATATAAGAGTTCTCCAATGAATGCCACTGGGGGGGTACATCGTTTTGTTGTGGTTTAATTTTGGTAAATACCGCAGGGTCAGGTCCAAATAATCATATTTTTGGCCCTCCATTGGTCAATATCACAGTAACAATCACTGTTAACTAATTTGCGTTACGTAGTATTCAGCTTTTAGAAGTGTCTCTGATGCGCTTCCGTATTTTCCAATTTGCACCGGAATTTGGAATTATGGACTTCTCATGTTTTCACAAAAGTTTAGTGGGTTTAAACAGGTGGGTGGCGCGTTGGTCGAGCGGTTAACGCTCTGGACTACCAATCCGGAGGTCCCCAAGGGTCTATTCGTAAAAGAGCTTTGGCCTTGCACCCGGATTCCCTTGCATCTGGATTTGTTTCTTTAACCTGTACCTGTCAGGAGTTTTCGCATGTTTATCCGGGTAGAACCCCAATGGTTGGTCGGGCTATAAACAATTTAAATGAAGGAGGAATTTATTTTTTTAATGTATTTACAGTCAAACATTTATCTAAATACATATTAATCGATTAATAAATATGTATGACTGTTTTCTATAAACTTTTCGAACACCCCTCGCATGATATAATTCATGTAACCATGTTTGGGTGCTGAAGCATTACCGAGCTATAGCTGAGCGCATTTTATGTAATACTGGTTTTTAACGATTTGTTTTTTAATAAATCCGGGTGTTAATAATTAAAATTAAGTTGCAACAACAGTTGCAGATTACTAACTAACTTATTTGTGAAACAAACTCGGACTTTTCATTTCGGTTCAACAAATATGAGTTTATGGAAAATTATACCCCGAATAATACTTGTTTTAGTTTGTTTGTTTTTATTTTTGAAATTATCGCTTTTTGGTACATTTGAGCAAGGTAAAATAGAGCTACGGAATAAGTTATATCCACAGACAGTACGAAATAAACGTGTTAAAAAGTTCGACGTATGTATTGTTGGTGCTGGCCTGTCTGGAGCAGTAATGGCAGAACGATATGCTTCAACTACAAAAAACAGCATCCTTGTCATAGAAAAACGTGACCATATCGGCGGGAACTGCTATGATTTCATAGATAATGCAACAGGAATTCGTGTATCTAAATACGGCGCTCATTTATTTCATACGAAGTACAAGACTGTATGGGAGTATGTTCAAAAGTTTAGTGACTGGGTTCCATATGAACATAAAGTAAAGGCAATCGTCAAAGGAAAATATGTGCCTGTTCCAGTAAATATCGATACTGTTAATATGTTATTCAATCTGAATATAACATCGGTTCGTCAGATGGATGCATGGTTGAAAAGGGAGCAAGTGCATTTTGGGCATGATCCGGTAAATTCCGAGGAAATGGCGTTATCCCGTGTAGGTAAACGTTTGTACGAACTTATGTTCAAGCCATACACAATTAAACAGTGGAATAAAACACCTGCAGAACTGGGTCCCTCAGTACTGGCACGCATTCCGGTTAGAAATAATTGGGACGCTCGTTACTTTGCCGATAAATACCAAGCTCTTCCGAAACAAGGTTATACGACTATTTTCAAAAATATGTTAAAGTCCCCACAAATAACTGTATGGTTAAATACTGACTATTTCAAAAAACGTGACAGTATTAAATGTGGCAAGACGTTTTTCACTGGGCCGATTGACATGTATTATGCTAAAAAGGGTTTACCTCCGTTAGAATACCGTTCATTATCTTTTGAACGAAAATTAATCAGAAATGTAACTTATTTCCAACCAGCCACCGTTGTAAATCATCCTGGTTCTAGTGATGACTATACACGAGTTGTTGAATACAAATGGTTACCAAATCAACAGTATCGTTCCAAAGATACACTGATATTCATCGAAAGATCGACGGATGTGGGTGAGCCATATTACCCGGTACCGAACAAGCGGAATCAAGACATGTACAACCTCTATAAATCGTTCGCACAATCAGACCCCTATATTCATTTCCTTGGACGTTTGGCAAACTACAAGTATTATAACATGGATGAAGCTATTAAGAATGCATTAGACATGTTCAATTCCATCGTCTAATGTTGTTGTTGTTGTTGTTGTTGTTGTGTGCACTGTAGAACTAAACGTAAACTTTCTTTTAGAATGTAAGAGAACTTAAGCAGCAGTCATTGTCTACGGTTTTCCGACGAACAGGTTTTGGATCTATTTTATTCGAACTAGCCCAGCAGAATATTTTGTGACAAGAGCTCCCAACGAATATAAAGGGATGTGGGGACAGTATCCCCATAACTGTTAAAGTGTGCCAAAACATACAGCAATCAAAATGTTAAACGTTTCAAATCCTTGAAGCTGCAAGAGCCGACAGAAAGGAGTAGACGGAACCTCTGACAACTCCAAATCTTCACAAAATAGAGCTCGCTCATCGGCAAACATTTAAGCAGCTTGCTCACCAAGAGTGTACTTCAAAATCCCCTTGGTCGAAACCCCCTTGGTCCAATAAATGGCATAGTTGTCGTAATCCCCTCAATGGATTTTACAAGTGGAAAAGCATATATTGAATGAAAAAAATGACTAAATGTTTAATGTGTCTCTAGTTTTACTTTACTATAGCGAATGATTGAAAAAAAATTATTGAAATTAAAAATCCATTGAGGGGATTATGACTGACTATGCCATTTTTGGACCAAACCGGGAATTTCGACCAAGGGGACTCACTAATAATCAGTATTGTCAGAAATACCATTCAGTGTGACCATCGCAGTTTAATGGAATATATTCACCAATTGTTTTGTAATCATTTTAAAAGATATTATAAAAGTTATAGCTAAATAATAAATGTAAAGAACAGTTTTATTCTTATTGAAAATACACATGTTGTGAAAAATAACAAAATCTTTTCTGACTGGTCCGGTCATAAAATAATTTTCTATCAATTTTGTATGATTTTTTTTATTTGTATCCACTTATGAAAATAATAGTTGAGTATAAGTTATTTTCTTTTAATTTTCTAAGCTTTTTTTCATGTTTTAAGGGCTGTTATTGACTATAATTTTTCTGGTCATTTTGATCAGTATTAAATCTTTAAAGAGGGTATACCATACAACTAGCAGACGTTCTTTTAATCAAAATGTTTAAAATGGGTTAATTCTACATAAAAAATAAAGCATTTTTAAGAAGAACATATATTTAAAAAAATGGAGCTTTTTGTACACAAACTTCCAATAAAGCGACTTCAAAATTAAATTTACTATTTTTACACAGCGTAGATAATGTTGGTATTTAGAATCTTTGATAATAAAGAAAATTTTAATACATGTTTAAATTTTATACAAACTTCCAACAAAAGCAATAACACAATAGAAGAGGCAGTATAAATTTTTCACTTTCTAAATAGCGCTTTTCGCAAGTGGATGGAATTAATCTTTAGCAAAATTGAATAATGAACTGTTCATATTTGTTTTTTTTCCTGTATAATCTTTCGTTTTGTTGAATATGCATACAGAGCGATATCAGAAACTACAATATGGATTTCAAGTCTTTTCTCATTCTGACTGAAATAAAAAATTTCACAAAATCAATCATTAACCATTTAGCAAAATAAATATACAATGTATTTAGAGAGAGCAAAGATAGTTTTCTTTGAATTTGAGGACAATAAGCTATCAGCTTTTAAATAAAATCAAATTTTAAGACTCGCACATAATATGATTCCCGTCATTAATCAAAACATTTTTCTTTACATTCATTAGAAGCCGTTTATGTTGTCAGTATATTGATCATAGTACTTGACACGTTTTGGGTTACTTGAGTTGAATATGTGCACCAACTCGAGTTCTTTATGGTGGCTGGTTTCTGCCGTTTCGGGGCCAATACGACAAATGCAACTTTGTTCGTGTGGTCGGCGACGCCAACACGCCAAATCAAGAATTTGTCGTTCTGGCGTGTTGACACTTAACATACACGCAGGATTAACACTTTTTGTTTTTGCGCCACCGCCACTACGACCGTAGAACCACCTTATTCGTTTTTTGTTGTTCTGACGCCAGCACGTCAGAATGAGAAAATAAGAGTGCCGACACGACATTTTCATATGCGCCAGAACAACACGACGTTGAAATTTGTCGTTCTGCCGCCCAAAAATTGGCGTATTGGCGACCAAAATTTCTCATTCTGGCGTGCTGGTGCCACGCCAACGCACCTAGACACCAGCATGACAAATAGCTTATTTGTCATTCTGACATGTGGTGTGCTGGCGTGTTGGCGTCCCGTGACAGACTGAAAAAAAGTTGCTTAGAAATGCAGTCCAATATAATCGCTTAAGCGCTTAATTTCTGACCCTACCCGAGTGCTGGGCTTGTAATCCAATGATCGCAGGTTCGATTCCCCGCTCCTCCACTAGTATAACTTATAGTCTTTTTGGGTGATATTTAAACCGAGGTTCTATGTTTCGGTGCTGTACACCGAGCATGTCCGGGGAGTGTCTCGGGAACTGGGACACATTCTCTTTCTTGCACTATGCCCCGAAACCTAAATTACAGTTTGCCCTACTTTCAGTTTAATCAAATGCTCCCATTTCATTCAAAAAGCAAGATATATTTTCCATATTGACTCAATACCGGTGTACGGCAAATTTAAAATATAGAATATATATGTCTATATTACAGAAATAAGAAACTTTATGTACGTAAATCTTCAATAATCAATATCTCATAGAAAAAAAGTCTTATACATAGCAAGTCAACCAACAAGCTCACAATGCATTACATGAATACATATTAAGGTTAGCTTTTAAAAAGGCTAGGAAGATGGTAAGAAAACGTAACAATGTGTACTGTTATAATAGATGAAGGAAAATATATATTGGCCAATGCTCCCATTTACTACATGTACTTATTATTGTTAATAATCTTGAAGATGCCGTTCAAACAAAAAGGAACCAGTATGAATAGTTCATCAATTAGGCAACAGTTATACCTCTAAGATTTTAGTAGACGTAAATTTTTGTCTCTAAGTACTTATTTTCTATTTAATCATGTTTTATTTAAGAAATAATCTATGGCTTGGAGTGCTTTATCGAAATTGAAGCATTTCCCGAAGGTGATGTGCCTGGCGGAATAATTCACGAGGGCGAAGCCCGAGTGATTTATTACGCAGGCATATTACCGACGGGAAATGCTTCAATTTCGATAAAGCACTCCAAGACATAGATTATTTCGATTCTAAGAAGCCGATTTTTTGAAAACTATCGTAACTACTACGGACCTTTTTTCAGTTCGGCGGTAATGTGTAAAATAGCATAAATAGTGGCTGTTGGAATTCACTCCCTATTCGGGCAACCATTCAATATATCAAACATAACTATATTATACAAACTTATTTTAGTTTAATCATCTAATACATAAAATATAAAAAGAAATACCTGACTGACATTATGCAGAAGACGTCAGATTCAGAACCTAGCAAAGCAGACAATCGATTTAAATGCGTACCGTTAATTTGAACTGTACAACGTTTTAACGTGGAGTAATGACGTCAGTGTGATGACGTAAACGTTTTCATTTATAGTTTTGTCTCCAGGAATCAAAACGTTGTATGACTGTTAATCCTGAATTTCTTGGCCTTTTTAAGGAAAACAAGGTGAGGGTATTCTAAGGCTTACTGACGCAATCAAAAATAATATTTTGGTTCTTAAACAAATCTTTTTTATGCGACTCATGTATTTATATTGATATTATTTCTATATTTTATTTTTGCGCGGGAGTAAATTAGAAAAGTCGGAAGGAGCTACTTCCATGTCCGAAACTCCGCCTTCTTTTCCGAGTGCTTTGATCATATTAATGCACTCGAATTTACTATAGAAATATACCATAGGCATATTACAATAATGTTTAGCGTGGACATTTGTTGGAGTCCAGTCTGTGAATGCCGGGGAATTATATGTGAAAAATCAATCGAAATGCAACAACGCCGTCCAAAATCATTCATAGTGAAGCCGTCTATGAAGTTTTAAAAAATTCATGTCAGTGATTCCTGAGAAATATTTCAAAGAAGAATGCGCAAAAGTATGATGTACACTAAATGTACATAAACTAGTAATGAAAGCGCCATACTTCAGTGTAAAAGTCAAGGAACATAATAATATGCTTGCAATATGCGTATGTCCTCGGTTAAATTCCAGTCTGTGACTGCTGAGAAATAGTGCGGTCATGAAGTTATATGGAACGAGAGTGCCAAACTGTCATAACATACGCCCGTCAGGGAGGCATAACTCAGTATCTGGCAGTTCATATATGTTTTGTAAAACTTGTAAAACCTGTCTGAAGTCTAGAGCGGATAAAGATAATTTTATCACCTTTCAATGATTCAAGGGCTGTAAACCAAACTTGCCTTGGGCCATTTTGCTGGTTATTGAACCTTGCCTAGATAGTATACCAACAAACGTATTCAGCAAGTTTGGTGAAGATCGGATGAAAACTGGTCGACACAGAGAGCGGACAAGTGGCCAATTTTGGATAATTCAAGGGCCATAGTTCATAGAGCGATTTAGCTTGTTATCGAACATAGCCCAGACATTATGCCCATACACGTGTTCAGCAAGTTTGGTGATTATCGGATGAAAACTGATTGATTAAGCGACGCCGTCCGCCACAGGTGTTCACATTATATAGTTAGAGGAAAATCTTCAAAATCTTTTATGAAACTGCGTAGCCATGAGCATTGTCTGGTGGTCCTCTATGAAGTTTGTTCACATTATGCCCAGGAGTCAAAATTGACCACGTCCGTGGGGATTAATTTGTTTAACCTATTGTGTTCAATGACTCGATAACCATTTGGCATGGGATGCCTAACTTCATGGACAAGTTGATTTTAACCAGATGGTAACCTCTATTAATATTTCCTTATTTAGGTAATTGGGTCAAAAGTCAAGATCATATACCCTGGTGTCACTTGACCTACTAATATACTTTCTTGTTTTGAAGCTACAGCGATTGAATTTGAACTACATGGAAAGTTTTGCATGCAGACTTCAACATTGACATTGGTTGACCTTGACCAACTTTCTGTTTTGGAAGCTACATCAGTGAAATTTGGACCGTGTATAGGCCTACAGTTTTGCATGTAGATTCCAACTTCGGCATTGGCTGACCTTGATCTACTGACCTGCTTTTGAAGCTGCAATGAAATTTGAGCTTTACGGATGGTTTTGCATACAGATTTCAACTTTGCTTTACTATGTTTTTGAACACAATTTTGCATGTAGATTTCATCGAGGCGTACTGATCTGCTTTCCTGGTTTTGAAACTACAGCAATGACATTTGAACCGTATGTACACTATTTGTGTAGTTTTGCAAACGTATTTCCAAAATTCACATCACTTAACTTGTTTACAACCCTTTACTTCTGTTCTTGGATACCCAGATGCGTGATATGGGGCCATCTGACTACTCTAAGGGAGGCACTTGTTGCTGAAGTGAGTCAGTAGTTGTTAGTGAAAGTCACTAGTTGCTAAAGAAGTCATTGGTCACATTATGTCACTAGCTACCATTGGCAATCACTGGTTGCTAAAGGAATCACCGGTCACTACAGGAAGTCAGTGATTGCCAAAGAAAAATATTGTTGGTTGCTAAGGAAGTCACTTGTTGCTAAGGAAGTCATTGGTTGCTAGGGTAAGTCACTGATCACGAAATGTCACCAGCTACCAGAGGCAGTCAGTGGTTGCGAAGGGCATCACTGGTCACTACAGGAAGTCAACTATTGTTAGATTCTAATGATTTTCAAGTCATTTGTTGCTAGATGAAGTCACAGGTTGCTAAGGGACTAAGTTGTGGCTAAGGTAATCAATGGTTGCTAAAGAAGTCATTTGCTCATAAAGGAAGTCACTCATTGCTAAGGAAGTCACTGGCTACTAGGGGGAAGTCTCTGGTTCTTGGTAAGTCCCTGGTTGCTATAGGAACTCATTGGAAGCTACTTTTTTCCATATAAATCTATATACAGACAAGAACCCTGTTGTCTTGACAAACCTCTTTTGCACCTTCAATATATAAACTTAGTTTGACAAATTGGTAGTTTGATTAAACCACTGTAAATCTGCATAACCATTTCATAAGAGGAGTGTTTGAATGCTATCAAGATATACCAGTCTATTTGCAGACTTTTAGTGGTATAAAGAAACTGAAACTAGAGCTATCACTAAATGTGATTAATACCCCCAAAAGGATTGCTTTATAAACTGAACAAGTTCGTAGTAACAGAATACCTTGCAAACAAACTAAAAAGAGATATTGTTCTTAGCAGTTCCTCTCATTGTGCTTGACCATTGTATGAAGTTGTATTGAATTCCAACTTGTAGTTTTTCGAAAAATGCTCCAGACAGGGAAAAGTAACAAAGGGCAATAACTCTGTAATTAGTCAAGATGGAGATATGGTTCCTGTGCACTGCACTCCCTCTCACTGTGCTTGACCATTGTATGAAGTTGTATTGAATTCCAACCAGAAGTTTTCAAGTTATGCTCCGGACAAGGAAAAGTAACAAAGGGTAATAACTCTGTAATGAGTCAAGATGGAGTTATGTTTCCTGTGCACTGCACTTCCTCTAAATGTACTAGACCATTGTATGAGGTTGTACTGAATTCCAAATATTAGTTTTGAAGTTATGCTTCGGACAAGGAAAAGTAACAAAGGGCAATAACTCAGTAAATACTCAAGATAGAGTTATAGTTCTTGTACACTGCACTTTCTCTGAGTGTGCTTGATCATTGTATGAAGTTGTATTGAATTCCAACTAATAGTTTTCAAGTTATGCTCCGGACAAGGAAAAGTAACAAAGGGCAATAACTCTGTAATTAGTCAAGATGGAGTTATAGTTCTTGTGCACTGCACTTCCTCTCAATGTGCTTGACCATTGTATGAAGTTGTATTGAATTCCAACTAGTAGTTTTCAAGTTATGCTCCGGACAAGGAAAATGCAACAGACCGACCGACCGACCGACCGCCCGACCGCCCGACCGACCGACCGACCGACCAACCGACCGACCAACCACCGGGTGACTCCTATATACCCCCCTAAACTTCGTTTTGGGGGTATAATTATTATTTTCACCATCATGATTAACTTTCAATGACAGGTGAGACTGATCTTAGCTGCGCCATAGCAACTTCACACTCCTGTCAATGTACCATCAGCAACATCTTCATCTAATAGCAAACAGAATTTGAGAAATTCTTTACGAGAAACTGCGAGAAATTACAAACTCCCAACAAGATGGTGGTTTCTTTACAATTTATTTTTTGTATAAATTGCAGAATAGTATTCTAAATAATTCATGATTGCATAACAAATTAATTATATGCAAAAAAGTATATAAAACCTTAAATGTTTCCATCATTGACACACATGCTCTTAAAAACCCTTACAAATCAATATATTTTATATAACAAATTTCACATTGGTAACAAATACATTTATACATGCACATTATATAATTATGTCTATCAGAACGAAACTATTCATAGTCCAAAAACTCTGCTAAAGCTATAAACAGCTTAAGCCATGTTTTATAACACAATTTCTTCACACAACTATGATATCCATGGCAACAAATTTCCATAGCAACAGCCAAGAGTTACTTGGCAACAAATTTCAATGACAACCTCTTGTATATTTCTTCTTCATGTAAAGTTCTTTTTATTTTACCTAACATCTGTTTCTCTACAGCTTTTCATCTTTGCTTCCACATAGCTACACTACTTTTTTTTTTCTTCGTCATTACGTTTCTATTCTAAAAGCTCATCTTTCTTTACTTCAAAATCTGTGTTTTTTCAATTCTTTCCTGTGACAGTGACAATTGAAACGGCTTTAACCAATACGTCTAAAGTTACAAGTTCACATGAAATACTAAAATGGCAAGTTGGGACCAATTCTCTAACCTTTATCGCCCTAGCTAGAGTACATAGTTAGAGAGATTTAACCGTTCATGGATATGATATCATAACAAGTAATCATTACATAGCTGTAAGTAAAATGTAAAACGAGAGAAGACAAATGGTGCAAAAGCTTTCTTAGTAAAGACCGTAAAAAACATTAAGTGATAATTTTTTACGAAAAACCCATAAACCCTTAATATTTTCAGGTACTGTATATTCTCACTGCCCTTATGAATTATGGTTTTATAAAGCTGGTTTTGTGTTTTTGGTGCCCCAGGTCACATCTTTCAATAGGATCTACATGGAACAAATGGTTATTATTATTAATCATATCTGCCCTGACCACTCGGCTGATTTGAAACTTTTGATAAATATCAAAAGATAATTAGTGAATCAGATTTTTTTATACACAAACATACAAAAATTCAACTAAACTGTAGCTCAACTTGCATAACATCAATGATCTGTATCATATTAAAAGACAATCAACATAGAACTGAAATATAATGAGAAAAAATGGTTAAAATAATGCAAATAAAAACGTCTGATAAAAAAAATGTGAAAATGGCCACAGCTACAGAAACTACAGAATTGAAAGACACTGCGGTACTATTTACATATAACATATAGCCAAACTTAGACAAGCACTATAATAAACTGAGGACATCTAACAACCTGACAAACACAGCTGACAAGAAGTAGTCCATTCTGACAAAAACCTGCTCTATTCTGACAATGTTCCCAAAATATGACTTTTATACACCATACAAACTTTTGTCAGCTCCAAAAAGCGCAAACGGCAAATTGGAAAGCTGAAATTCAGCTCATAGCAAATCGAAACCTGACAAATATAGCCAAGGGCAAAGTTATTCTATCACTGACAAAATCTGTTTTTTTTTAACCAAGCTGCAGAAGTATAGATTGCGATACAGACATACCATGTAAAACAATATCATAACTAGGTGAGGATAACTTACAATCCCCAACATTATGACTGACAAATCTGTCTCATTCTGACAAAGCTGCCTATATACAAATTTATCACAACATATACTCTAAGCCAGCACTATAATTGCATTGTGACAGTTTCTAAAGTCAAGAAAAATACAACTAAAACTTTGTGGTATGACTTGCGTTAATGTCCTAGCTCTTTACACCGATAACACTTCAAAAGACGTTACGAAACTGAAGGAGTTTATAGTCTGCCGCCATGGTCAGTGGTTAGCCACCAACTTGAAATCACATTAACTTCTCATTGACTGAGGGTCCTGGGCTGGAGCCCTGCTAACAACCATGATTCTTTATGTTAGAAAGTCGACAGTTCCTTACCGAAGCTAGAGTTCTAATACTGTTCCTTCCTACTGTTCTACTAAACTGACAACCTGTATAAACGACTGAACTGCTTACTTCCTGTCGGAGATACAATAAACTGCGTATTAACGACTCCGGATATAGTGAAATAGCGAATATAATGAACAAATATTCTGGACCGGATTTTTTTCAACTTTAACTCACATGACAATGCAATGCTATATGGATATAACATTTTCTGGATTTAAGGAACAATTTACCATTCTTGCTATTATGAACAATTTCAAAGTTAACTGCAATTAACCAGGTTTTATTGAGTTTTGAAGCAGTCAGTTCCAGTCTCCAGATGGCAACAAGAGAATCTCTGAGAAAAACACAACATAAATGATTCCACTGCAGGTTAGGCATTTTACTGTGTGAAGTGATAGAAAAGTGATAAAGATTAAAATTTAGCATATATAAAAAGGTAAAGCACTGTAACAATATGATCAAAGTAGAATGCCGTGAAATTAAAATTTCCTTTAGAATAGTGAACGAGGTCAGTTTTTATTTCTTTGTTTGGTGTAGTGTTTTTTTGTTTTGTTTGGGTAAAGTTGACTTGACCAGCATGGTTTTCATTTTTATCTGAAATTCCAAAGTCTACAAGAAGCAATACAAGTCATTTTTGTCAAAAACCAGTGCATGCATCCTAAACAATCTGATATAGAGGTATCATATTCATCGATCTCTTTCAACTAACACTAAATATGACACATAAACAAGTAAAACTTAAGGCTGTTCTTTTCATTTTTGTTTTCATAGTAATAATGCGAAATTTACAGTGACTTTTGGGGATGAAGATAACTAATCTAGCTCAAAATCAATGGATGACATTTCTACTATGAAGAAGGCATTGCGTTTAGGCAAATATCTGCAAATTGTCACCCCCCCCCCCCCAAAAAAACAATTGAACATTTCACTCACATATACAGAAATAACTGAGGAAATGACTCAGTTCTCTTCCATTACTTAACAGAAAAAAAAACCTTTTACAAACAAATTAAGAACACTTAAAAACTTATTACATCGGGAAACTATGACAAGGGTTATCTTGTATGAACACATTCTATGAGCTTATATTTCACTAACGACAACTGTAACGTTAAACTACGAACAGTACAACATTTTTTTAACCTACCACTAAATCAGCAGTTTCGTTTAATAGGTTCATAATGCTTATTAAAAACAGTTATGTAATATATTACCAGCCTTTAGCAGACATGTCTGTTACTGTAAATACAAATGTTAGTTTGTAAACAAGTCTGAAATATATATATATCAGTTCAATGAATTCTAAAAAGTCTATTTTGTGCTCCATTTTAACAGAATATTTTATCCATATTTTCGAATAATCAATTAAGCTAAAAAAACTCATTTGGTACAAAATACTTTCAATTATAACTGATTAATACAATCATTATCGAGTAAAAAGTTACAAATTTAGTCAAATCTATGTATTTTACAGTAACACACATTTTTGCTTGACAACGCTCGTAACTATGGCAACACAGACTGATATGAGAAGGCATTTTAATTATTCATGATACATAATTGTGATGTTCTTCACACCTTATAAAAAACTCGAGTTAAAATCACCTATTGCAATGTATGTTGTAGTACAATCAACTATAGCCCTATATATATTTATATATAATGTATGTGAAAACAACATTACCAACAATACAAACTGTTCTAGAAAATAAGCATTCAAGCCTATAGTTTGGTTCATCTTTTCTGTGGCATGACTTTTTTGTATTTCTTTCCTAAAAATTTTCAAGGAATATTTTTACTGTGATGTATCATTTTAAAAGTCTGTGACTATCTGTCAAAATGTGTAAAGCCATCAACAGAGGACCTAAAGACATTTCAAGTTTTACAAATATACAAAGCTTAGAAAATACATTTTACTGATTTATTCCTATTACAGACTTTTGCCATTTTTTATTCATCAAAACTTAAAGACCCCATAATTTTGGCTTCATTTTCCATAAGTATATTTTCCATGAAACATTTAAAAATCTCTTAACTATAAAACCTTTTAAAAATTGTAGAATAAAAATTGACATTTTGAATACCGTATACCTCTGCATAAATGCCCCCCCCTGGTCTTTTTTTTAAAGAAAAAATTGACATATCAGATCTGGAGACAGGCATATAAACCCAGTTATCCATATTTTTAGTCCCTAATCAACACCCCCAGGGGCATTTTATGGGGGGAATATGGTATTTTTAAAAGTTCCAAAGCCAATACCCTACCTTTAGAATGATGTTGGACTATCATATGAATACAACATAATTCAGATTTAATTTCACAAAAATGTACATGTAGGGAAAGAAATGGTGACTCAAACTACAGATCTTTGACTATGTTAATACTGTATGTAATTTTCAAAAAGCCAACTTCAACAGTCTCTATTTCACTTCAGTGGTTTTGTTCAATTAATATCGACTATTTGATATCTTTATTACTAAACCCTTGATTGTTCCTATGTTTTTCAACAACTGTAAACAAAGGAACATTTCTTAGCACTACATTTTGTGCTCTTCTCGTGATATAGTCGCTATGTACTGTAAAAGTCTATATATTCATGAGTAGTTTATTTCATAATTTTCCAACAGTCTATTAATTCAAGAGTTTTTGAATTTGCAAGCGAGCACTATTATACATATCTTAGTGAGTTTGATACATTTTAAAAATCACAAAAAAAAAAATCCCTCTAGAAAAAAAAACTTGGAACAGTATTTTAAAACTGAGTCAAATTTCTTAATCAATAATTTCATACACTTTTCATAGAATGCTAGCATATGTAATGAGGGATGCAGTACATGTCTACCTATGTTCCGAATGGAAGAAAATCTACAATTTATGAAATATACTGAAATGTTTCCTTCCTTGTAGCCTGAGGCATCTTTCTGTATCATTACGATCAAAGTTCCGAGTTACAAAACATTTTCAGTTTTGTACACACATGTAACAGGAATGTCTCTTGGAAGCATTCTTCAAGTTTTGTTCAGGTGTTTTATGTCATCAAATGATATCCTTCCATAATTATTTTGCACTTAATTTGGATGAGAAAAAAACCGCTAAGTTTCAGTATATCCGTATCATAATCCACTAAATGGTTTCAGTATTCTACATGCGTGTGTGTGTGTACGTTGATTCAAGTTTATGGTTTCCGTTGATGACTTGTATAAGTATGAATACATGTTTTCTTGCACAATACTAGGATGATATGCTACACACTATATTCCAGTGGTCAACAGTACGCATCACCGCTCATTGCTATATGGACTTGTTCTAGTTTCGAGTTCAGTCTGTTTTTGCGCGCGAATTCGTCCTCCTCCAGGGCACTTGTGAGATCGTCATTGTAGTGTTGTACATATTTATACAGTTCATATAATGCCGCGTTCATGTTGAACTCATCATGGTGAGTCTAAAACAGAAAATAAACTAGAGCTATCACTAAATGTGATTAATACCCCCAAAAGACTGCTTTATAAACTGAGAAAGTTCGTAGTAACAGAATACCTTGCAAACAAACTAAAAAGAGATATTGTTCTTGGCAATAACTCTGTAATTTGTCAAGATAGAGTTATGGTTCTTGTACACTGCACTTCCTCTCATTGTGCTTGAGCATTGTATGAAGTTGTATTGAATTCCAACAAGTAGTTTTCGAATAATGCTCCGGACAAGTAAAAGTAACAAAGGGCAATAACTCTGAAATGAGTCAAGATAGAGTTATGGTTCTTGTACACTGCACTTCCTCTCATTGTGCTTCATCATTGTATGAAATTGTATTGAATTCCAACAAGTACTTTTCAAGTTATGCTCCGGACAAGGAAAACTAACAAAGGGCAATAACTCTGTAATTAGTCAAGATGGAGTTATAGTTCTTGTGCACTGCACTTCCTCTCAATGTGCTTGATCATTGTATGAAGTTGTATTGAATTCCAACAAGTAGTTTTCAAGTTATGCTCCGGACAAGGAAAACTAACAAAGGGCAATAACTCTGTAATTAGTCAAGATGGAGTTATAGTTCTTGTGCACTGCACTTCCTCTCAATGTGCTTGACCATTGTATGAAGTTGTATTGAATTCCAACAAGTAGTTTTCAAGTTATGCTCCGGACAAGGAAAAGCAACAAAAGGCAATAACTCTGTAATTAGTCAAGATGGAGTTATAGTTCTTGTGCACTGCACTTCCTCTCAATGTGCTTGATCATTGTATGAAGTTGTATTGAATTCCAACAAGTAGTTTTCAAGTTATGCTCCGGACAAGGAAAAGCAACAAAGGGCAATAACTCTGTAATTAGTCAAGATGGAGTTATGGTTCTTCTGCACTGCACTTCCTCTCAATGTGCTTGACCATTGTATGAAATTGTATTGAATTCCAACCAGTAGTTTTCAAGTTATGCTCCGGACAAGGAAAACTAACAAAGGGCAATAACTCTGTCATTAGTCAAGATGGAGTTATGGTTCTTGTGCACTGCACTTCCTCTCAATGTGCTTGACCATTGTATGAAGTTGTATTGAATTCCAACAAGTACTTTTCAAGTTATGCTCCGGACAAGGAAAACTAACAAAGGGCAATAACTCTGTAATTAGTCAAGATGGAGTTATAGTTGTTGTGCACTGCACTTCCTCTCAATGTGCTTGATCATTGTATGAAGTTGTATTGAATTCCAACAAGTAGTTTTCAAGTTATGCTCCGGACAAGGAAAATGCAACAGACAGACCGACCGACCGACCGACCGACCGACCAACCGACCGACCGACCGACCAACCACCGGGTGACTCCTATATACCCCCCTAAACTTCGTTTTGGGGGTATAATTATTAAATATTACACAGTTTTGCAGTTTTCTGTCTTCTACCATTTTTACCGTATTATAGATATATGTACCAAAGACTACCATGAACTGTGGCTTATCAGTCTGCTTCTCATTAGCTTAAACTGCACTTGTAAAGCCATATATCTAAATTCTAGCACGATCAAATCTCTGAAATTGACCCAATTGTATCTCTTAAAACATTCTGTCAAAAGTCTTGAGCCAGTGACAAATTACAAAGTAATTACGCAGCCCTCGATCCCCATTTTTTCCTGTACAAAAAAACAATTACCCCTCTTCAGCCACAACAACAACGACAACAATATAACTTACCCGTGACTCATCGGCCATCATCGCAGTCATATCCTGGTCACTTATGGCTGGCATCATTTTGATATCTTGGTAATACCTACAATGAAATTTGAAAAATGTCAATTTTCATTTATTAAGCTCGACTCAAGTCTGTCAGAAGCTACGTAGTCCCGTTTTAGGATGAAAGTTATAAAACATATGGTCCGAATCTTAATAAACATAACTATTACAGCTACAGTAGGTTAAAGCAATACATTTTTTTTCAGATTAACAAGCTAGGAACTGCGCTACATGCAGTACAGAGACTGTCTGTCTTCTTGTTGTTCCTTAGGTGAAAGGGCTGCAACTCTGCCAAAACTTTGTAGTAAATTTTACAGATACATTAATTTATCACATCTGTGTTCTACATAGATTCATAATTTAACCAGCTTTTTGACATTAACAAAAATCAAACGACATGTACATGCAAAATCTTACCAGTACCCGAAACCTGGAAACTGACAACATTATACATACTAACCTTTCTACCCATTTCTTGTAGGTAGGTATATCTTTGGCATACAACAGTTTACTTGACGGTGAATCCTTGCCTAGTTTATGCTCGCTCATTGAGCACGAGTCCATGAAGTTTTGAGCAACTACAGATAAGCACGAGTCTACGATGTTCGACTTATAGATGTCAAACACAAAGTTTGGATTCTTTATCACGTTTACCCAGAAGCGTAGTGGAAGACTGAAATAAATTTACAGACTTAGTATTTTGTTTGTTGGTATTGTGCTTTTTGGGTTCACCATCCTCGTTCGAGGCTTAAAGCGGTACGACCCGTCACACAGACTTAGTAAATGATAGTTTTCATTTACAGATTTTGAAGACAAAACAAGCACAAACAATCGCTCTAAATCGAGTAGAGTAGGGCCAGTAAAGCATGAAAAACTTCTTATTACAGGGCACTTAGATTTAGATATGAATGAAATGTCAAAGAATCTCAGACTTATAAAATCAAAATCCTGAAATGCAATGCTTATATGTTTAAGTCACTTAAAACAGGAAGGTGTGTGTGTGTGTGTGGGGGGGGGGGGGTACGGTATTATAAAGGTGAGCTTAAAAATCTAAAACTTAATATTTCGATCAATATAAAAACTGTGTCAATAACTACCTATTGGATTTCCATGTATGTACAACATCTTGGTCCTGAACGTTATGAAGTAATGCCTGATCGTCAAGGAAATCAAACATGTACTTGATCGCTAGCGGCAACGACGTGCCCCTGTGTACTGTACTGAATATTCTCTCAAACAAATCATCTACAAACTGTTGCAATGTGCCCTATAAACAATTTACATAATTTTGTTTGAAATGAATAAAACATTGTGCAGATGCACTTGCTGCAACAGAATATAATAACTCACTGCTAAATAAAAGTAAAAACTGACAAGACTATTAATCTTTCATGAGTGAAATAAATTGCAAACACATTCAAATCCTACATCAAATTACAGCCCTGACCTTATGTTTACATACTGCTGATATATAAGTATACATATAACACATTTTTTATATCCGTCTGTCAACAAAGAAATTACTCAATGGTAGACAGAACTGACTGTAAAAATTAACAAAACCTGTGTAGATTGTTTTCATTTGTAGCTTATCATTAAATCAAGCTACACTGATTATCTCCCTTTACCCTGTTGTTGGCTATTTGTCAATACTACAGATCATGAAAAGCCTGCACATCCACCTAGTCTGATCATGATCTGCACTGTTTAGTATTTAGTCAGTAAATTTTCACAGCGCACCCCTTTTATCAGTAAATGGTAATTTCCAAATTGATTATAAAGGAAAGTTCATTTTACAAAAATAAACCAAGGAAGGCATTCATAGGCAGAAACAGAAATGCTGAAACATGTGCTACACCATCTATAACATACAACCAATCAGTCTATACACAACCTAATAAATTTATCATTTTGAATGGCGCAAAAAGACAAAAATAAACTCAAAAGATTTTTACCTTTGTAGCGAGCAGCCTAGTCAGATAGATTTCCGAGACCATCTTACTGCCGCGGTCACCTTCTTTGGTATTTTCTTGATCATGTTGCTTTACCTGTAACACAAACAACATTAATGATAATGTGATCTCATATAATAATAATGTGATCTCATATAATATTAATGTGATCTCATGTAATAATAATGTGATCTCATTTAATATGATCTCATGTAATAATAATGTGATCTCATATAATAATAATGTGATCTCATGTAATATGATCTCACGTAATAATAATGTGATCTCATATAATAATAATGTGATCTCATGTAATAATAATGTGATTTCATATAATAATAATGTGACTCATATAATTTCAACATGATCTTATATAATAATAATGTGACTCACATAACAATGTGATCCCCCAATGCCAGACCCATTTTTCCGGCATGGGTGCCTAAAATGTCTGTAATATGCAAGACAGAGCTCTATAATAGCACAGTACAGTAGTCTCAATAAGATAATACTCCATTATGTGTAAGTTGTTCAATCATAGTTTGAGCTATTTCGGGGGCTGCCAATTACACTGACATGATAGCATACGAGGTAAACACGATGTTGACCGGACATGATGTTAAACTGATATTATATAAACTTGGATCAGATTATTGTGACACAATCTTTATGTTCAATGTCAGTGCATTTATGTGTAAGCCAATGAAAAATTGCTGGGTACAATTCATCGTAAGACAGACTATGTAGACTATATAGTCTATTATAATAGGAGAAAATAATCGTACTGCACTTACCAAGTGATAGTATTTGGTTCCATTGTTGCTAGCATTTTCTATATCTACATGTACATTCTGTGGTGATGCTGTTCTATTTAAAGATGGACTCCTACTACTGTATATCACACTACCGTCTGAAAATCATCAAAATGGAAATAAATCATCAAAATGGAAATAAATCATCAAAATGGAAATCATTAAAATGGAAATAAATCATCAAAATGGAAATAAATCATCAAAATGGAAATCATTAAACGATGTACTAATGCAAGGTCTATCTCCGCCATATCCTTTTACACTCTATTTTTTGTTTTGTCGGCTTTTCAATGTTAGTTCCCTGCACATGACCCCTCATACATGCAGACATACAGAATTTCACACAGAACAAATGTCAACATACAGGAAAGTCAAATATGGCTTTACCATAGTTAGTGTAAAGTATATTATTTATATAATGTAGTTTAAACTGTTACTAAAATCAATCGGTCGATGATACTTATGCCTTGCTAAAACATGTGGAACAATTACTGAACAATCTCAAGTATACAGAAAGCACTTCATACGAAAAAAAGACCAGAAAGATGAAAGATGGTTAGTAATTCAGAAAAATACATATACATGTAGGATTATACAAAAACAACACATTCAAGCAAGACCCTGTATACACTAATCATATCTTTAGCAATTTACTGATTTTGACTTGATTATATTCTTAAACAGTATGGGTATAAATACCAAAACATCTACATTATATCCTCATAGTAGTACTTTAAAATATTATCTTCACTAAATATCTTCTGCTGCAGACTCTTTCACATTAACTTAACTGAAAACCTTTCAGACAACTAATTCTCCATTTTGTTATCAGTCTAATTTAATGACCCCTACACAGTTAGATATTTATTTTCTGAATTATTGATAAGGAAGCAGACGGAGATGCAGAAGTAACATGCAGTGTTAGTATTTCCTATCATTTATTTACAAACGTTAAGATTGCAGCATGATGTCATGCTTAGTGTGGGCGGGGTCTTACATTCTTCTTTACCGAAACGTTTGTAATCAAAGCTCTTGGAAGATTTTTCTGACGTTGTAGAAAGGTCATATATGGAAGGCGTCTGCTTCGGCACCAAGGCCATGTACGCACCGTCTGGAACCTGTAATAAATGTCACATGACACTGTAAGGTTTGTATATCAAGGCTGTAGACTTCTCTAAATCTATTCACCTTTCTACGTAAAAATGACACTAGTAAGTTATACCATCATGTTTGTCAATAATCTATCCACACTTTGTTGCCGCAGTCTGCATTTATGTCCTAAATTTATATTATTTCCTCCAAGACCAGTCTCAATTTTCTAATAAGTCATTTTGATAACTATGCCAAGTTTTAGCAAATCAAAAGCCAGAAATTTTAGACTGGTTTCAGAGAAACGTTCATTATATTCAAGTCAGTCTGAATGTCTATTTTTATCACATAAGCAAAATGATACAGCTCCGTGTGTCATTTAAACTTTGTCAAAAAAACTGCCTGAAGGATGCAACTATAGAGAAATATTACTTATACTGAAATGATTTTTCTTATATATATATTTTTCACCCCTGTTTTAAATTTATACTAATTTATTTTATCTTGATTGCGAAACAAGTTCTTACAACTAATATTAATTGCTACTGAGACTCATCCAAGATGTAATCAACGTCGGAGAGAGGAAATGTACAATTTTTCTGTGTCTTGCCTAAGGACACTACCCCTACTGGTGGGGATCGAACCCAGGACCCTCTGATCCCGAGGCAAATGCGCTACCACTGCACCAAGGCCGCTCCACTGAGTTTAATAGGTAGGCAGTGAAACGGAGAAAAAGTGAAAGCAATACCTGATAGTGAGCTAAAGTGTTGAGTTTTTTAAACTCCCCTTCTTGCTTGGTTGTATGATCTATATTTGCTAGGATCATTCTCTGTGTGTTTTGGTCCCACTCGGATTTTGGTGATTGAGCAAACAATACTGGAAAAATGTAAGTTGTCAAATGGTTTGAAATAAGCCAAATTTACATGAAGCAGTTGCAGATTTTCCTACTTCTCTATTAATATGCATAAATCTTTTTGCATAAATTATTTTGTAACAGTTTGATAAACAAAAAGAAAATAATATCAGTGGACTATCTAATAGTGAATTAATACTGAACATGTTCTATTTAGTCACGTGTAAATAAAAGACTGTACACAACATTTATACCTCAGCTGCCTGCAGATGGCATAGTTGTTATACAGTTTCAGCAAGGGGCTTGTTTCTAGTGAAACGACAAGTTTAATACCAATAAATCAAACTAAAGACATCTTACCCAGATCTACGTTTTGCTTTGTAGGGCGGCTACTAAATGGAGCATTCTTGTATATGGCATCTAAAATCTTCTCTCTAACTTGCGATATTGTGTCGCAATCCAGCACCTTCACAGGGTGCGACTGTTGACCAAACTGTTCCATATCTTGGACATATATGGTCTGTATGAAAAGAATTGATACGTATCAAATGCGTTTTAGAGCTGTTATATGGCAGGGTCATAATAACACAAAATTAATAACAATGATACTTCATAATGTGGACAAGATTAGTCTCGGAAAATCAAGACTCTCAAAGCACTGGACTAGACTGTTATTATATAATCTGTAGCGGACAAATTCTCCGCTTGAACCTGCAGCAGAAGGTAATAGACTGTGCAAAAGAATTTCTCCAATCTACCTGGTGAGGACAGTTGCTGCCAACTTGGCTTAAATATTTTGTAACAATGTTCCAAATCTAAAGTTAACTCAATGAACATTATTGAATTTATCCGACAATAAAATTACACGTCAAATGGTGAAGTAAAATCCCGTTACTCTCATGTTATTCAACCCAAATCATCTTCTGTTACCCAGTGGGCACATTTTTTAAATAAAACTAGAGCTATCACGAAATGTGATTAATACCCCCAAAAGACTGCTTTATAAACTGAGGAAGTTCGTAGTAACAGAATACCTTGCAAACAAACTAAAGAGAGATATTGTTCTTGGCAATAACTCTGTAATTTGTCAAGATAGAGTCATGGTTCTTGTACACTGCACTTTCTCTCAATGTACTTGACCATTGTATGAAGTTGTATTAAATTCCAACTTATAGTTTTCGAATTATGCTCCGGACAAGTAAAAGTAACAAAGGGCAGTAACTCTGTAATGAGTAAAGATAGAGTTACTGTTCTTTTGCACTGCACTTCCTCTCATTGTGCTTGACCATTGTATGAAGTTGTATTGAATTCCAACCAGTAGTTTTCGAATAATGCTCCGGACAAGGAAAAGGAACAAAGGGCAATAACTCTGTAATAAGTCAAGATGGAGTTATGGTTCTTGTGCACTGCACTTCCTCTCATTGTGCTTGACCATTGTATGAAGTTGTATTGAAATCCAACTAGTAGTTTACGAATTATGCTTTGGACAAGGAAAAGTAACAAAGGGCAATAACTCTGTAATGAGTCAAGATAGAGTTATGGTTCCTGTACACTGCACTTCCTCTCAATGTACTTGACCGTTGTATGAGGTTGTATTGAATTCCAACTAGTAGTTTTCAAGTTATGCCCTGGACAAGGAAAAGTAACAAAGGGCAATAACTCAGTAAATACTCAAGATAGAGTTATGGTTCTTGTACACTGCACTTCCTCTGATTGTGCTTGATCATTGTATGAAATTGTATTGAATTCCAACTAGTAGTTTTCAAGTTATGCTCCGGACAAGGAAAAGTAACAAAGGGCAATAACTCTGTAATAAGTCAAGATGGAGTTATGGTTCTTGTGCACTGCACTTCCTCTCACTGTGCTTGACCATTGTATGAGGTTGTATTGAATTCCAACCAATAGTTTTTAACTTATGCTCCGGACAAGGAAAAGTAACAAAGGGCAATAACTCTGTAATTAGTCAAGATGGAGTTATGGTTCTTGTGCACTGCACTTCCTCTCAATGTGTTTGACCATTGTATGAAGTAATATTGAATTCCAACTAGTAGTTTTCAAGGTATGCTCCGGACAAGGAAAATGCAACCGACCGACCGACCGACCGACCAACCACCGGGTGACTCCTATATACCCCCCTAAACTTCGTTTTGGGGGTATAACAAGTCTATGCATCAGGAGTGAAACAATAGAATGAGCAAAACAATTAGTAATAAATTAGCACCTTTCCTTACTTTGACACATCTACCCCTACTTACAACAACAAATGGATACTTCATTCTCCATAGTGTCCATTTATTTGCAACAGATATCGAAACATTCTTGGCTCGAAAATAACTCAGACAAGGACCTTTGCCTATCAGGCATAGACTCTACCCACTAAGCTACCAAGCAACTTGGTCAATCAGTCTTTAGTCCTGTACCTGACTACCTTTACTTTACTATAATTCTTTGAGTTTACTTACCATAGATTTATAATCTACTTGCTGTCGTATCAACTTGTCTTCAAAATTCTGCAATGTCAAACGAATGTTAAAATTTCATATCTGTACACATAACAAGTCATGGTCGAACAGTTAAAATTATGTCTATGCACATCAATACATGTATTAACAAGAGGGCCAAGATGGCCCTATATCGCTCACCTTGGTACAAGTCCACTTGCCTGGTGGAAGATCACTAGATAATGTTATATACCAAATAAGTTTTCCTATATACGCCTTTGTAAAACAAATGATCCCCCCGTGCAAGGTCAATTTTGACCCCAGGGGCATAATTTGAACAAACTTTGAAGAGGTCTACTAGGCAATGCTACATGCCAAATATCTAAGCTCTAGGCCTTGTGGTTTCAGAGAAAAAGATTTTTAAAGTTTTCCCTATATAAGCCTATGTAAAACTAAGTGACCCCCGGTGCGGGGTCAATTTTGATCCAGGGGGTCATAATTTGAACAATATTAGTAGAGGTCCACTAGCCAATGCTACATGCCAAATATCTAAGCTCTAGGCCTTGTGGTTTCAAGAAAGAAGATTTTTAAAGTTTTTACTATATAAGCCTATGTAAAACTAAGTGACCCCTGGTGCGGGGTCAATTTTGATCCGATGGTCATAATTTGAACAATCTTGGTAGAGGTCCACTAGCCAATGCTACATGCAAAATATCTAACTCTAGGCCTTGTGGTTTCAGAGAAGAAGGTTTTTAAAGTTTTCCCTATATAAGCCTATGTAAAACTAAGTGATCCCCGGTGCGGGGTCAATTTTGACCCGGGGTCATAATTTGAACAATATTGGTAGAGGTCCACTAGCCAATGCTACATGCCAAATATCTAAGCTCTAGGCCTTGTGGTTTCAAGGAAGAAGATTTTTAAAGTTTTCCCTATATAAGCCTATGTAAAACTAAGTGACCCCCAGTGCGGGGTCAATTTTGACCCAGGGGTTATAATTTGAACAATATTGGTAGAGGTCCACTAGCTAATGCTACATGCCACATATCTAAGCTCTAGGCCTTGTGGTTTTAAAGAAGAAGACTTTTAAAGTTTTTACTATATAAGCCTATGTAAAACTAAGTGACCCCCAGTGTGGGGTCAATTTTAATCTGAGGGTCATAATTTGAACAATCTTGGTAGAGATCCACTAGCCAATGCTACATGCCAAATATCTAAGCTCTAGGCCTTGTGGTTTCAGAGAAGAAGATTTTTAAAGTTTTTCCTACATAAGCCTATGTAAAACTAAGTGACCCCCGTGTGGGGTCAATTTTGATCCGGGGCTCATAATTTGGACAATCTTGGTAGAGATCCACTAGCCAATGCTACATGCCAAATATCTAAGCTCTAGGCCTTGTGGTTTCAGAGAAGAAGATTTTTAAAGTTTTTCCTATATATTCCTATGCAAAACTAAGTGACCCCCGGTGCGGGGTCAATTTTGACCCGGGGGTCATAATTTGGACAATCTTGGTAGAGGTCCACTAGACAATGCTACATGCCAAATATCTTAGCTCTAGGCCTTGTGGTGTCAGAGAAGAAGATTTTAAAAGTTTTTCCGATATATGCCTATGCAACCAGACTTCTGCATGGAATGGAATTCTTTGAACAATTTTTGTAGAGCTTCATGCAAGGAACATTCCTGCATAGTTATATCAATATTGGCCCAGAGGTTTCAGAGGAGATGTCATTTGAATCAAAATGTTGACGGACGATGGACAATCATCGATCAGAAAAGCTCACCCTGGCGTAGCCAGGTGAGCTAACAAAATAAATTTGTTCCTATGACAAGGTAACTGAAGTATGTATAATATGGTATGATACAGACGTCTAACACAGCAAATTCATTGCAACTGCCACTGTGGTTGATTGGTTAGTCACTGACTTTAAATCACTGTAACCTCGCATTGATGGACGTCATGAGTTTGAGCTTCGCTAGCACTCATGTCTCTCTTTATGTGTGACAGTTTGCCGTTTCTTGCAGAGGTTAGGGTTATACATGTAGTACTGGTTCTTCCCAGGAATGATAGCTAGGTAAACTGCTCGCCTGCTCGCTTTAGTTTCAATGATGCATAATTAATGTCATTTATGAAATGGGGCCCAGGTTTGGCAAAGCCAGCTTTTTTTATTTTAGTTATTGCGAAAAGCAGAGAATGAAGTATCATACTTGTAAACACTACAGTAATAACAACATATACATGTATAATGTCACTCAGATTTCCTGTGATTGAAAAGTGTACCATATGAATTCAGATCGAGCTGTATGTAAGACCTAATGTAAGTTTTGCGCAGTTAATGTTACGGTAGTGGTTGTTTTAAGAATGGTTTTGGCAAAGTCAAACTTATCGTAAGTAGAGAGTCTTTTGTGTGTCGTAAATAATTTACCTATCACATTTTCTGTTTTTTTAAGGTCATCATGGTCTTCTTTGTGTCTTTTGATGTAATCTTTGGACAGCTCTTCACCCGTTAACTTCACATCAATATTTGCGTAAAGATTGTCTGGCATAAACGTGAAAGTTTTCTGGGAATCGCAGAATCTGCATGCCCAGTACAGGCCTCTCTCCTCAGGGTCCGGTTCATATGGGTGGTCAAAATAGAGGTGGGTTCCTTGGGACATTACAACCTTTGAAAAAAGTGATTTTGTAAAAACAAAAGGATTTAACTATTTACATGTAGTACTAACAAGAAGTCAGTTACAGTTGAAAAAGCACAGTGTAATCGTATGTTGAGAAATTTACTGAGTATGGTAGAGCAAGCATGCAGTAGTATAGAATACTAGTAATCTATATATCTAAAAAAATCAAAGAGTGAAAAAGACAGATTCAAGGTGTTTTAAATACTTCAGTTACTATTTTAAAGTGGCACTCCATACATCTAGCAGATAATATTCTCCAAACATAAATAATTTGCTGAGTGAACGTAAAAAATGGGCCTTGTAGTTTTAGCAAGAAGAGTTTTAAAGTTTTCCCTATATAAGCCTCTGTGAAATCAAATGACCCCCAAAGCGGGGTCCATTTTGACCTAAGTTTCATGATCTGAACGAGCTTTATAGAGGTCCACTAGGTAATGGTACCTACTATTTGTCTTGATGTTTTGATTCTGAAACACCTGGGGTCAGTAAAACAAGAGGGCCAAGATGGCCCTATATCGCTCACCTTGGTACAAGTCCACTTGCCTGGTGGAAGATCACTAGATAATGTTATATACCAAATAAGTTTTCCTATATACGCCTTTGTAAAACAAATGATCCCCCGGGCGGCAAGGTCCATTTTGACCCCAGGGGCATAATTTGAACAAACTTTGAAGAGGTCTACTAGGCAATGCTACATGCCAAATATCTAAGCTCTAGGCCTTGTGGTTTCAGAGAAAAAGATTTTTAAAGTTTTCCCTATATAAGCCTATGTAAAACTAAGTGACCCCCAGTGCGGGGTCAATTTTGACCCGGGGGTCATAATTTGAACAATATTGGTAGAGGTCCACTAGCCAATGCTACATGCCAAATATCTAAGCTCTAGGCCTTGTGGTTTCAAGGAAGAAGATTTTTGAAGTTTTTACTATATAAGCCTATGTAAAACTAAGTGACCCCCGGTGCGGGGGTCAATTTTGACCCAGGGGTAATAATTTGAACAATATTGGTAGAGGTCCACTAGCCAATGCTACATGCCACATATCTAAGCTGTAGGCCTTGTGGTTTCAAAGAAGATTTTTGAAGTTTTTACTATATAAGCCTATGTAAAACTAAGTGACCCCCCGTGCAGGGTCAATTTTGACCCGGGGGTCATAATTTGAACAATATTGGTAGAGGTCCACTAGCCAATGCTACATGCCACATATCTAAGCTCTAGGCCTTGTGATTTCAAAGAAGAAGATTTTTGAAGTTTTTACTATATAAGCCTATGTAAAACTAAGTGACCCCCCGTGCGGGGTCAATTTTGATCCGAGGGTCATAATTTGAACAATATTGGTAGAGGTCCACTAGCCAATGCTAAATGCCAAATATCTTAGCTCTAGGCCTTGTGGTTTCAGAGAAGAAGATTTTTAAAGTTTTTCCTATATATTCCTATGCAAAACTAAGTGACCCCCGGTGCGGGGTCAATTTTGACCCGGGGGTCATAATTTGAACAATTTTGGTAGAGGTCCACTAGACAATGCTACATGCCAAATATCTTAGCTTTAGGCCTTGTGGTGTCAGAGAAGAAGATTTTAAAAGTTTTTCCTATATAAGCCTATGTAAAACTAAGTGACCCCCGGTGCGGGGTCAATTTTGACCCGGGGGTCATAATTTGAACAATCTTGGTAGAAGTCCACTAGCCAATGCTACATGCCAAATATCTAAGCTCTAGGCCTTGTGGTTTCAGAGAAGAAGATTTTTAAAGTTTTTCCTATTTCTTGCCATAGCAACCAGAGTTCTGCATGGAATGGAATTCTTTGAACAATTTTGGTAGAGCTTCATGCAAGGAACATTCCTGCATAGTTTTATCAACATTGGCCTAGAGGTTTCAGAGGAGATGTCATTTGAATCAAAATGTTGACGGACGACGGATGACGGACGACGGACGACAGACGATGGACAATCATCGATCAGAAAAGCTCACCCTGACAATGTCACTCAAGTGAGCGATATAGGGCCATCATGGCCCTCTTGTTAAAAGGTGATATATTAGAAATGAATGACCTAAAGATAATACATGTACATTATACTAGTGTTTTACTCTGTGCCGTCTGCTTTAGGATTCCCACTGTGTCTATTGTCTTTGTTATGTTGCCAGTTAAACTGGGATTATTTTTCATTGAGTTTTGACCCTTTAATTTATATGTATTTTTACATATTCACAGAAAAGCAACCACATTAGGGTGCCCAACACCCACATCCCATGCTTCTGTTCCTTTACTGTATCTACGGTAGATTAACTGTGTCAAGGTAGCATCTGGAGATTCAGGTATTTATCACCTTCAGTGAAAGCTGAATATACACATGTAGTTTTTATTGACAGAGACTTATATACTTCATGAGTAGGAAAATGTTCAAATTCTTCCTCTCTATAAATATTAAGTTTCAATGTACTCTGTTTTTTTGCACCTTTTTCATTGATGGATTTGAATTGGATATGTTTTGTCTCCATTCTCAATGAAGCTCGCTGACATAACTTATGGTTCAGTTTGCAATGGATTGTCAATGCTGACCTTCTTTTAAGAGTGTCAAGTAACATTCACTTGGATACAGTGAAGTACAGTTATTCTCGGATGAGTAATACAGGGTCATCATGACCCTTTTTCTTAAATTAACATGATCGGAATTAGATACCATTAAGATACTAGGCTATAAAGTAGAGTGTTTAAACATACTATACGTCCTATCAACCCAGTGTTTATTTAGATAGTATTGTGCAGGTAAATGTAGTTCATATTCTATAAATAACATTTTCTGAAAAAGGAAGTAGTGCAGAAACATTTCATATTTTCACTGTAAGTTCGTTTAGTTGTAAACTTGGCTCCTACAGTGAAACCTTTAACATTTTCCGAAAGATACTGTATTTGTAAACTTTGTGTAAACAGTGGATTGTTCACATTTTTCTGGTCTGGACATGTTTTAAAAATATCTGGTGCTTGTAATGGTCGCCTTAGATAGTGGTGATATTAAATGTACATAAATATTTAAATGAAACATAATCTGCTACTTTTGTAAGGAAAAGTTAAGTATTTTAATTTACTATAAATAAAACATGGCAGTATCAAGACGTAGATTACCAGATTTTAAAGATTCTATTTCACGAGGCTCGGCTGAAGACTATGAGCATTGTTGTGATGCCTGTCTGACAGAAGGTCAGCAGGTTGAAGCTGATGGATACTGCTTGAATTGCCAGGAATATCTGTGTAACAACTGTCTTAGATATCACAAGAAGACAAGCGCCACAAGGAATCATCGACTACTGGACAAAGACAACATGGACAAACATACGGCCCTACCTAAACCTGCTGGTGTTTGCACTGAGAAATGTTCCATCCATATTGATGAAGTCATCAAATATTTCTGTCCTAAACATGAAGAAATTGGCTGCACTGATTGTATAAACTTGAATCACAGGACATGTAAACTAGAATATATACCAGACAAATGTGCAGGCATCGGCGAGAGCGAGGAATACGGGGAAATATTGAAACAGCTAGATCAGAAAATGAAAGAAGTAAGTGCCATCTTGCAAAAAGCTACAGTAAAAGATAAAGAGATAGACGATAGTCATGACACAGTCATAAAAGACATAATGAAGTTTAGGAAAGAAATAAATGATCACTTGGACACCATCCAGAAGAAGATTGAGGCAGAAGCCAGTAAGAAGCAGGCAACAAGTAAACAATCAGTAAAAGCTGTTGTTACATCATGTACAAATTTGACTTCAAACCTCAAAAAACTGCAGTCCAGCCTACAAAACAGCAAAGCATCTAATCAGAATGGTCAACTTTTCATTGATATTAAGCGGGCAAAATCAGAACTACAGTCAAGAGAAATTCAGCAAGCAGAGATGTCATTACTGCAGACAAGTTCACAGTTCACGTTCAACAGAAACAAAGATCTTGAGACTATCTTCCCACGTATAATGAGTTTTGGTGAGTTAACTAAACAGAACATAGCTGTTGATGCATCCTCGAAGACCCTCCAGACCATTGATTCCACACCAAGACATATGAAAACTTTCAGTTGTCTACAACATAAATCAGATATAAAGTTAAACAAATTGTGTGATATAAGATGTTGCTCTGTCCTGTCCTCAAACAAACTTGTACTGGCTGACAATCACAATTCAACATTAATGGTTGTGAATACTGAGAAGAATGTTGTAGTTGAAGAGAAACAACTTTACTCAGTGCCATGGGACATTGCAGTACTTCCTCAGGACCAGATTGCTGTTACAATGCCACACAAGAGACAGGTTCTCATCATGACAACAGCAGGTAAACTGTCAACTGACCACAGCATTGATGTTAAAGGCTTATGTAGAGGTATAATCTACCATCAGAACTGTCTTTATGTGTTATGCTGGGATCCATGTAGTATTCATGTACTAGATATGAAAGGAAACACCAAGAACACAATATCACTGTCAGATCAATCAGTCTTTGAATGTCCATTCTACATAGTGATGAGTCATGATCATAGTCTGCTGTATGTCAGTGACTTTGGTAACCATTCCATAGTGAGTGTAACATTACAGGGTGTAGTATCTGCTGTATACAAGCACAAGGATCTTGTTAGACCTACGGGAATGTTGGTGTTAGATGATGGATCATTGTTGGTATGCAGCAATTACAACCACACCATTCATCATGTATCTACAGACTTACAACAAGGCAGGAAAGTACTGGATGGTTTGTGTGCTACATGGTCTATATGCTACAGTGCAGACAGAACCCAGGTCTACATTGGTTGGGCTGCTGATAAGCTTTCAGTCTACAGTGTTACATACAAGACGTAAACTCACAAACATACAAGCCAGTACACAGATAGATATGAGGTATGTAGATACAATGTATATTATAATACAGTAATTACAATATTTGTTTACATGTACATGTACAATACAATGTATTCATTTCTGGTAATTGAACATAATCCTGTCACAGGAATAACACATTGAAAAGTTTAAACTTTTTGTCAGTTAATTTGTCACTGTTATTAAGATCCTTTTTGCTTCATGGTTTTAGAACGTATTGTGTTTTTCAGTTCTTAAAGTATTTGTTTATGCTAGTAAATAAACATAATAGATAGCCTTTTCAAAACTTGTTTCTTCTTCGTTCTCCAGAAAAATAAGTTTGATTATTATACATTGTAATAGATAAAAGTAGTATTTTAGGAATACAAAATCTTTATTATCTCCCTTTCCAAAATGTTGCGATATTTTCTTCACCTTATCCGAGGCCAGTAATTGCATGGTTCTCGGCAAACTATGTGGTATATGAAACAACTGGGTCAAAATGGAAGTCTCAGTGTAATTCTGCTTTAACAAATGCAAAAATTCACATGGGATTAGGAAGTAACAAATGCAATTAGACCTATCACTAAATGTGATTAATACCCCGAAAGACTGCTTTATAAACTGAGAAAGTTTGTAGTAACAGAATACCTTGCAAAAAAACTAAAGTAGAGATATTGTCCTTGGCAATAACTCTGTAATTTGTCAAGATAGAGTTATGGTTCTTGTACACTGCACTTCCTCTCATTGTGCTGGACCATTGTATGAAGTTGTATTGAATTCCAATCAGTAGTTTTCAAGTTATGCTCTGGACAAGGAAAAGTAACAAAGGGTAATAACTCTGTAATGAGTCAAGATAGAGTTATGGTTCCTGTGCACTGCACTTCCTCTCAATGTACTTGACCATTGTATGAAGTTGTATTGAATTCTAACCAATAGTTTTCAAGTTATGCTCTGGACAAGGAAAAGTAACAAAGGCAATAACTTTGTTATTAGTCCAGACAGTTATGGTTCTTGTTCACTGCACTTCCTCTCAATGTGCTTGACCATTGTATGAAGTTGTATTGAATTCCAGTTTGTAGTTTTCAAGTAATGTTCCGGACAAGGAAAATGCAACGGACGGACGGACGGACCGACCGACCGACCAACCACCGGGTGATTCCTATATACCCCCTTAACTTCTTTTTAGGGATATAAAAATTGCATTAGGAGGGTAAATTTTATAATGGTTAATATGTGCCTCAAATTTAATTTGTATTTCATTTTAGCACGTCTTGCTGGTGAATTTTCTGATGCTGACAGTGGTACCCAGCTTTCACATCCAGAAAGGAGGCCACTATAGACATTGAAGAGTATTCAGACAAGACGTAGCAGACTCCTTAATTACCAGCACTATAGACATACCAAAGCACAAAGTACAGAGATTTAAGTGTTAAGGATTTTATCCAAGAATATAAAAACAGATCCTGATGATGACTGCTTTCTTCTTACAGTGTAGATTTGTTATCTTCTGGGATAGATCATAGCGAAATGCTTGTAGTGCTTATTCATATGTTATGCCAGCTACCAGTTGTTTTTAGCTCCACTGAAACAATGTCCAGTAGAGCTTATGCGTATTTTGTCCATCTGGTCACAAACGTTTTCTTGGTAACACTCCAGGATGTTCAATTCACATGCTTTTATGTTTTAAAACTTGATAAAACTCGACCAGCATTGATGTCGAAGACTTTCAAAATTGTTACGGATGTATTTTTTTCTCTACGTATTTTAAATATCTGCGGGCATAATCTGGCGCTTCAAGAATTTTTTTTTACAATTTTTTTATTAAAACTGTTAAAATCGGTCGGGGGGGGGATGACAAAATTGACATGCGAGATCGCGAAAATATGTGACAAATTCGGGAACAACGTAATTTTCAGCTGATAAAACCTAGGATAAGCAGCTATCTAATCTAAGAATCATTAGAAAATACGACTGAAAAGCAGGACACAAACAAAAAAATATGAAATGCAAGCTGAGGATATATTACCTGAACCCGATGACCCTTGACTCAACCCTTTAAATTGTCACATTGACTCTTATAAATTTGATTTTGACCCTTGAAAATTTAGGCTAAAGAGTCAATGACCCTTGATTTTCGAAGTCTATTGAACACCCTGCCCTCTACAGTTCACAATTTTTATCCAATTTTCATTTGACTTTCATAAAACCGAACTTTATGAAAAATGTTCAGCTCAATATTTTGAGATCTTATTATTAACAACTGTCTTGAAACTTCATAATCATTCACAATTTAGTTTTTCAAGGCACTTCATAATTAGCAAATACTTCAAGGTTTAATTCTAATGAAGTGTGGTAGATTGCATGTTGATGAAGAATGTTATATTCACACATACATTGTAATGCATACTATTTATTTTATGTTTAAAAGAAAATGAATAACTCTGATTAGGGTATAATAATTAATGTGGCTTTTTTATGAAATAGATATACATGTATGTCACAAAGGGTAACAGCCCTCTTATATTGTGTGCTTTTGTATATATGTTTCCTGTTGTTGTTGTTGTTCATGTTGTTGTTGTTGATGATGATGATGGTGATGATGATGATGATGATGATCTAAATTGTAAATTAAGTCATTTTACTAGAGGTCACATAATTTATGAACCATAAAGTTGCTCATGCATGTACAGTATCATATATCATCTGTTTACAAAGGAAACTATTGGCCAAAGTTGTCTGTATGTTACATGTATATACATTGAAGTTAATATGACTAAGACATACTTTTATGAAGCAGTTATTGTGAGATATCTATCATGGATAGAAAACCTGCATTCGTATGTCACATCTTATTTTTTATTTGAAGATAATAATGATTTAATCTTGTAAATAATGTGAAAAGAAATTTTAAAATTTGTAGTTAAATGTACTTGTATAAATTATGTATTGGTACATTCTACATGTAAAATAATTGACCAGACACCAGGTGTCAATCAAGTGACTTCATTACCTATCAAAATTCGACTTTACCTACGACAAATAAATGCACGTGGAAAAGGTTTGAATGGATTCTTTTGTTATAAATAATCTGACATCAACAAAGGGGTGGGTTTATAGCACCATTGGCGTCATATCAATTACCTGTATATGTAGAGATAAAATAATCATGGTGCACTTCAGACTTTTCAAGTGTTATTTGTCGTTATTAGGTTGATAGGCATTCTCTATCAGCAAATTTTATCTTGCCCGATTTAACCAAATAGATATACATATCTAATCTGTATGTTAAATTGACCCGTTTCCCTCTATATCACCAAAATAATGCACAGTTTCAACCAAAGAAATTCAGTGTGAATATTAAAGCACAAATAATTTAAGCCGAAAAATGAAACCAATAGTTTTCAGTTTTGGTTCGATTTTTGTGTATACAAGAATGTGAAATGACCCTTTCAGTTTAAAGTCATCAAATATCACCAAAATAATAACACTGAAATGTAGTTCTATTGGATTGTAACAAGTTGACAAGTTGAACTTACTAATGAGTCCTGCTCTATTCATATTAAATTATATTTTGTACCTTTAAAGTTTTATATCTGTAGCTTGAAATGCTGTGACGAGCTTAGAACTGGAATGTTCTATAGCATATATGTTTAGATGAGATCCCTTCTGTCAATAAGGAAGGAATAAACAATATAATCGCAATATCAAGTAATATATTGCAATACATATGTTTATTTTTGCTGACAGTACCCAGCCCTGACAGATAATATGTTTACAGAATGAACTGATATCTTCTAGAAATACATGTAGATGCTGACAAAAATGCATTGATATTGTGTTTTACATGTATATATATAGATATATAGAAAATACATTATAACAAAGATTTTGGAATAAATTACTTGGGAATTGAACTGACTTGTCACTTTGTCCATGATAATTACTGAAAGGCCTGAACTATTAATGTGAACTATTATACAACCCAAGCCCTGTCATCAGTTTGAAGAAAAGGCCCTGATTCATACCTTTAAGGTCAAGATCACATTTATTCGTGAAAGGTGATGGGATCCTGCATATTAGTGTGCATTGTTACCATTCATATAGAACCACATAGACAATTAGCATGTAACTATGCCTGTTTGGTAGATACACTTTCGGGGAACATTCTGTTATTTACAGGGATAGCCATCATTACCAAACATAAACACAAATCATATTATATTGTCAAATGATGTAAAGATGATGTCCAGAGTTTTGTGCCCCTTAATAAGTACACATTATATATTTTGACTTTGTTTATTATCTCCATTTTTAATTTTTTCTTACTCAGTCTCCATTTCTGTGCCAGTTTTTAACTCACTTAAGCAAAGCTAAGCATGAACTACTAGCGTAGCCCTCAATTGCTTGTCCATTCTGTTGTCTGTGAAATAGGCTCAAGAGGTCACATAACCTGTGCAATCTTGACCAAACTTGCACCAAAGATGTACGACCACAAGATCTATGAGAAGTTTGATGCTGGGTCACATGGGGTCAAGAACTAGGTCATGAGGACAAATTATAAACTAGAGATATCACTAAATGTGATTAATTCCCCCAAAAGACTGCTTTATAAACTGAGGAAGTTCGTATTAACAGAATACTTTGCAAAAAAAAAACTAAAATAGAGATATTGTTCTTGGGAATAACTCTGTAATTACTCAAGATAGAGTTATGGTTCTTGTACACTGCACTTCCTCTCATTGTGCTGAACCATTGTATGAAGTTGTACTGCATTCCAATCAGTAGTTTTCTAGTTATGCTCCGGACAAGGAAAAGTAACAAAGGGCAATAACTCTGTAATTACTCAAGATAGAGTTATGGTACTTGTACGGTGCACTTCCTCTCATTTTGCTAGACCATTGTATGAAGTTGTATTGAATTCCAAAGAGTGGTTTTCAAGTAATGCTCCGGACAAGGAAAAGTAACAAAGGGCAATAATTCTGTAATGAGCCAAGAAAGAGTTATGGTTCCTGTGCACTGCACTTCCTCTCAATGTACTTGACCATTGTATAAATTTGTATTGAATTCCAACCAGTAGTTTTCAAGTAATGCTCTGGACAAGGAAAAGTAACAAAGGGCAATAACTCTGTAATTACTCAAGATAGAGTTATGGTTCTTGTACACTGCACTTCCTCTCATTGTCTTAGACCATTGTCTCACACGGGCATTCTCTTGGGGAAAGGACGTCGAATGTTGTAAGCTCTTTTACATCCGGATGTACCTTAAGTTACACATCAACAACCATGTGCCATCCAAATGGAGAAAATACTTTGAAGAAATGAGGTTTCATTGTGCATGGGATTTGAATATCTTTGTTGTTCACAATATTCGAGTGCAAAACTTATGTCAGAATGGAAGCATCGATTCAGCCGATTGCCATCTGACCGCACAGAGGTGCATGCCGATCATGATCTACACTGGTCGCAAATACAGACTTGGATGCCTTCAAATGGTACACAATATACAAGTGCAAAGCTTGAAGTTGTATAGAATTCAAACCAGTAGTTTTCAAGTAATGCTCCAGACAAGGAAAAGTAACAAAGGGCAATAACTCTGTAATGAGTCAAGAAAGAGTTATGGTTCCCTGTGCACTGCACTTCTTCTCAATGTACTTGACCATTGTATGAAGTTGTACTGAATTCCAACTGGTAGTTTTCAAGTTATGCTCCAGACAAGGAAAAGTAACAAAAGGCAATAACTCTGTAATTACTCAAGATAGAGTTATGGTTCTTGTACACTGCACTTCCTCTCAATGTGCCTGACCATTGTATGAAGTTGTATTGAATTCCAACTAGTAGTTTTCAAGTTACGCTACGGACAAGGAAAATGCAACAGACCACCTGACCGCCCGCCCGCCCGCCCGACCGCCCGACAAACCACTGGGTGACTCCTATATACCCCCCAAACTTCGTATATGGGGTATAAAAAAAAACTTGTTTATACTCTACAGACCACATGTGACCCCTAATCATCATGAAAATAATAATAACTGAATCAAAAGAAATATAGCATGGTTTAGATAAACAAGAGCTGTCCCTCACAAGTGACGAATGCCCCCGAAAGAGGTGTCGCACAGTCTGTATTCTCTCCATGTGCTCAATAAATGTGCTATGTAATTTTAAAATCCTTCCATGCATGATACCATGTTCACCATGCCTACAGTATACCATTACTTTTAAACACTAAGTGTGACCTTGACCTTTGAGGTAGGGACATGGGTCTTGCACGCGACACATCAGCTTGATGTGCTGAACATTTGTTATTTTAAAGTTATTTTTAAATCAATCAATGCATGACAAATTACAGTTCGGGCACAAATATATGCATATATAAAGGATTCCATTACCTAAAAACTCTAAATGTGACCTTGACCTCTGAGGTAGTGATGTGGGTCTTGCACATGACATGTCGTCTTGATGTGCTTGACATTTGTGCCAAGTTATTTCAAAATCCTTCAATGACAAAGGGGGCATAATTAAAACTCTGTGATTTAAACCCCCTATACAGCAGTAAAGGAAAACCAAAAATACTGTACCTTGTATCCATTGTTAGCCAACCTGTAGGCACATCCAGATAGACCCGACTCCCAGACATTCTGCCATGCGTACACAAACACATTCTTACTCTTAAACTTGTGCCTACAACAAATAGGAAATATATTTAGCAGTAATATGACTATATCTGAAGTCTTAAAAGCTTTCCAAACAACTCAAAAATTTTGAAATAAATGTTTTTTTTGTTTAATACATAGTAGAAGAGCCTTAATTGAATGTTTCACACAGTGTGATCAAATATAAACAGGCTTATAATGCATTAAATATAACAGATTGTTTTGACGACTTTTTCACCTTAATCACTTGCCTGTGTCACCTGCATTTAAATGACATTTAAACATACCTGGGTATAGGCATTAAGTCTGTTTCATCAGGTATGATACCATCTTGCCATGCTCCAACATCTAGGTCACATTTGGCAACAATATCTGCGACACGTGACACAAAATACTCCATCAAATCTTCTGATGACTGAACTTCCTCTGAGTCAATCAAACTCATGCATGCTGGCGATTCCTCCCACGCCTCATATGGTACTTCATCGCCACCGAAATGAAACGTTTGCAGTGGCATAATGTCCTCATGCATTTTTTTCAATTCCATGACAACTTTTTTCACAAATTTGTATGTTGATTCCAATCCAGGGTTCATTGCATTTTCAGAGTACATTTGAACTGAATGAGATTTACTAGAAGTATTATGGTCGAGATCTGTGAGTAAATATTCATCAGCTTTTGTTTTATCTTTCGTTGCCATGAACTTTTGGTGCCTGGCTTTCATTGATCTAATGGCAGCGTGACTATGTCCCGGCATGTCAATCTCCGGAATAACTTCGATATGGCGCTCCTTGGCATACTGCAGTATTTCCCGGTATTCTTGCACAGTATAAAACCCGGACCCGGAAGTATCAAATCCAGGACCAGAGCCTAGCAGAGGTAGTAAGGATGATAAATCTGATTGGTTCACATGTCCACGTCTAGCTCCAACCTAAATAAGAAGATTATTTAATAAGTAAGTTCAGGCACAGACAAATTAACAGTGTGATTACTAAGTAATAAATAGAGAAGTAAAGTGGAACACACGGTTTTGAATTTCATTTAGCAATCTACGTTTCGACTACATGTGATTACTAGTCTAGTTACAAGTCTCCCTTTTAAGCTATTATTTGTGGTGCAGATATGGCAAAGCACGTAAAATGTTTTATTACTACCAAAATATTCTGTCATAGTCATAGGCTATAAGCCTTGTACTATGCTGTATGCTAAGTAAACTACCTAAATGAATTGAATTAAGCTTTTACTCTTTCTAAAACATTAACTATAGATCTGCTATCTGAATGCTTTGAAGAGGACATCAACTGCAGGATTTGTATAAGACACAGACACAAAAGTCCTAGTCTGACTCTGAATGGGCAGTAACACAGCTTAATTGGTTAAATTTGAGGGGTTTCAAATATGACTTTTATTTTCATAATTATGATATTTATTTATCTAGACACCAACTGCGTAAAATTTAGCAATAGTATTTTTTTTTCAAGAATTACGTACAAGCATAAACTGAGTCATACAGAGACAACTTTTGCTGAAAATTCCATTTTACCTGAGTAAGTTCATCTAATCCCGGAATTTCAAGCCGCCATCCTTCATCATCTGTCAGATGGAAGTGAAATTTGTTCATTTTGTACATCGCCATCACATCAAGCAGTTTCAGAATCTGTTCTTTTCCGTGAAAGTTACGCGATACGTCCATGTGCATACCTCTGTACGCGTACCTCGGACAATCCTCTACTTCACACTCCGGAACTTTAAAGCTCTGAACCAGACTCAACAACGTCTGAATTCCGTAAAATATACCCGCTTTCCCTATTGCTGTAATTACAATGTCTGTATCAGCTTTGACGGACAGTTTGTATGATTCTTCACCAGCTGTTTTGTTGTTTATTTCTAAGGCTGGTGTCAACTGAAGTGTGATCTTGTGAGGTATTTCTTTGGAATTGTTGGTTGGAATGTTGAGCTTTTCTGGAACAACAAATTCGAAAATTACGAGAATAAAACAAAACTCCAATATTGATCTGGGATCAACCTTGGGGAATCCCAAGGAGAAATACTGTAAATGTAGAAATGTTCACAATATGTGAGCAGGCAGACTAGTTAATTTTAAATTTGTGAAACTAGAATCCTCTAATAGTCAATGTATGAAAATAAATCTACCACAAGATTTCTAAATTAGCGGTAAAAAATCGGGAAAACATAAAGAATTAAATTACTGCAAATAATACCAAATTTGCAGTATTCTACCAAAGTGACAAAGTTCTCCTTGTTTTAAGTTGAAGTAAAAGTGGTTATATGTCCACTGTTAAAGTACATGTACTACGTAGGCTGATGACTTAAAATGGCAAAAAATTAAGGCAAATTTCTGTGTTTACGAGTCTGGATTGAACCCTATTGATATGCCATTACCTTTGAAAACAGTTTATTGACTGTACTTAAGCTGTCTTTGTACCTTATCACTCTGTTTAAAGTCCCAGGAGCACAATAACAAGTAGCTCTTATTTTAAGTTAACAAGAAAGATGTCTCTGAACAGCAGAAATGACCTTTATTTGTGTCAATAACATTCCTATCTTTGCTTTTTGAATCTATAAGAACATGTTACAGTATAGCAAAGGATTATTTTCAATAATTATGCAAAAAATAAGGAAGGCTTTCTCGCAACTCTTTTTCGTGAAAAAGAAAGAAAGACATAATTATGTCAACATTGTTTTAGAATGAATAGAACTCGGTTCTATTGTTATCCTATTAGCAAATTTATGTTTCTATATCGGTAAATTCTAAGTGATCCTGGGCCTTAAAAAATTAATCATTGTTTAAAACATCATAATTATACGGTAACACACATACTGTTTGTCACAAAAACTTCAAACAAGTAGAAATGAACTGTCGTGACCCTATGAATTATTTACCTGACAAAAATTTTGCTTCATTGATCAAGGTTTCTTCAGCACATATAACCCACTCATCTAGATTCAGACACACCTGACCTCCCTCTTTAACAGACATGTGTACTGGTGTTGGTATCACAGATGTTGTTAATGGTCTGTTATCGGCACATCGCTGCCTGTCAAAGCGCTCCTTGAGATTGTACGGGTTGTAGTGGTGTCGGAAATAGCGCTCATTTGTATGTTATATGATTATGACGTTATTTTGACGCCATACTTTGCGTGACGTATTGTACGTCACTTCCTATGTTTTGTATGTGTATTACGAGTTACGATACGGAATAGAAGTTGAAAGCAGACACAACGTGTTGTTCATTCTTTGAATTACTCAACAACCTCAAACCATTTCGATATTGGTGCCGTGACGAAAAAACATGAAGTTAGAGAAATTACGTTCGATCCGCGAAGGACATTACAAAGTTATTTCGAGTCAGTTGGAGAAAATCGAAAAAGCGAAAGAAAATTCAGATTGGATTCAGTTCAACACTATCATTGATTTGATATCGCAGAAACTTGAAACGATAAAATCATTCAATGAGAAAATTTTAGAAGTAACAGAAGTGGCAGAAATCGAAGAAGAAATTCTAAGTGCAGAGGAGTTTTGTTTGGATATCGAAGTGAAACTACGGCATTTGAAGGACATTAACAGAAGTTCACAAATCAGAGCAGACGAGAACACGACCAGGAATGATGATGGAATTAATACTAACAATTCAACGCAGTCATCATTAAATCAAACATCGCATCGTGATCAAAACGTGAGTACATCTTATTCTAACGCATCGTTGTATCAGAGACTTCCAAAGTTATCACTTCCGGTATTCAGTGGCGATATTCTTGAGTGGCAAAGCTTTTGGGATTCTTATAATTCAACAGTACATCTCAACCCCAATCTTACGGAAGTACAGAAGTTTAGTTACTTAAAGTCACAGCTTGAAGGCAGCGCAGCTCAAGTTATTCAAGGATTCGCACTCACGCATGCAAATTATATTCAAGCAGTTGATCTATTAAAGGAGAGATTCGGACAAACTCATAAAATCATTCATGCTTACATACAAGCATTACTCAATTTGCCAGCGCCAAGTAATACACTGCACAGCATGAGAAATTACATCGACAAATTAGAAACGTATGTTCGAGGTCTCGAGTCTTTAGGTCAGTGTCAAAGTACATACGGAACACTATTAGTGCCAGTGATTATTGACAAACTTCCGGCAGATACTGCAAGAATTTAGCACGTGAACATGGAAACGACAATTGGCAGTTAGAAAATCTACGAAGAGCATTATATCGAGAATTGAACATAATGGAAGCGGGACAGTTAACTGAAACTGCAGATACCTATGGAACTACAGCATCATTTTTCACGAGCGCACGATACAAATCGAAAACCGGAAGTAAACGGAAATCCACCCACACAGTGCGCACTGATATGAGACAGTGCATTTACTGTAATGAAAATCATCATCCAAACAATTGTTCAAAGATTACGGATGTGAAAATTCGAAAGGACATTATTAAGAAGAAACAATTATGTTTTAATTGTTTAAAAGGTCATCAAGTCGTCCAATGCCGCTCGAATTTCAGATGTTTGAAATGTAAAAGAAAACACCATACCAGTATCTGCGAAGGTGTGCAAGATTCGAGAATAAACAATGGCAACAGCAACCAAACACATACTTTAACAGCAAATGGAACCCAGGTTCAATCAGAGGCAGCAATTTTACATACTACAGTAGAACCTCGACCAGATGTACTCCTGAAAACCGCCGTTGCTCAAGTCTGTACTGACAAACAATACGCACAGGCAAACATTCTATTCGACGAAGGATCTCAACGTTCATTTATAACAGAGAAACTAGCAGAAAGACTGAATGTAAAACACAATGGAAGCACTGCTATCAGTTTGGCAGCATTTGGAGATTCGTCGCAGAAACTACGACATCTAGAAAATACAACTATATATCTACTTACCGATACAGGTGCCAAGATACCTCTTCAAGTGATGATAGTTCCCACAATTGCCGTCCCATTACGTAACATTCCACAGAACGTGACGTCATTACCACATCTTAGAAGCTTGAAGTTAGCGCATCCCGTGATAGATGATGACAAATTCGAGATATCTTTGTTAGTAGGAGCTGACCATTATTGGAACATCGTAGGAAATCAGACGATTCGAGGAAACGGTCCAACAGCAGTAAGTTCAAGCATCGGTTATCTATTGTCAGGTCCAGCTCAAATCTCCGGCGCATGGTACAGTCATGTTTTGCCTTGAATGTGATGACTACAGACTTAGAGAGATTTTGGAAATTAGAATCTATTGGAATCAACGCGGAAGAAGATGAAAATATAGATACGTTACAGGCATATCAGAAGAGTGCTATCAAGTTCATTGACGGGAAATATGAAGGAAAATTACCCTGGAAAGATGACCACGCCCTCTACCCACAAACTACGAAGTGACCAAGAGAAGAACAGAATCACTTATTAGACGACTTCGAGAGAACCAAAGATTTTACAGAAGTATGCAGAGATAATAGACGAACAAGAGAACAGAGACTTCATAGAAAAGATTAGCGAGAATGAGAAATCAACCAATCAAGTACATTATATACCCCATCATGCAGTAAAGAAAGATTCAGCCACAACACCTATACGCATAGTCTATGACTGCAGTTGCCGAGAATCAGCACAGTCTCCTAGCTTAAACGACTGTCTTGACTCTACTCCGCCCACATTAAATGACTTGTCACATATAATAGTTCGATTCCGACTTGGGAAATATGCAGTTTCAACAGATATAGAGAAGGCTTTCCTAAATGTTAGACTTAATAAAGAAGATAGAGACGTAACAAGATTTCTGAGGTTGAGCGATCCGAGTAATCCAGACAGTCCATTAGCGACATACAGATTTAAAGTTGTTCTCTTCGGTGCCACGTGCTCACCTTTCATACTCAATGCAACTTTACTCAAGCACCTAGAAAACAACGCCAGTAGTCCTGTGAGCAGAATTCTGAAGCGAGACCTGTACGTAGATAACATATTATCTAGCTTTCAAACAGAAGACGAAGTTTTGCAGTACTTCCGGAAAACAAGAGACCTGATGATGCAAGGAGGATTTAATTTGAGGTCATGGGCATCAAACAGCAAAAGCCTGCAATTAGTTGCTACAGAAGAAGGTGTCCTTGACAACAGTAAAATCACAAAGATTCTAGGCATGCTTTGGCTCACCGACACAGACGAGATATCATACCCAGATAGAGACATTCCAGAAACCCCAAAAGTGACAAAACGTGCTATTTTACAGTACACATCAAGAGTCTATGACCCACTTGGTTTACTTAGTCCAGTATTAATACGTGCAAAAATCCTTCTACAAGAACTATGGCAAGGAAAATATACATGGGATACAGTCTTATCAGACGACATGCAACAAAAGTGGATCAATCTAGCACGTGACATAAACAACGTAAGAAATATCACAATTCCACGTCGTCTCTTCAACAGATCCGTTGCAGACGACAAATACTCAGAAGCAGACGACAATACACTACATGTATTCGTAGATGCAAGTATCCAGGCTTATGGTGCATCAGCTTACCTTTGCAGACGACATGAAGCATCACTATTAATGGCAAAGTCACGTGTCGCGCCATTGAAGAAATTAACTTTACCAAAATTAGAGCTTATGGCAGCAGTTATAGGCGCACGTCTAGCAAACCACCTTCTACAAGCGATTGAAGTGAAAGATGTTACCTTTTGGTCTGACAGCCAAATTGTGTTACATTGGTTGAATACCTCAAGATCAATGCCTAGATTCGTCAATAACAGAGTTACGGAGATAAGAAATATTACACTCAACCGGAAGTGGAAATATTGTCCTTCTCAGCACAATCCAGCCGACCTTCTTACAAGAGGTATAACAGCTAGCCAGTACAAAAACAACAAACTATGGATGTATGGTCCAGACTGGTTAACAATCCAAAGTCAGTGGCCTATTTGGAAGCAGTCACAAGCTATCACCATGACAACCATAAGCGATGATACCATAGAATCAGAACAAGAGCCGTTACATCTATCCAACATACTCAAAGAAGGTATACACAAGATAATGTCTATTGCCAAATATAGTAGCTACAGAAAGTTAGTTCGTGTTACGGCGTACATACTTAGGTTCATACACAACTGCAGAGCTAACACAGAGAAAAGGCTAAGAAAACCATTTACTGTTAAAGAATTACAGGAGGCAGAATATATGTGGCTACAGAATTGTCAACGCACAGCATTCTCAAGAGAGTTGTCTAACTTGAAATCAAGTGAGAAGAAATTACCCATAGTACGTCAGTTAAGGCTTTTCATCGATGACAGGGGAGATTTACGTTGCGGCGGAAGAATACATAACGCACCGTTAGAAGATGATACAAAATTCCCATATTTACTACCTAACAAACACATTTTCACACGCTTTCTTGTCCGGGACGCCCATGAACGCCAGCTACATTCCGGAGAAAACGCTACAATAACGTACTTACGTCAGAAATATTGGATTCCGTCAATTCGCAGATGTGTACAAACAGAAGTACGAAAATGTGTAACATGTAAAAGAGTAAATGGAAAACCATACAAAATCCCGGATCCACCACCCCTACCAAAATTTCGCCTCGAAGACAGCGCACCATTTACAGTATCAGGAGTTGATTTTACTGGCGCACTACACGTTAAAGACCACCGTGGGAATGAAAATAAAGCATACATATGCCTTTTCACGTGCGCCTCTACACGAGCATTACACCTAGAAGTAGTCCCGAATCTTACAGAAAATTCTTTCCTGCAAGCGTTCAGAAGATTTTGCAGCAGGAAGTCAGTACCCCGTATAATGGTATCTGATAATGCAACAACTTTCCAAGCTGCATCGAAGCATTTACGTCAGTTGTTCGAATCCCAGTCTATACAAGAAAAACTTGGCCAGGAAGGAACACAGTGGTATTTCATACCGACGAGAGCTCCATGGTACGGTGGATGGTGGGAGTGCCTGATTGGACTTACAAAGAACACATTAAAGAAAATTCTTGGACGCAAAATCATTACGTTAGAAGAGCTCCAGACGATAATCACAGAAGTAGAAGCTGTACTCAACGATCGACCAATTACCTACGTGACGTCAGATGTTTCAGATCCAGTACCTTTAACGCCGGCTCACTTGTTATACGGTCGGCAAGTCAGATGCTTACCTACCCAGAGTATGCAAATCGAATCTGTATCAGACCCAACAGACAGCAATCGCAATAACATAACTAGGCGAGCCAGGGTCCAGAAGCAACTTATCGATCACTTCCGGGAACGGTGGCGACACGAGTATGTGACAGCGTTGCGCGAGTATCACCGAGTGACGGGTAACAACCAGCAGACGATATCCATAGGCGACGTTGTGCAGATCCACGAAGATACACCTCGAGCGCGGTGGAGGTTAGGTGTGATTCTTGAACTGATATATGGGAAAGATGGACTTATCCGTGCAGCTAAAGTTAAATCTAATGGATGCATTTCAATTAGACCAATTGTGAAACTCTACCCTTTAGAGACTAAGTGACTGATATTTTTAAATTCACGCGAAAAGTGATGAACTGACGAAGATTGATATTCTTAACTCAGAGACTTTGTGATTCATTACTTATCGAGATTTTATATAACGGCTTAAAGTGAAAATGTATGAACATTCAAGTCGACTTAACTTAGTGTTTCAACTTATACTTTCAGTTTATAAGTTAAAGATTCTTAAGTAATGATTTATAAATCTAGAATTTCATATTTCAAGACATATCGAAGATTTGAAAACAATTATCATTTCGCGGCCCCCAGAATGTCGGAAATAGCGCTCATTTGTATGTTATATGATTATGACGTTATTTTGACGCCATACTTTGCGTGACGTATTGTACGTCACTTCCTATGTTTTGTATGTGTATTACGAGTTACGATACGGAATAGAAGTTGAAAGCAGACACAACGTGTTGTTCATTCTTTGAATTACTCAACAACCTCAAACCATTTCGATAAGTGGTCATATCTTGTAGAGCCGTCAGTCAATTCATAATCAAATCTTTTCCAGGAGTCGGGTTTGTCAAATGGTTGTACAAAGGCCATTTCTTCCCCAACTGTACTCTGTACCAACACTGGCTTAAGCCGAGGATGCAACAGGTACCAATTTGGCATTAAATCACTCCGAGCAACAGAAAAGTACTGAGCTCTGAACGGGATTTGCAGTTTGTCCCCTTTCTTCATTGTCTGAAACTTTTTTGTAGGAGAAAGCTTAAACAGGCATCCATTTACATGTGTAAATCTCATTCCTGTATTATGGATCTCATAGGTTGTCGAATGCGGAAGATGACCGGGTTCGATCATTCTAATGTGGCAGAAATAGACAGCCCAGTCGCCATACTCAAGAGGCCGTTCACTGTTGTTTGTGAGGATTATCTCGGCACGGTATGTCTTTTTTCCATCTTTCAGATTGTCCAGTACCTTATATTTTATGTCTAGTGACCTTCCAAACTCATCTAGAGTGTCCTGATCCATGTGTAGCGTTTTCCTGTAAACAAATAGAGATATTTAAACATTGATACAAAGTTTTTCCCTATGCTTATAGATTGCTGTGTTGACTAGTGGGTAAAAGTTACATGTACACCAAGTACATGTATCTAACAGTTAGAAACCATCTTTTTCGGACATCTTACCCTTCTCAGCTTTGCAACTAAAGTAAAAAAATCAGGCAGAGCATTTTCTTGGCTTTTCTTAGTATCGTTAATCGGTATTAGTGATGTACCGATGACCGATTATAATCGAATAATTGATCGAAAAGCTTCCGAAATCGATTAAATCGATTTTATTTTAAATAATCGATGATCGTTTCTTCTTTTCTACTTTGAATAATTAAAGGCAATTTTGTTCAAATTTGTTAACAATGTATTTGGTGAATTGTCCACATTAATGATCAAATAAATTATTGTCATTTGTACAAGAACTGTCTAGGGTAAACACAAGAAATGAAGTACACTTACTGATTATTATTTTTTATTAGAATTTGAATGGTTTTAGAAGTATAAGTAGTCAGTACTGCAATTTAATGCTTATAATGCACTTTGAAATGCTTTTGGAGCTTAAAATATATACAGCACATGCTTTTTTGTTTTTGACAACTTCAAAGTAGCACACCTGATAAGTGTCAGGATCCCAACCTGTATCTTTCCCTGTCAGAGGAAACGTTCCGTTAAACTTTAGACTCCGGCTAACTGGTCAAACCTACCAAAATGGGGACAATCATCTCAAATTACAGTCATTAGACCTTCTTGTAAATCCACCTTTCAGGTTTTACAAGGACTTTTGGACCTTCTTTCTACCTTAATAGGTCAAAGATTTATTTAACTATGGACAAAAAAATGTTCTTTAAAATTTGGTAGCTTTGAAAGAATCGTATGGCTTTCTAATGATGATATAATATACAGTCCAAACTGTTAAATTCACAGTCAATTTCTTATCACAGTTGCATATGAAAGACTGTGACAGTATAAATCAATTTGTTGTTTGATTAAAATCACAACATAGATCTGGTACAACTGACAAAATTGTGACTGATACCACTGCCGGTGTAAGTGTATAACTGTATGTTAATCAGTAAAGGAATATAATTTCGATTATTTTCCGATTGTGAATCGAAATACTTTGTCCGATTCAATTTGATTATCGATTATGTTTGGTGTCCGATTTTACAACACTAATCGGTATATTACTTTAGTCTTAAAATGTACAAACAAGTTAAAAAGAGTGCCAAGATGGCCCTTTATCGCTCACCTGTATATCAATTGCCAATAATACAAGGGGTCATGATTTTAACACAGTTTGTAGAGGTCCACTACACAATGGTAAGTAACATTCCAAATATCTAACCTCTACCTGTGGGCCTTGTGGTTTTTCTAAGTTTTCCCTATATAAGCCTATGCAAAGTCAAGTGACTCCCTCCCCTGCCAAAATTTTTTTTCGGTTAATTTTCACCCGGGAGTCATGAACAATCTTGGTAAAGGTCCACTAGACAATGCTACATGCTAAATATCTAAGTTCTAGACCCTGTGGTTTCAGAGAAGACTTTTAAAGTTTTTCTTATGTAAAATCAAGAGACCCCATGGGCTGGGTCAGTTTGACCCAGGGGTCATGATTTGAACAAACTTGGTAGAGGTCAACTAGGCAATGTTACATGCCAAATATATCAGCTCTATGCCCTGTGGTTTCAGAGAAGATTTAAAGTTTTTCCTATATAAGCCTATGTAAAATCAAATGACCCCCTGGGCGGGATCATTTTGATCCTGGGGTCACTATTTGAAAAATCTTAGTAGAGGTTTACTAGACAATGCTACATGCCAAATATCTAAGCTCTAGGCCTTGTGGTTTCAGAGAAGAGTTTTAAAGTTTTTTCTATTTGCTGCCACAGCAACCAGAGTTCTGCATGGAATGGAATTCTTTGAACAATTTTGGTAGAGCTTCATGCAAGGAACATCCCTGCATAGTTTCATCCATCAACATTGGCCTGATTGTTTCAGAGGAGATGTCGTTTGAATCAAAATGTTGACAGACGATGGACAATCACCCATTAGAAAAGCTCAGTCTGGCAAAGCCTTCTTTTCTGTATCAATTGTATGAATTATGATCAACTTCCTCAGAAAGTATTCTTTAATATATTTGACACTAAACTAAGTCCACTTTTGTTAAATGGATCTGAAATTTGGGGTATAGATGCACCGAACTGTTGAATCAGTAAACAATTACAGTATAGAAGTAAAAGATACATGACTTTGTGTGTACATTTTTGTTAAATAGCTAAACAATAACATACATGTAGCGGCTATTAGCTGTTTTAGGTGATTGTGGAAGACTCCCGCTATATACTAACTCTGCAAAATGATGTTTAAGATACTGGTGGAAAATGAGTGATACTAGACTGGCTAAGAAAAGTTATCTTATATTGAAGTACATGTATCTTGATGATTGTGGACACACAAATTGGGTGTTTAAGTATCAGAAACCTATTATTTTCCAATGGCTTTGGTTCAGCTTGGACAGTTCAATGGGTTTATAATCAGAATTCCTTTGTAAACTCTTTTAAAACTCGTACAAAGACTAAAAACCAATACCAACAGCAATGGGTGGCATTGGTACAAGTCCGAAATTGCTGAAGTTTTTGCCAATTTAAAAATATTGTTACACATGAACAGTACTTAAATACTGTAGTGAAGAGGAAATTTGAACGAGCTTCTTCCCAGGATCTTGAGGCTAAACAGGAAGATACCCAAGTGCTATGAGAGAAGAACAAATTTGTAAGTTGTGCAACATGTCTATTGACTATCATTTTGTTTTGATTTGTAGCTTATGTCAACTAGAGAAAAATATATCCCTAGAACATTTTATATTATAGTGGAATTATGCACATTTTTTTTCAAGTGAAAATCCAGCTGGAATCACAGGGGGACGGTGTGTACCTTTTACACTCAATGGGTGTTTTATATGTGTTTTCTGATCATTTTCTGACAAAAATCCATTTTACGTATAAATACATAAGAAAAGGGGTCTAACTCCGCAAGCCGAAATCGCGATCTTATTTTGACACATCTCAAACAGATGCAGATTTTATAGCCGACATATGGTCTACGAAGTCAAACTATAAAATAATCAATAGTATATGTATTTTGCTTTCCGAAAATGTACAGGTTCCCTAAGCAAATAGTTCAACTTTTGATGCAAATTCTTTCGAAATCGAAATTTATACTCCAAACACACGTCTTGAACAAGATCTTGCTACCGCTGTTTACATTATAATATCACTACGAAATTCTGAATAAACGCTTTTTGCATGCTAAAACAGTTTAACAATCAACAAATGGGTTATTTGGGAACACTTACTGCCAACTTCTCTTTTGAAAACCGAAATCTAGTCCCGTAGTCCATTAAAATATTTTCTGTTTACCATTTTCGCTTCACCGGCAGACATATTTAGAATTATGAGATGACTGACGTCATCACACTACTAAAAAGGTAGTACTGAACAATTTCAAATAATGATTTCTTATCGGACACTTGAACTGGAGCTTTAAATCGGTATTTGAAATTGTTCAGTACTACCTCCCTAAACAAATATGAAGGGAAACATATGTATGATACCATTTCTAAAATGAAATTCCTGTTATGCTTTCGCCCAATATAGGTATTGCCTATTTTCATATCATTTAATTATGCGTGAAGTAGAGTTTCCAGAAGCATGCAAAATCAATTTTACAAATTTCGATATTAATGTTAAATTTTTAGTTAGCAATCCTACAGAGATCTGCCCGAATATGTATTATCCGAGTACGCTCCACTTCATGAATGCAGTTGTTGCTGGAGTGCATACAGTACTTATTAACTTTGACTGCTCATGAACATCGAGTCAAAATTACTTACAAGACAAGCTCCTTTGAAAATTAGTCTTTAAATCAGTGCTTTCCCCCTATATTTGAGTTTATTAAAAGCTCAGTGTTGATGGTTCACCGGTGCGCGTCATTAGTGTAACACACTGTAAGAAATACCAAACAGAACAAGAGGGCCAAGGTGGCTTTCTATCGCTCACCTGAGACCTACTCATGACCTGAATGTAACCAATATTCAATCTTAATCTGTAGATTTATGGTTAGTAATCGTAGTATACCAGAGAAATAATTATCAACCTGTAACATTACACAAATTTAATTTGCAACCAGATATATCGCTAGTTACATTTACATTTACCGTCTCCCTTGGTGTAATGGTTTAGGCATCCGCCTTGGGAGCGGGAGGTTGGAGTATCAAATCCCAGCAGGTGTCCATTCTGACATTGCCGGTTGGTGAGCCGCCAGCTAGTTAAAGGTGACCGTATGCCTACCTGGTCAGATATGGCTGACCCTTTAAGTAGGGGCGACATTATACTAAACAAACACTTTGCCTTTACCTTTTCTCTGAGAATTTTTAAAAAAAGGTCTGAAAACTAGAGGCGAAAAACGATTACGCAGTCTTCCAAAGACATATCCGGGATTTGTTTTTGCATTTCATATACATCACATAATTTTCGGTAGGTAGCATATAAAAAGCTAGTATGCCTTAAAATTATTTCCAGTTAGTTGAGCACAAAATGTTTCACGAGGGTGATCATCATTGTTATAAAAAAGTATAGGAACACATCAAAATATCAGTTTAGTTCAGCTACCTCTTAAATGAGTTGACTGAGGCGTAAAAAGCCCTCATACATCGACACAATCCAATTATATAATGGAATGTTTGAAGGTGTTTTACATAATATAACCCGTTTAATATGAACGAGGGGAGTTCGAAAAGTTTCGGAAAAAAACAACAACATATCTATTTCATTAAAAAGATGATTTGACAAAATGTTGACAGCATGAACATTTTACTTCAGTGATCTTTTCGTTATACTGGACACTTCATTAAAGTCGTCAGGGGTGTTTGACATTCAAGTAAGAACATGAACCTTTTATATGAAATTAATCAAGTTATTACCTATGTTTGACTTAAATAATCTGTTAAAATTTTGTATGCAAGGTACTATCATGTACACATCTCAGTAAACCACATATTATGGGATTCATTTGAAACTTCAATACAGTCTTCAGCAGTATCAAACAATAAGGTTAGATAACTTGTGACTGAATTTTCTACAAATTATAGCCTTGTTGAAGTTAGAAATGCATGCAAGGTACTTCAATAACCACTTATGGGAGTTATATATTGTGTCAAATAACCAAACTACTATAAATAACTTTTTACCTTTTTGCAGGATGATAACGTTCGGTTTTCTGATTTATACTTAGAGTTAACACAATTATTTTTTTTGCTATGTACTGACAAAAGTTGTGTTGTATTGCAAGCACTGAGAATAGTCGACCATGCTGTCTTCCGGACAGCTCTGATTATAATAATAGGTTCGATAGGACGATAAATAAAACTTGATAGAGATTGAATATTTTCTCATTTTGATATGCTAGTAACAATATGGTTGTTTGGTTGTCTGCAATACCGAAATGGAATATATCGAATCAATATAGGGCAATGTTATGAAAAATGAAGTTTGTCTTCAACAACGTTCATGTTGCAAAGTTTACAAAGACGAGTTTCTCTGGCCGTTTTACTGCGCCACCTTCTTTTAAAAGCAAGACAATGCATGAGAACCTGATCTGAATTATGACATTACTGATTGCATCAAGGGCAGTATTCGTGTTTTACAAACTGGTTTTATTCAGATATGTTTCAGATTTTTACAAAACGATCTTAGATTCTGTTAGTTTTCAGTATGTGTGTCTAGTTTTTGATGGATGAAAGTACTACTTTTTTTAACGCTTAGCGCTTTAAAGTTTTATACTATGTACCCTATATGACTCTTAATTATTGACTGTCTTACATATTCTATATACTATGTATTTCAAGTTGCCTGTTAGGCTTTCTTTGCTATCAAACTAAGCCGCTTAAATTTGTTAAGAGTTTTCGAGCAGTTCATGAACGTCAACAACTATCGTTTTGATATCTAAAGTAATGTTCACCATGCCGTAAAATGTGTAAATTCAGATCCTTCAGAAACAAATCAATCTTTTCATTCGTGAATTTATAGCATATGATCGGTTTAGTTTTAAGGATTCAATCCCGTCTCCTTTATCGGAGGCGTTCCAAGACACCAGTTTGGCGCATGATCAGTTCCAAATGAAAATGACATGATTCTGATGTATTTCCAACTGTAAAATTCGAAATTAAGGAGAAAATGTTTCTGTCGCATGCCACATAGTCAATAACGCTACATCCATTTGATTTATGAATGTATAATCACCACTACCCCTGTTGTTCCCAATTATTCCACGCATATCCTTTGCAGAATTCTCTTTACCAAGTGTGTTCACTAGTCTATCCAACGTATCTCTGCGACAAGGTACATTTGAAAATATTTTCGCGCTGTTCAAAATCATATATATTCCGGATAATGTAGATCATTTAAAGCACATAAGGAACTAGTAAGGGTGTGCATTTAATGCTGTCCAGGTAAGGTCCAGGGTTAACATAATATTTCTTATTTTCGGCCAATCGCTTATCAGAATTTTAACACGTGATGATCTTTACCCAATAGATGGCTTGCTGGCTAATTATAACATTTGGCACGTGTAGTATCATTGCAACTTTTCAGTTTTAATCCACCACCACCTACTCGATCCTCCACCTAGTATTTCATTATTTTCTTTTTCCAAGGTCAGGGTTACTATATATGTATATTTATGCATATGACCTATTATGCCACTTATTAGGGCTATATTGTTTTTTGTTAAGATTTCGTTATAAATGACGTAGTTTTTCGCCGCCCAAGTTTGTCACAGGGTATAGGGAAAATCGTATAAATTATGCACCTTTTACTTTGTTTTATATCAGTTCTTATTTGAAGTCATTTTGAATAAATGCCCATTTTCTATTCAAAAATTGTGTGTTATGTTTTCCCTTATACCGTACGAATTCGATCTAGTCTGTGACTCCAAACCCGGGACCCGACCTTGGACAATACATAAATAGTCATGATAGCCTGTTGAATTGTCTGGTGGCAACTACATGTATATATACAAATGTATAGTGTAACAATTGCAAAAGAACGATCTACAATGTATGACAATTATCGTAACAAATTTTGAAAATTGTTTTTGCACACATACAACTAGCCTTGGCATTTGCTGTTTTTTTGTTGTTGCTGCGATGCAAACTATAATATGTGTTATTTTAAAACTGTCTATCAAATACAAAATCATCAGCCAACCAAGTTTCTACCAGCCCAAAATAGGGAACTTCTTCAAATAGACCGAAAATTTAAAGTTTATTCAGTGCTAAACCCTTTACATTCCTAACCAAAAAGGTATTCCATGTTGTGTTTTAGTCTTTGATCACATCCCTACACATTAACAGTCGGAGTAGGCTCAGCTTGTTCACTGTTAAATCGGAACTAATTTCCTCTACCAATGTAGAGTCCCTCTTCGCTGAATTTGGTAATCTACCCTCAGCTTTTTTAATACACGGGCGTTAACAGATTGCTCAACTTCTTCCGTAAGTTGTCTAACAGTCAGTTTTCCTCTATATAAATGATCCGAAACGGCCTTGATCTTGTGGCGACGTTGGCGAGATGTTAATTCATAACTAACACATATACAATTTACTCGCAATGCGGCCCTACCAGAAATAACAAAAACGTATCGTCATCGAATCTAGACTTCACTATCGTCATAGTCGGCTTATAAGCGTTTATGCCTTTTTGAACTCGTCTCGTCAGGACAACCTTGAGTACCTTGTCAATGCCATCCTGCACTAGAGACTGATATGATTCATTCGGTGAAAACGGCTAAATCAGAGCCCCTAATTGTGTCCGAATTCACTCGAGTTCATGATTTAATTTTCGAGTTTTTCTTTGGTATTCGTGATTTTCGATACCAATGCTGTACAGGTGGTCGTTATCGAGCTGCATGTTCTCACTTGGCTCCCTGAGCAAAGTGATTTCGTCTTTAGTTCTTCTCAAGTCTATCCTTTTGTAGGAATGATCGTTGTCAAATGCAATAACCCTCGTTTCTAAATGCTCTTGTTTTATTTTTGTGGACACTAAATCTGCTTTAATGTGCGAAATGTCATCCCTTACAGACGGAAAGCTCACATTGTTTAAATGCCTCTAAAAGTATCTCCATCTCTCTCTAAGGGACAGGGATAAAGTTCCATATCGGACGATAATAAGCCTTTGGGCAAAATTTGCATAAATATTGCGCTGATGGAATTTTACGAAATACGACAAAAAAACAGAAAAATGTTCACTATACTTTGTGAAATAACTGAGCTACAACTATCTACACTATTATCATTATCCAAAAGCTGTACTGAGTCCGTTGTGATGAAATGTAATTGTATGTGATTTATAGTAAATTGTCAATAGCACAGAAAACCGTTAACATATAAGAGTTCTCCAATGAATGCCACTTGTGAGTGTATGGGGGGGGGGTACACCGTTTTGTTGTGGTTTAATTTTGGTAAATACCGCGGGGGCCAGGCCCAAATAATCATATTTTTGGCCCTCCATTGGTCAATATCACAGTAACAATCATTGTTAACTAATTTGCGTTACGTAGAATTCGGCTTTTAGAAGTGTCTCTGATGCGCTTCCGTATTTTCCAATTTGCACCGGAATTTGGAATTATGGACTTCTCATGTTTTCACAAAAGTTTAGTGGGTTTAAACAGGTGGGTGGCGCGTTGGTCGAGCGGTTGACGCTCTGGACTACCAATCCGGAGGTCCCCAAGGGTCTATTCGTAAAAGAGCTTTGGCCTTGCACCCGGATTCCCTTGCATCTGGATTTGTTTCTTTAACCTGTACCTGTCAGGAGTTTTGGCATGTTTATCCGGGGAGAACCCCAATGGTTGGTCGGGCTATAAACAATTTAAATGAAGGAGGAATTAATTTTTTTAATGTATTTACAGTCAAACATTTATCTAAATACATATTAATCGATTAATAAATATGTATGACTGTTTTCTATAAACTTTTCGAACACCCCTCGCATGATATTATTCATGTAACCATGTTTGGGTGCTGAAGCATTACCGAGCTACAGCTGAGCGCATTTTATGTAATACTGGTTTTTAACGATTTGTTTTTTAATAAATCCGGGTGTTAATAATTAAAATTAAGTTGCAACAACAGTTGCAGATTACTAACTAACTTATTTGTGAAACAAACTCGGACTTTTCATTTCGGTTCAACAAATATGAGTTTATGGAAAATTATACCCCGAATAATACTTGTTTTAGTTTGTTTGTTTTTATTTTTGAAATTATCGCTTTTCGGTACATTTGAGCAAGGTAAAATAGAGCTACGGAATAAGTTATATCCACAGACAATACGAAATAAACGTGTCAAAAAGTTCGACGTATGTATTGTTGGTGCTGGCCTGTCTGGAGCAGTAATGGCAGAACGATATGCTTCAACTACAAAAAACAGCATCCTTGTCATAGAAAAACGTGACCATATCGGCGGGAACTGCTATGATTTCATAGATAATGCAACAGGAATTCGTGTATCTAAATACGGCGCTCATTTATTTCATACGAAGTACAAGACTGTATGGGAGTATGTTCAAAAGTTTAGTGACTGGGTACCATATGAACATAAAGTAAAGGCGATCGTCAAGGGGAAATATGTGCCTGTTCCAGTAAATATCGATACTGTTAATATGTTATTCAATCTGAATATAACATCGGTTCATCAGATGGACGTATGGTTGAAAAGGGAGCAAGTGCATTTTGGGCATGATCCGGTAAATTCCGAGGAAATGGCGTTATCCCGTGTAGGTAAACGTTTGTACGAACTTATGTTCAAACCATACACAATTAAACAGTGGAATAAAACACCTGCAGAACTGGGTCCCTCGGTACTGGCACGCATTCCGGTTAGAAATAATTGGGACGCTCGTTACTTTGCCGATAAATACCAAGCTCTTCCGAAACAAGGTTATACGACTATTTTCAAAAATATGTTAAAGTCCCCACAAATAACTGTATGGTTAAATACTGACTATTTCAAAAAACGTGACCGTATTAAATGTGGCAAGACGTTTTTCACTGGGCCGATCGACATGTATTACGCTAAAAAGGGTTTACCTCCATTAGAATACCGTTCATTATCTTTTGAACGAAAATTAATTAGAAACATAACTTATTTCCAACCAGCCACCGTTGTAAATCACCCTGGTTCTAATGACGACTATACACGAGTTGTTGAATACAAATGGTTACCAAATCAACAGTATCGTTCCAAAGATACACTAATATTCATCGAAAGATCGACAAATGTAGGTGAGCCATATTACCCAGTACCGAACAAGCGGAATCAAGACATGTACAACCTCTATAAATCGTTCGCACAATCAGACCCCTATATTCATTTCCTTGGACGTTTGGCAAACTACAAATATTATAACATGGATGAAGCTATTAAGAATGCATTAGACATGTTCAATTCCATCGTCTAATGTTGTTGTTGTTGTTGTAGTTGTGTGCACTGTAGAACTAAACGTAAGCTTTCTATTTAATGCAAGAGAACTGAAGCAGTCATTGTCTACGGTCTTCGGACATGTTTTGGATCTATTTTATTCGAACTAGCCCAGCAGAATCTTTTGTGACAAGAGCTCCCAACGAATATAAAGGGATGTGGGGACCGTATCCCCATAACTGTTAAAGTGTGCCAAAATATACAGCAATCAAAATGTTAAACGTTTCAAATCCTTGAAGCTGCAAGAGCCGACAGAAAGGAGTAGACGGAACCTCTGACAACTCCAAATCTTCACAAAATAGAGCTCGCTCATCGGCAAACATTTAAGCAGCTTGCTCACCAAGAGTGTACTTCAAAATCCCCTTGGTCGAAACCCCCTTGGTCCAATAAATGGCATGGTTGTCGTAATCCCCTCAATGGATTTTACAAGTGGAAAAGCATATATTGAAACAAAAAAATGACTAAATGTTTAATGTGTCTCTAGTTTTACTTTACTATAGCGAATGATTGAAAAAAAAATATTGAAATTAAAAATCCATTGAGGGGATTATGACTGACTATGCCATTTTTGGACCAAACCGGGAATTTCGACCAAGGGGACTCACTAATAATCAGTGTTGTCAGAAATACCCTTCAGTGTGACCATCGCAGTTTAATGGAATATATTCACCAATTGTTTTGTAATCATTTTAAAAGATATTATAAAAGTTATAGCTAAATAATAAATGTAAAGAACAGTTTTATTCTTATTGAAAATACACATGTTGTGAAAAATAACAAAATCTTTTCTGACCGGTCCGGTCATAAAATAATTTTCTATCAATTTTGTATGATTTTTTTTATTTGTATCCACTTATGAAAATTATAGTTGAGTATAAGTTATTTTCTTTTAATTTTCTAAACTTTTTTCATGTTTTAAGGACTGTTATTGACTATAATTTTTCTGGTCATTTTGATCAGTATTAAATCTTTAAAGAGGGTATACCATACAACTAGCAGACGTTCTTTTAATCAAAATGTTTAAAATGGGAATAAAAGCGACTTCAAAATTAAATTTACTATTTTTACACAGCGTAGATAATGTTGGTATTTAGAATCTTTGATAATAAAGAATATTTTAATACATGTTTAAATTTTATACAAACTTCCAACAAAAGCAATAACACAATAGAAGAGGCAGTATCAATTTTTCACTTTCTAAATAGCGCTTTTCGCAAGTGGATGAAATTAATCTTGAGCAAAATTGAATAATTAACTGTTCATATTTGTATTTTTTCCTGTATAATCTTTCGTTTTGTTGAATATGCATACAGAGCGATATCAGAAACTACAATATGGATTTCAAGTCTTTTCTCATCATGACTGAAATAAAAAATTTCACAAAATCAATCATTAACCATTTAGCAAAATAAATATACAATGTATTTGGAGAGAGCAAAGATAGTTTTCTTTGAATTTGAGGACAATAAGCTATCAGCTTTTAAATAAAATCAAATTTTAAGACTCGCACATAATATGATTCCCGTCATTAATTAAAACATTTTTCTTTACATTCATTAGAAGCCGTTTATGTTGTCAGTATATTGATCATAGTACTTGACACGTTACTTGAGTTGAATATGTGCACCAACTCGAGTTTATTATGGTGGCTGATTTCTGCCGTTTCGGGGCCAATACGACAAATGCAACTTTTTTCGTGTGGTCGGCCACGCCAACACGCCAAATCAAGAATTTGTCGTTCTGGCGTGTTGACACTTAACAAACACGCAGGATTAACACTTTTTGTTTTTGCGCCATCGCCACTAAGACCGTAGAACCACCTTATTCGTTTTTTGTTGTTCTGACGCCAGCACGTCAGAATGAGAAAATAAGAGCGCCGACATGACATTTTCATATGCGCCAGAACAACACGACGTTGAAATTTGTCGTTCTGCCGCCCAAAAATTGGCGTATTGGCGCCCCAGATTTGTCGTTCTGGCGTGCTGGTGCCACGCCAACGCACCTAGACACCAGCATGACAAATAGCTTATTTGTCATTCTGACATGTGGTGTGCTGGCGTGTTGGCGTCCCGTGACAGACTGAAAAAAAAGTTGCATAGAAATGCAGTCCAATATAATCGCTTAAGCGCTTAATTTCTGACCCTACCCGAGTGCCGGGCTTGTAATCCAATGATCGCAGGTTCGATTCCCCGCTCCTCCACTAGTATAACTTATAGTCTTTTTGGGTGATATTTAAACCGAGGTTCTATGTTTCGGTGCTGTACACCGAGCATGTCCGGGGAGTGTCTCGGGAACTGGGACACATTCTCTTTCTTGCACTATGCCCCGAAACCTAAATTACAGTTTGCCCTACTTTCAGTTTAATCAAATGCTCCCATTTCATTCAAAAAGCAAGATATATTTTCCATATTGACTCAATACCGGTGTACGGCAAATTTAAAGTATAGAATATATATGTCTATATTACAGAAATAAGGAACTTTATGTACGTAAATCTTCAATAATCAATATCTCATTGAAAAAATGTCTTATACATAGCAAGTCAACCAACAAGCTGACAATGCATTACATGAATACATATTAAGGTTAGCTTTTAAAAAGGCTAGGAAGAGGCTCGCCTGGTTTTTGGTAAGAAAACGTAACAATGTGTACTGTTATAATAGATGAAGGAAAATATATATTGGCCAATGCTCCCATTTACTACATGTACTTATTATTGTTAATAATCTTGAAGATGCCGTTCAAACAAAAAGGAACCAGTATGAATAGTTCATCAATTAGGCAACAGTTATACCTCTAAGATTTTAGTAGACGTAAATTTTTGTCTCTAAGTACTTATTTTCTATTTAATCATGTTTTATTATAAAGTAACAATGCTTTGAATGTTGTAGGTGCGACCACTAAAAGGCAACGGTTTACATATATCTTTTGAACATTTACTGTAGTAAAGATGTTCAAATTGCCGTGGCTAGACTTGTTTAGGCAATAAAGACATTGATTGTATTAAGGAAAAAAAATTATTTCATAATTAAGCCATTTTATCAAAAGAAACTAAACACTTTAGATTCAAACAAAGGTAGATATAAAACTCATCAATAAAATCTCATATATTGACAAAACATCTAGATGTCTTGTATAAGCAATATTTGAAATCATGTTTGTTAAAGAGAGTTTGTTGTACCACCCATGTCTTGTATTAGCAATATTTGAAATCCTATTTGTTAAACAGAGATTGTTGTAAAAGAGTCCTCATACCATTATATACATACAGCCATAAGAAGTATACTTAATACAAAAGCGCAACCAATATTTCCCTCGCTTACAGCTCGGACAAATCTTACACGATTAACTTTATTCTATCGTCATATATTTATGTATTTCTTCATCAAAAGCCATTTTAATTTCAACTAGATGGCATATTTAAACACTCGGGAATGTATTTCATTCTCGTTATGACCTTGCCACTGGGAAGTAAACTGTGAGGGTATCACCGTGACTAAACGTCTGTAAACGTGACAAAAAGGTATTAGTGTGAAAAGGTATCTTATTTCAATGAAAAAATCATTGAACCGAAACATTCTGATAATATGTGCATCTCCTCATGTTAGTAATGTTTAGCGTGGACATTTGTTGGAGTCCAGTCTGTGAATGCCGGGAAATTATATGTGAAAAATCAATCGAAATGCAACAACGCCGTCCAAAATCATTCATAGTGAAGCCGTCTATGAAGTTTTAAAAAATTCATGTCAGTGATTCCTGAGAAATATTTCAACGAAGAATGCACAAAAGTATGATGTACACTAAATGTACATAAACTAGTAATGAAAGCGCCATACTTCAGTGTAAATGTCAAGGAACATAATAATATGCTTGCAATATGCGTATGTCCTCGGTTAAATTCCAGTCTGTGACTGCTGAGAAATAGTGCGGTCATGAAGTTATATGGAACGAGAGTGCCAAACTGTCATAACATACGCCCGTCAGGGAGGCATAACTCAGTATCTGGCAGTTCATATATGTTTTGTAAAACCTGTCTGAAGTCTAGAGCGGATAAAGATAATTTTATCACCTTTCAATGATTCAAGGGCTGTAAACCAAAATTGCCTTGGGCCATTTTGCTGGTTATTGAACCTTGCCTAGATAGTATACCAACAAACGTATTCAGCAAGTTTGGTGAAGATCGGATGAAAACTGGTCGACACAGAGAGCGGACAAGTGGCCAATTTTGGATAATTCAAGGGCCATAATCCAAAGTGCATAGAGCGATTTAGCTTGTTATCGAACATAGCCCAGACATTATGCCCACACACGTGTTCAGCAAGTTTGGTGATTATCGGATGAAAACTGATTGATTAAGCGACGCCGTCCGCCACAGGTGTTCACATTATATAGTTAGAGGAAAAACTTCAAAATCTTTTCTGAAACTGCGTAGCCATGAGCATTGTCTGGTGGTCCTCTATGAAGTTTGTTCACATTATGCCCAGGAGTCAAAATTGACCACGTCCGTGGGGATTAATTTGTTTAACCTATTGTGTTCAATGACTCGATAACCATTTGGCATGGGATGCCTAGACTTCATGGACAAGTTGATTTTAACCAGATGGTAACCTCTATTAATATTTCCTTATTTAGGTAATTGGGTCAAAAGTCAAGATCATATACCCTGGTGTCAATTGACCTACTAATATACTTTCTTGTTTTGAAGCTACAGCGATTGAATTTGAACTACATGGAAAGTTTTGCATGCAGACTTCAACATTGACATTGGTTGACCTTTACCAACTTTCTGTTTTGGAAGCTACATCAGTGAAATTTGGACCGTGTATAGGCCTTCTGTTTTGCATGTAGATTCCAACTTCGGCATTGCATGGCCAACATATATGACCACGACCGATTTCACAAAAATCAAGGGAATTAAGTCAAATATCATGTGTCATCACGGTGTCTCTAGAGTTACCTTTCTTTTATCGATATTTGCGAGCGTGTATGATTTATGGGGCCATAAAACCAGTCACGTGTAACTGCGCCTGCCAAACGGGATAAATCAATATATCGTTTTTTTAAACCTAGATGATCTATCGCCTAAGGGAGATGTGAAAGTTGAATTGTTACTAATTTAGGTAAAAAGGGAAGTTGCGTTTTTTCCTTTTACCATTATAATTATACCTGAACGATGGAAGACTCTTTTCAAAAAAATAATTTGAATAAAATTGTTTCAAGTAGAGAGCACAATATCATTAAAAACGTTTTTTTTTATAAAATTTAATGAATTTGATCATATTTAATGTAAAATGAGGTACGATGAAAATACGAATCCAGTGATAGTATTAATGAATGTTGGCAATAGCAACAGATCAAGGAACTCAAAAAGCTGTTACACACGTTGTTCTTGACATATTGGAATGAATCTAAAATGTGTTCATTTGAAAACTTAAATTGCCGACTGATGTCTTCGCACGCGCGATATTCCGTTTGTTCATGTCAACAAATAGCTTATAAAATATTGAATGATGAACACGAAATTCAAGAACATGCGTGCATTGCAAATCAATTTCTATCGGGGCATGGGAAAGACACGATGTGCTTTATAACTTGTCAACTTTTTATGTCATCTTTTACTAAGTTTGGGTAATTTCCTGTTTAAAAGTCTGCACACATATCAAGATTTGCTTATTTTCATTTTTTCACACTAAAAGTTACACTGTTAAAAGAGAAAACAAAATTCAAGAACAAATGCATTTCTTCGGAAAGCTTTGAAAGACAAAACATACGCGAATTTAGACTACCTGGTTTTTACTGCATCTGTATTGTGAAAACAAACGTAGATCTTCAAGACATTCCCTTTCTACACTACTTCATAAAATGACATTTTCACCTTCCTATCAAATGAAATCAATTGGCGCAGTGAAAACCACTATTTCAAGTTAGACATGTATATGTATAAAGTACATCTCTGTCCAAGTAATTGAAAAAGAGAAGAAAAAAACATAAATAATGATATTTTACATTTTACAAACTTTAAAATTGTGTAAATTATAATATTATTATTAATAAAACGTACGGGTCTTCGCTCTCTAAACTTGTATGAAATATGATGAAAAGTTATATAAATTATCATTGCATAGTTATAGAATTTAGTAAAATACATTCGTTTCATTCAATTTGACAGATTTATTTCTTTTGAATCGGTATATATAAAGCATAAAACAAAACCCAATATACAGCTTTAAGCATTTTATTACGGGTCATTATAAATGTTACGTAATGTCCGGCCATAAAACACTATAACTTAGCAGACGGATCGATCATTCGGAAGTGTTCGAGCGTGAAAGTTGGAAAATTAAAATATAAATATACGTTTGAGAAAAACTAAAAACGAACTTTTTTTCATTTTTTCTTTTTTATCTAAATGATATCACCCATGTTTTATTCTGTTCCGTTTGGGAACGTAAATAGTTGTAATAGCGTATGCGCTATGCTTTTCTTTTCAATATAAGAGGTTCATTTTGCGCGTTTTACTATAATGCAATGACAGTAACTGTTGTGGTTTTAAATTTAAAACAGACTAAATTAATGGAGTCTCAGAAAAAAGGTAAACATCATTAAAAAGGGGAAATGTTATATGTGATTATGCCTTTATGATTATAAAATAACTTCATTAGTTTAATTTTCATCACTGGTTAATTGACGCCGCGAGGGATCGCGGCGTCAGTATTGAATAGGTTTCAATTTTGGACCATGGGGTTGCATAATCAAATAGGGAGCAGCCAACATTATTATTGTAAATCTAAACTATGTTCTGTATGTATGAAAAATGACTTTTATGAATCATTAAATTGTATTAAGTCATTAAGAAAATAATAAAAGTACAAAAATACTTACGTCTTGTTCCCTTATTACAAAACTTTGGACACATTTAATGAGTATTTAATAACTTTTCCACAAACTCGCAGACTACGGGTTTTTTATAGCTTTGTTTACGGACCTTACGACCCGATTCATCAAAGCTCAGAAAAAAGATTCGGAAGATGTTTTGCTATCTTAAACCACTCAGATAATAGAATACATGGCGCCAACGCGAAAAATCAATGAAAACCCATTTTAATTACTACATATTAGACTATAATATTGAAACTGTAAAGAAAAACCGTTCACCCAACTATGCAATACGTAGGGCCCTAACGGAATTCCATTCCATCATTTGTAAATAAAAACAATACTCAGCCAATGGTAGTTCTGTAAAATGTATACGTCACAGCATAATTAATCATGTGGATTTCATCTCTTTCCGCCATATTGCTAGAGTGTATACGCTTCGGGAATAGAAAGAAAAGAATAATCCACATTACCAGCTACAGGGAGGGAGGGGCTGGTATATCTGTTTTACAAATAGTTATTTTTCACAATATTTGGACCCGGTGTAAATTATATTTGCACAGGGTTTTTTGCCTCTGCTTCCTATAAACCGACCTGTAGTCAGGGAAATTGTGGGAGGAGCCATGGTTATAAATAGTTTTGTCTATCTAAAAATAGCCAGTGTAAAATTAGCATCCGAAAATAATTAATGTTGTGAAAAAAGAGGTAACACAAGGATTTAGTATTATGCTAGTTACTAATAAAAAGTTTATTTTTATGAATCAGTTTCATAAACAAAAAGTACACAGAGGTAATGATCATTTATAGAGAAACCTGTCCAAGTCATGCTTCTAAAACATGCGCGGCGTCTTTGATGCTTTGCATCAAAATTCGTCTTGTTATAAACATGTATAGTATATCAGAGGTGTGTATTGGCCTTGGTTGTGACACTCTGCTACATGTTTGAGCGGTTCAGTGGCCTAGTGGTTAACGCTCTGGACTGGTTGTCAAGGGATCGCGGTAGACTGGCATTCAGTCCTTACATTTACTATTTCTTACTCAATTAACTCCCTTTGCTGCCAAAAATGTAAGGACTGGTGAAAAGCGGATTTCAAATCCTGGGAATCGTCAAGCAATAATCACCTGGCAGAGAGAAACAGCTTGTGGTCAGTGCTAATGTTCCGTATCTAATTTTATTATCTAAGATCAAATGATACTGAGAAAATAAGCTATGGGGTTATTTGTCCTTTCTGTATTTTCCTGAAATATATGAATCGAAACTTCTAAATTGTTTCAATATTTTTTTAACAGATGTAAGTTTTGTGTGAATAAACCGTGATTATAACTGATTGATAAAAATTGGTGCTGTAAGGAATCTTGTGTCAGTTATAAGAAATTTCAAGTACAATGTACATGTACTTAATTATGCAACCAAAAACCATTTTCTTCAGTTAATGAAGTTATGAAATTATATCTAGGTACAATGTATAGGAGGTTTTAGTGTGTCGTCACATCCGGGATTTTCCGTTACTAAAAATAGCGTGGCCGTCAACTGTATGGAGTTCGGCCATATGCCGAGCGTGTATTGATACAGTATAGACATTATTTATCGCCAAAATAAACTAGATATTATTAAGTTTCTTTTAAGTTATGAATTGGAAGTGAATATATAATTCCCGATATAATATATATTTGTTAGTTGTTGCTATAATCAAAGACCTATCTTTGATCAGGCCTTGTGACATTTCCCGTCTTCCACCTTTCATTTCTCTTCTTTCCTTCACTGATTATTCTCTTTCTATCTTACCCTTTTTTCTCTCTGTATTTTGTTTTTAAACCACATGACCCAGCATACGTAACATTATACAAGACCATAATTCTACTTTAAAAATACTTTGTGTATTTAAAAAAAAAATGTTTATAGTCCCGGCCGATCGTGGGATTTCTCCCCTGGTGAACTCGCCAAGACCCCAGCAAAACTCCCATGTATACTGGTACCTTTGTGTATTGTTGATTGTTTGGTAATATAATGCATATGTATGTCTCAAAAATAAATGATAGAAAAAGATATCCCTGTTTTGATATAATCACGGAAGTATACACTACAGTGTATACTTCAGTGGTATAATCAATGTCCATGACATCTACAGCGATGGACACATGTGAAAGTGACACTTCCCAAAAAGTGTTGTATTAAAAATATTCAATAAAACATTATAAAAACATGCCTAATAAATTGTATATTATCTTAGCTGAGCAACTGTTTGCTTGAAATGCCAACACGCCAGTTTACGTCTGCGATTACTCATTATTTCAAAATTTTAAATATATTTGATGGCATGTTGTAAGATTAACAAAGTGTATGCAGATAAGTGGAAAATCTCAAACTTAAAAGAAAACAAAGACTTCAAAATATCGAATTAAAATTTCCTTTGTTTCAGACATTTGTTGTCGCCTCTAAAATTAAAAAAGAAACTCAGTTATCTGAAATTAAAAAAATATTCTGTCTTCTCTGCGTCCTTATTTCAAGGGTATCATTTAATACACTTTGTCATAAAATATTATGATGAATAAATTTATCATGTAGATTCAATCAAAAGCTTGATGTGTGCAATAGGCCACGTTATGCAATTCAATCAAAGTGGTCATCTATAACGTGTGACCAATTAGTCAATAAACAGGATGTTACATGGATTAATTAAATCCAAGTTATATCGTGCTTTATGCCGTAGGGGACAATATACGTTACTGGATCTCTATAGCAACGTGTCAGTCATCGTCAGGCGTTGTGAAAACATATAGCACAGTGTCATGTATTATATAGCTATAGGGTCTTCATGGTTTCTAAAGTTTAATTTGACAATATTCAAAAATAAATGTACGCTTCACAGACACATGCATGATTTCTATGAATACTTTTTTTTACTGAAAATAGAGACATATGATAGGGAAAATATCCGAATAAAGCCTTGACCTTTCTAAACAATGTATATAGTTTACAAAATTAAAAGAATCTATCATGTTTTTTTGTTTTTTTTAAATTGTGGTAAAAATTGGGAGTCATTCTAACAAGATGTTTTATGTACAATTGGAGGATCATCTTAATGCGGAGAACTTTACTGTAGCAATTTTTTCCATAAATGTACAGCAAAAAATATAATAAGCACTATGTGAAAATAATGAATATCGGCACTAATTCAGTAAAAAAGAGAGGAAAAAATAGGGACACTTAAGTCAGGAATAGCAAGTAGCCTAGGGAAAGCGTACATTGTCAAGTTAAATTCGTTTTGGCCGATTCAGTTTAAATTCACACTTTCATATCGGACTTTATAATGACAACTATACATAAGCATCAATGGCATAGACACGGCAACACAGACACTGAATATAAATACATTTTGTTTCATTTAAAAACGTTATAGCCTAAAATATAATCTGCCGTACAGTCAAATGCTCTATTTTGCTTTCAGTTTGGCCGCTCAGTTGACGGCCAGTCAATGCGCATGCGCACGAATGACGTCATATCGGGGATTCCTAAAACCTCCTATAATCTTGGCATCATTGTTAGAAAAAAATATTTTACTGCAGTGGAGCCTGTGAATTGAAATCTCAGAGAATTTATTTTTACTCAAACTGAAATGATCAATATAAATAGAATTATTTTAATCTTTGAAAATATAACTTCAGAAGACAAAACATCATAATACATGTACTTGTATATTCTTATTGTACGTATTATTGTACGGCTGTTGATTTTTTATTATAAAATGAGATCCTGAAAACAATTAATTTCAAATCAAAGAATGAATTGAGATAAAAAAGAATAAATGTGACAACGAATTTTGCCAGAAATAGCAGTAGATAATTATCAAAGAAAAAAAATCTTATTGCAAATTTTAGGACTCAAGCCCTTTACAAATGTACCAAGCATAAACAGAATAGCACACCGTATGTAATTAAGTTTTAAGTCCTAACAGAAAATTCATTAAATGTTGCAATTAGGAATCTCAAAATACCCAATGAATGACAAAGATACAGTCTAGACACAGACAGGAAGTAAGCCCCTCATCCTTGTTTAGCCGTGCAGCTCAGTGAAGTTGGCACCGTGGCACTTAATATCCACACAGTCTCTGTTTAGCCCGTGACCCTTACATTTGTAGTTTTCCCTCAGCCCGGAGAACTGAGTCCCGTTTCCCCAAGTTTAACTGGTTGCAAAATTAATCTCGTGCCCCTGCCTAGTATCCGTGTGCGTCCTGGTAAATCCGTGTTTAGTAACCCGGTGAAATGAGCCCATTATCCCCAAGCTTACCCGGACACGCACCCTGGTTATCCTGTTATCCTTGTTACCCGCAGCCACGTGAAATTAGTCTTTTATTCCCTAGTATCCCTGAAGCCTATTCACGACGTGTCCCCAGGTTTTGCCGCAGGTCCGTGAACTAAGCTCCATATTCCGTTGTATCAAGATTGACCCTGCAGGTAACACCACTTCCTGAGGTGTATCCTCAACAGTAGTATCAACAAAGCCCGTGAAAACAAACACCTTCTCAGCGGGGACACATGTAGAGGCAAAGCAACCTGAGGCTGTGTTGATAGTGAGACAGGGGGCTAATTGTATGGGGTTGCAGGGATATTAACAAAGTCGTATAATCAGATTCACTGTTGATAGCTTAACTCATCACCATTCGGGGATTTTCATGTCGGCAATGTAATCTAGGGCTGCGCAGATGCTTGGGGACATGGAGCTGACGGAATACTGAAAGAAACGTTTACAATGTAACTTGGGACCAAATTGAAACTATGGGATATGAGGCGGAGTTCTCTGGGCTTAACCGTTCAGAGTTATCAGGATTGCATTATTCAAATTTTCAGAATAATACTATAAAAAGGTTGCTCATCTTCTTTACCAATTCACTGCTGCCTAATATTTTATGTTGATACAGGTTTTATCGTGTTAGGGCTAAAATTTAATGATGTTTTCTGAAACAAATTGCCAAGGAATAACGACCGTTCTTCCTCATATGACACCAATACTGGTTTTTCCAGGAAGTGGACTCGAGAGTGTTTCGATAAGCTACAAGCTTTCTTCACAATGGAGCTAAAATAAATTAGTATAAACTAAACTAAGGAATAATTCTTTATTCCACTGTACAATAACCTGTTTTATTCGAGTTAAGATTTAAAAAAAATTGTTCCGGAGTGTATTCAATCCTTAAGTAAGTCAGTCAACAAAATCATGGCAACACTACTACAGGCTAATGTTATGAAATAAATGAAAATATCATAGGAAGGTACAATAAAGAATTAGTTAAACCACTGTTCATTTAAAATTTAGTCATTATTTAGAAACTTGGATACACAGCAATGTATGAGTTAATATCTGCATGTTTGCGTGGTGTTCGACTTACTAACCTTGACGTGATTAGCAATGGTACTCAGGCGAGCGATATAGGGCCGTGAATGCCCTCTTGTTTGTCATTAATTACAATGTCATTATTTTAAAGTGCACACTGAACCACAAATTAGCATCACTTGTAAATTTTAATAGTTCACTTATTCATTAAGTTATTCTTTACCAAATCTTACCAAATTTGAAGTGGAATGAGAGAACCAGCTGAGTACATGCATACAATTTAACATCCTCATGCATCAGTGGTTTGCCAACCTTTCAGACAAACTAATTAAGGAAATTATGTAATGAACGCTCTGGATGTACGAGAATGACAATTTAAGTACATAACACGATTGTTCTTAATTGGGGAAGATTATATAAGCACTATTGTTTAATATAACTGGAACTCTGTCTAAAGACTTTTAAAAAATGGTGAAGTACCAACTCACAGATAGTTATCTTCTATCAAAACTTGCAAATTATCTTATTTACCTCTTCTAACCATGCACCGGTTTCAGTCTAAGTGCAATATAAAAGACTCTTCAGTTTCCATTGTATTTTTCAAGAATGCAGCGAGAATGTGAGTAGATAGTAACTATATCTACTCTTCAAAATTAAGTCTGTTTTAACACAGTTTGCAAGTTTCGGTAGTGGGTCATTAGATACTGTAATTATGCTTCATATAAACATGAAGCATCTGCTTGCTATCCTTATTTGGATTCAAATGGGTCGTACAGTACGTCTATCAATATGAACGTAGGCATTATAATTTTTTTAGTAAACTGGGCGCTATAGGCATGTAGCTTAATACACGTGTATGCATCTTTTTGCTCATTCCATTTTTGGATCGATTGATTTATCAATCGGGCCAATGTTAACAGAGTATAGCTTCCTTACGGCAGAACGCTTTACATAAAAACAAGTTGTTCCATATATTTAGTTGTTACGAATTATATTGTCTTCTGTTTTAAATATTATATAGTAACAGATCTACTTAATATCAAAACATTTTAGAATAGCATAATATTATACATGTATTGTTGTTTTTCTTACAATTTGCATCTAAATAAACACAGAAATCATAGATTTAACTGCTAATTCAATAAATTTAAGTCCTGCAGAAATCAACTCTTGATATACAAAAATCCAATGAAAAATCCATCTGTACCTGGAACTGGTGATTAAGATCTTGATACTCAATGTTTATTTATGACCCTCTAGGCAAATTTCTCTCTGGTCAATTAATGGGCAGTTAGCGGTTGTTTCAAGTGAACAAGGGTATTGAAGCTAGATCGCGGGTTCTACCCCCGCTCCTCTTAACATAACTAATAGTCTTCCGGATGAGACCTAAGATCGAGGTGTATTGGTGCTTAAATAATTAGGCGTTGTCTCTTGAACGGGACGCGTTCTGTATCTTGCACTATCACGCGAAACTAAAACAACTAAAACTCTTCTGGGGGCGTTGGTCATATGAATTATCCGGTACTAACCACAAAACTTTACAATGAATACATACATTCGACATGCTGGAATCTTATTAAATTTATACATTTAACTGGAAAACGAAAACACTTCGACTGCCGCGGCTGTATATAATTTAATCAACTTGTTTTAAAAAAAATACTTCTTATTAAAATTGTGTATACGGTAAAATGTTTTAAAAGCTTCAGAGGGTACTGACCGATATATTAAACAATACAATAGTATGCAAGAAACGTGTGTATGTGAAACAGAGACAGGAAATAACTCTACCCGCAGGCAATATCCGGATAATAGATAGGTAATAAAACGATTAAGGGTCATAAAACTGATCCACTTTATCCCCATTCAAATGTAAAGATTATTTGAATTGTTGTCAATTTGTAATATAAATTTAAATGATAATATCTATTTATCCTATATTATGAAACATGTATTTGCTTTACTAATCAATGTTAATATAATATGTAATTCAATTCCATTTACATGTACCGTATGAAGAATAAGAGTAACAATCGCGTTGAAAAACAGTCTTACATTATTTCAGTGATATGACGTGAACAATAATTTACAGTATACATTTGAACAAGTAATATCACCTGGTGACAGACATGTCTCGTCCTGATGACACCACCCCTACCTCTCTTGCCCCAGTTGCGATCTGGTCACAAGGTTTTGTTTGATTTCATAACTATTACAACACTTTTGTATCAGTTCAATAATTATGCATTAAGCGACAATGTTATTAAATTTTTCTTTTATAAAATTTTATTTTGGATGCGAATCAGTTAGTTTTATAAACATGCCCTGGTAAAATTCGTGAAGAATATGTATTTACGTTGATCAGACGAATTTACTAAAAAACATACTAGCGACAAACTATTAGTATCGGCGTTAAAAGAATGTGTCTTACGTAAAATGCCGAGTACTGCCGAAACGGTAAGTTCTTATTTAAACTTAACAGGTTAGTTGAGTTAAAGTTATAAAGGACTGCAAAGATAAACATTAAACATAATTATTTTTATTTATCTAAAAAGTAAAATGAAATATCGAGACATTGTAATAGTGACATTTATTTTGTTATATTAGCAAAAAGGTAAAAATTTGAATTGAAATGCAATATTTGCATTTAAACTTGCATTGTTTCGAGTTTCCACTATAATTCAATGTCCGTAAAAACGGAAGGTGATAGATTTTAAACGTTAAAAGGACCATTGATTTGATATTTTACATTGACAAAAAGGTAGTCATGAAATGGCAGAGAAATTAAACTAGCATTTGTGATAATGACAAATTTTGTATGTTAAACAGAAAGAAAGTTTTGACGAGTTATTTGATAATATCCTTCTTTACTCTTTACTTCTTTACATCGGTTTTCCAATACACGATGGTTAAAATAGTTGGGGATGGCTGACCTTGATCTACTGACCTGCTTTTGAAGCTACAATGACATTTGAGCTTTACGGATGGTTTTGCATACAGATTTCAACTTTGCTTTACTATGTTTTTGAACACAATTTTGCATGTAGATTTCATCGAGGCGTACTGATCTGCTTTCCTGGTTTTGAAACTACAGCAATGACATTTGAACCGTATGTACACTATTTGTGTAGTTTTGCAAACGTATTTCCAAAATTCACATCACTTAACTTGTTTACAACCCTTTACTTCTGTTCTTGGATACCCAGATGCGTGATATGGGGCCATCTGACTACTCTAAGGGAGGCACTTGTTGCTGAAGTGAGTCAGTAGTTGTTAGTGAAAGTCACTAGTTGCTAAAGAAGTCATTGGTCACATTATGTCACTAGCTACCATTGGCAATCACTGGTTGCTAAAGGAATCACCGTTGCCAAAGAAAAATATTGTTGGTTGCTAAGGAAGTCACTTGTTGCTAAGGAAGTCATTGGTTGCTAGGGTAAGTCACTGATCACGAAATGTCACCAGCTACCAGAGGCAGTCAGTGGTTGCTAAGGGCATCACTGGTCACTACAGGAAGTCAACTATTGTTAGATTCTAATGATTTTCAAGTCATTTGTTGCTAGATGAAGTCACAGGTTGCTAAGGGACTAAGTTGTGGCTAAGGTAATCAATGGTTGCTAAAGAAGTCATTTGCTCATAAAGGAAGTCACTCATTGCTAAGGAAGTCACTGGCTACTAGGGGGAAGTCTCTGGTTCTTGGTAAGTCCCTGGTTGCTATAGGAACTCATTGGAAGCTACTTTTTTCCATATAAATCTATATACAGACAAGAACCCTGTTGTCTTGACAAACCTCTTTTGCACCTTCAATATATAAACTTAGTTTGACAAATTGGTAGTTTGATTAAACCACTGTAAATCTGCATAACCATTTCATAAGAGGAGTGTTTGAATGCTATCAAGATATACCAGTCTATTTGCAGACTTTTAGTGGTATAAAGAAACTGAAATTATTATTTTTACCATCATGATTAACTTTCAATGACAGGTGAAACTGATCTTAGCTGCGCCATAGCAACTTCACACTCCTGTTAATGTACCATCAGCAACATCTTCATCTAATAGCAAACAGAATTTGAGAAATTCTTTACGAGAAACTGCGAGAAATTACAAACTTCGACAAGATGGTGGTTTCTTTACAATTTATTTTTTGTATAAATTGCAGAATAGTATTCTAAATAATTCATGATTGCATAACAAATTAATTATATGCAAAAAAGTATATAAAACCTTAAATGTTTCCATCATTGACACACATGCTCTTAAAAACCCTTACAAATCAATATATTTTATATAACAAATTTCACATTGGTAACAAATACATTTATACATGCACATTATATAATTATGTCTATCAGAACGAAACTATTCATAGTCCAAAAACTCTGCTAAAGCTATAAACAGCTTAAGCCATGTTTTATAACACAATTTCTTCACACAACTATGATCTCCATGGCAACAAATTTCCATAGCAACAGCTAAGAGTTACTTGGCAACAAATTTCCATGACAACCTCTTGTATATTCCTTTCTCATGTAAAGTTCTTTTTATTTTACCTAACATCTGTCTCTCTACAGCTTTTCATATAGAATAAAAACTGTAACCATTAGGTACACTGATTTAACTACACTTACATGTAAAAAAAAAACCATCTCCTTTGCTTGCACATAGCTTCACTACTTTCATTTTCGTCATTAAGTTTCTATTCTAAAAGCTCATTTTTCTTTACTTCAAAATCTGTTCTTTTTTCAATTCTTTCCTGTGACAGTTACAACTGAAACCAATACGTCTAAAGTTCAAAGTTCACATGAAATACTGAAATGGCAAGTTGGGACCAGTTCTCTAACCTTTATCGCCCTAGCTGGAGTACATAGTTAGAGAGATTTAACCGTTCATGGATATGATATCATAACAAGTAATCATTACATAGCTGTAAGTAAAATGTAAAACGAGAGAAGACAAATGGTGCAAAAGCTTTCTTAGTAAAGACCGTAAAAAACATTTAGTGATAATTTTTTACGAAAAACCCATAAACCCTTAATATTTTCAGGTACTGTATATTCTCACTGCCCTTATGAATTATGGTTTTATAAAGCTGGTTTTGTGTTTTTGGTGCCCCAGGTCACATCTTTCAATAGGATCTACATGGAACAAATGGTTATTATTATTAATCATATCTGTCCTGACCACTCGGCTGATTTGAAATTTTTGATAAATATCAAAAGATAATTAGTGAATCAGATTTTTTTATACACAAACATACAAAAATTCAACTAAACTGTAGCTCATCTTGCATAACATCAATGATCTGTATCATATTAAAAGACAATCAACATAGAACTGAAATATAATGAGAAAAAATGGTTAAAATAATGCAAATAAAAACGTCTGATAAAAAAAAATGTGAAAATGGCCACAGCTACAGAAACTACAGAATTGAAAGACACTGCGGTACTATTTACATATAACATATAGCCAAACTTAGACAAGCACTATAATAAACTGAGGACATCTAACAACCTGACAAACACAGCTGACAAGAAATAGTCCATTCTGACAAAAACCTGCTCTATTCTGACAATGTTCCCAAAATATGACTTTTATACACCATACAAACTTTGTCAGCTCCAAAAAGCGCTAACGGCAAATTGAAAGCTGACAATTCAGCTCATAGCAAATCGAAACCTGACAAATATAGCCAAGGGCGAAGTTATTTTATCACTGACAAAATCTGTTTTTTTTTTAACCAAGCAGCAGAAGTATAGTTTGCGATACAGACATACCATGTAAAACAATATTATAACTAGGTTAGGATAGCTTACAATCCCCAACATTATGACTGACAAATCTGTCTCATTCTGACAAGACATGTTTCCCTCTGACAAAGCTGCCTATATACAAATTTATCACAACATATACTCTAAGCCAGCACTATAATTGCATTGTGACAGTTTCTAAAGTCAAGAAAAATACAAGTAAAACTTTGTGGTATGACTTGCGTTAATGTCCTAGCTCTTTACACCGATAACACTTCAAAAGATGTTACGGAACTGAAGGAGTTTATAGTCTGCCGCCATGGTCAAGTGGTTAGCCACCGACTTGAAATCACATTAACTTCTCATTGACTGAGGGTCCTGGGCTGGAGCCCTGCTAACAACCATGATTCTTTATGTTAGAAAGTCGACAGTTCATTACCGAAGCTAGAGTTCTAATACTGTTCCTTCCCACTGTTCTACTAAACTGCCAACCTGTAAAAACGACTGAACTACGGTTGAAATGGACGCTAAACCCATTCAACAACAAGGAATTTATAGCTACCCTATATATCTACTATAGCCGACATCATTAAATGCTTACTTCCAGTCGGAGATACAATAAACTGCGTATTAACGACTCCTGATATAGCAAAATAGCGAATATAATGAACAAATATTCTGGGCCGGAATTTTTTCAACTTTAACTCTCATGACAATGCAATGCTATATGGATATAACATTTTCTGGATATAAGGAACAATTTACCATTCTTGCAATTATGAACAATTTCAAAGTTAACTGCAATTAACCAGGTTTTATTGAGTTTTGAAGCAGTCGGTTCCAGTCTCCAGATGGCAACAAGAGAATCTCAGAGAAAAACACAACATAAATGATTCCACTGCAGGTTAGGCATTTTACTGTGTGAAGTGATAGAAAAGTGATAAAGATTAAAATCTAGCATATATAAAAAGGTAAAGCGCTGTAACAATATGACCAAAGTAGAATGCCGTGAAATTAAAATTTCCTTTTAAATCAGTTTTTATTTCTTTGTTTGGTGTAGAGTGTTTTTGTTTTTTTTGGGGTATAGTTGACTTGACCAGCATGGTTTTCGTTTTTATTTGAAATTCCAAAGTCTACAAGAAGCACTAATAAGTCATTTTGGTCAAAAACCAGTGTATGCATCCTAAACAATCTGATTTAGAGGTATCACTCACTGATCTCTTTCAACCAACACTAAATATGAAACATAAACAAGTAAAACTTAAGGCTGTTCTTTTCATTTTTGTTTTCATAGTAATAATGCGAAATTTACAGTGACTTTTGGGGATGAAGATAACTAATCTAGCTCAAAATCAATGGATGACATTTCTACTATGAAGAAGGCATTGCGTTTAGGCAAATATCTGCAAATTGTCACCCCCCCCAAAAAAAAATTGAACATTTCACTCACATATACAGAAATAACTGAGGAAATGACTCAGTTCTCTTCCATTACTTAACAGAAAAAAAAACCTTTACAAACAAATTAAGAACACTTAAAAACTTATTACATCGGGAAACTATGACAAGGGTTATCTTGTATGAACACATTCTATGAGCTTATATTTCACTAACGACAACTGTAACGTTAAACTACGAACAGTACAACATTTTATTAACCTACCACTAAATCAGCAGTTTCGTTTAATAGGTTCATAATGCTTATTAAAAACAGTTATGTAAAATATTACGAGCCTTTAGCAGACATGTCTGTTACTGTAAATACAAATGTTAGTTTGTAAACAAGTCTGAAATATATATATACATATATCAGTTCAATGAATTCTAAAAAGTCTATTTTGTGCTCCATTTTAACAGAATATTTTATCCATATTTTCTAATAATCAATTAAGCTAAAAAAACTCATTTGGTACAAAATACTTTCAATTATAACTGATTAATACAATCATTATTGAGTACAAAGTTACAAATTTAGTCAAATCTATGTATTTTACAGTAACACACATTTTTGCTTGACAACACTCATAACTATGGCAACACAGACTGATATAAGAAGGCATTTTAATTATTCATGATACATAATTGTGATGTTCTTCACACCTTATAAAAAACTCGAGTTAAAATCACCTACTGCAATGTATGTTGTAGTACAATCAACTATAGCCCTATATATATTTATATATAATGTATGTGAAAACAACATTACCAACAATACAAACTGTTCTAGAAAATAAGCGTTCAAGCCTATAGTTTGGTTCATCTTTTCTGTGGCATGACTTTTTTTCTATTTCTTTCCTAAAAATTTTTAAAGGAATATTTTTACTGTGATGTATCATTTTAAAAGTCTGTGACTATCTGTCAAAATGTGACAAAGCCATCAACAGAGGACCTAAAGACATTTCAAGTTTTACAAATATACAAAGCTTAGAAAATACATTTTACTGATTTATTCCTATTACAGACTTTTGCCATTTTTTATTCATCAAAACTTAAAGACCCCATAATTCTGGCTTCATTTTCCATAAGTATATTTTCCATGAAACATTTAAAAATCTCTTAACTATAAAACCTTTTAAAAATTGTAGAATAAAAATTGACATTTTGAATACCGTATACCTCTGTATAAATGCCCCCCCCCCCCACCGGTTTTTTTTTTAAAGAAAAAATTGTCATATCAGATCTGGAGACAGGCATATAAACCCAGTAATCTGTATAAATCTAAACTGATCCAGTGAAAAATAGAAGACACAACACTTTATTTCATTGAATAGCACTTAGTTTACTTTTGGGCCTAGAATAAATGTTCCCTGGGTCAAAATATTTTCCCCCCCCCCCTAGGCAATATTTTTAGTCCCTAATCAACACCCCCAGGGGCATTTTACGGGGGGAATACAGTATTTTTAAAAGTTCCAAAGCCAATACCCTACCTTTAGAATGATGTTGGACTATCATATGAATACAACATAATTCAGATTTCATTTCACAAAAATGTACATGTAGGGAAAGAAACGGTGACTCAAACTACAGATCTTTGACTATGTTAATACTGTATGTAATTTTCAAAAAGCCAACTTCAACAGTCTCTATTTCACTTCAGTGGTTTTGTTAAATTAATATCGACAACTATTTGATATCTTTATTACTAAACCCTTAATTGTTCCTATGTTTTTCAACAACTGTAAACAAAGGAACATTTCTTAGCACTACATTTTGTGCTCTTCTCGTGATATAGTCGCTATGTACTGTAAAAGTCTATATATTCATGAGTAGTTTATTTCATAATTTTCCAACAGTCTATTAATTCAAGAGTTTTTGAATTCGCAAGCGAGCACTATTATACATATCTTAGTGAGTTTGATACATTTTAAAAATCACAAAAAAAAATCCCTCTGGAAAAAAAAACTTGGAACAGTATTTCAAAACTGAGGCAAATTTCTTAATCAATAATTTCATACATTTTTCATAGAATGCTAGCATATGTAATGAGGGATGCAGTACATGTCTACCTATGTTCCGAATGGAAGAAAATCTACAATTTATGAAATATACTGAAATGTTTCCTTCCTTGTAGCCTGAGGCATCTTTCTGTATCATTACGATCAAAGTTCCGAGTTACAAAACATTTTCAGTTTTGTACACACATGTAACAGGAATGTCTCTTGGAAGCATTCTTCAAGTTTTGTTCAGGTTTTTTATGTCATCAAATGATATCCTTCTGTAATTATTCTGCACTTTATTCGGATGAGAAACAAACCGCTAAATTCCAGTATATCGGTATCATAATCCACTAAATGGTTTCAGTATTCTACATGCGTGTGTGTGTGTACGTTGATTCAAGTTTATGGTTTCCGTTGACGACTTGTATAAGTATGAATACATGTTTTCTTGCACAATACTAGGATGATATGCTACACACTATATTCCAGTGGTCAACAGTACGCATCACCGCTCATTGCTATATGGACTTGTTCTAGTTTCGAGTTCAGTCTGTTTTTGCGCGCGAATTCGTCCTCCTCCAGGGCACTTGTGAGATCGTCATTGTAGTGTTGTACATATTTATATAGTTCATATAACGCCGCGTTCATGTTGAACTCATCATGGTGAGTCTGAAACAATCACACAAAATAAATTATAAAATATTACACAGTTTTACAAGTTTTCTGTCTTCTCCCATTTTTACCGCATTATAGAAAAATGTACTAAAGACTACCATGAACTGTGGCTTATCAGTCTGCTTATTAATAGCTAAAACTGCACTTGTAAAGCCATATATCTAAATTCTAGTACCATCAAATCTCGACTATTGACCCAATTGTATCTCTTGTAACATTCTGCCAAAAGTCTTGAGCCAGTGACAAATTACAAAATAATTATGCAATCCTCAATCCCCATTTTTTTTTTAACAAAAAAACAATTACAAATGTATACCTCCTTAGCCACAACAACAACAACAATATAACTTACCCGTGACTCATCGGCCATCATCGCAGTCATATCCTGGTCACTTATGGCTGGCATCATTTTGATATCTTGGTAATACCTACAACGAAATTGGAAAAACTTCAATTTTGATTTGTTATTTAGCTAACTCTAGTCTGTCAGAAGCTATGTAGTCAGGTTTTAGGATGAAAATTATAAAACATATGGTCTGAATCTTAATAAACATAATTGTTAGATCTACATTAAGTTAAAGCAGTACATTTTTTTCAGGTTAACAAGCTAAGAACTGCGCTACATGCATAGAGACTATCTGTCTTCTTGTCGTTCCTTAGGCAAAAGGGCTGCAACTCTGCCAATACTTTGTAGTGAATTTTATACATACATTCATCATGTACAACATCTGTGTTCTACATAGATTCATAATTAAACCAGCTTTTTGACATAAACAAAAATCAAACGACATGTACATGCAAAATCTTACCAGTACCTGAAACCTGGAAACTTGACAACATTATACATACTAACCTTTCTACCCATTTCTTGTAGGTAGGTATATCTTTGGCATACAACAGTTTACTTGACGGTGAATCCTTGCCTAGTTTATGCTCGCTCATTGAGCACGAGTCCATGAAGTTTTGAGCAACTACAGATAAGCACGAGTCTACGATGTTTGACTTGTAGATATCAAACACAAAGTTGGGATTCTTTATCACGTTTACCCAGAAGCGTAGTGGAAGACTGAAATAAATTTACAGACTTAGTATTTTGTTTGTTTGTATTATGTGCTTTCTGGGTTCACCATCCTCGTTCGAGGCTTAAAGCGGTATGACCCGTCACACCGACTTTGTAAATGATGGTATTTATTTATAGATTTTGAAGACAAAACACATAAGCGCAATCAATCTCTCTAAATCGAGTAGAGTATGGCCAGTAAAGCATGAAAAACTTCTTATTACAGGGCCTACCTATATTTAGATTTAGATATGAATGAAATGTCAAAGAATCTCAGACTTATAATTTTAATCAAAATCCTGAAATGCAATGCTTGTATGTTTAAGGTTACTAACGAAGCAAAAACAATAAAACAAAAAATATAGGCTTTCTTTAACCACGCTTTTTTTTTTTGAAGAGAAAGCCTTTCTTTTTCATTCCTGATTTCAACCCAATACCCTCTTTTCTTTCCCTTTTTTTTCCTACATCTTTTTTTGTCTTTAGTATGTACTTGATTTTGAAATAACTGTCTCTTAATTTTACTTAGTAGTGGACCCTTTGAGTGGGAACAGGAAGATGGGGGGTACGGTGTTATAAAGGTGAGTTGAAATCTCAAAACTTAATATTTCGATCAATATAAAAACTGTGTCAGTAATTACCTATTGGATTTCCATGTATGTACAACATCTTGGTCCTGAACGTTATGAAGTAATGCCTGATCGTCAAGGAAATCAAACATGTACTTGATCGCTAGCGGCAACGACGTGCCCCTGTGTACTGTACTGAATATTCTCTCAAACAAATCATCTACAAACTGTTGCAATGTGCCCTGTAAACAATTTACATAATTTTGTTTGAAATGAATAAAACATTGTGCAGATGCACTTGCTGCAACAGAATATAATAACTCACTCCTAAATAAAAGTCAAAACTGACAAGACTATTAATCTTTCATGAGTGAAATAAATTGCAAACACATTCAAATCCTACATCAAAATACAGCGCTGACATTATGTTTACATACTGCTGATATATTAAGCATACATATAACACATTTTTTATATCCGTCTGTCAACAAAGAAATTACTCAATGGTAGACAGAACTGACTGCAAAAATTAACAAACCTGTGTAGATTGTTTTCATTTGTAGCTTATCATTAAATCAAGCTATATTGATAAACTCCCTTTACCCTGCTGTTGGCTATTTGCCAACACTGCAGATCATGAAAAGCCTGCACATCCACCTAGTCTGATCATGATCTGCACTGTTTAGTATTGAGTCAGTAAACTTTCATGGCGCACCCCTTTTATCAGTAAATGGTAATTTCCAAATTGATTATAAAGGAAAGTTCATTTTACAAAAATAAACCAAGGAAGGCATTCATAGGCAGAAACAGAAATGCTGAAACATGTGCTACACCATCTATAACATACAACCAATCAGTCTATACACAACCTAATAAATTTATCATTTTGACTGGCGCAAAAAGACAAAAATAAACTCAAAAGATTTTTACCTTTGTAGCGAGCAGCCTCGTCAGATAGATTTCCGAGACCATCTTACTGCCGCGGTCACCTTCTTTGGTATTTTCTTGATCATGTTGCTTTACCTGTAACACAAACAACATTAATAATAATGTGATCTCATATAATAATAATGTGATCTCATATAATATTAATGTGATCTCATGTAATAATAATGTGATCTCATGTAATATGATCTCATGTAATAATAATGTGATCTCATGTAATAATAATGTGATCTCATGTAATAATAATGTGATCTCATATAATAATAATGTGATCTCATGTAATAATAATGTGATTTCATATAATAATAATGTGACTCATATAATTTCAACATGATCTTATATAATAATAATGTGACTCACATAACAATGTGATCCCCCAATGCCAGACCCATTTTTCCGGCATGGGTGCCTAAAATGTCTGTAATATGCAAGACAGTGCTCTATAATAGCACAGTACAGTAGTCTCAATAAGATAATACTCCATTATGTGTAAGTTGTTCAATCATATTTTGAGCTATTTCGGGGGCTGCCAATTACACTGACATGATAGCATACGAGGTTAACACGATGTTGACCGGACATGATGTTAAACTGATATTATATAAACTTAGATCAAAATATTGTGACACAATCTTTATGTTCAATGGCAGTGCATTTATGTGTAAGCCAATGAAAAATTTGCTGGGTGCAATTCATCGTAAGACTATATAGTCTATTATAATAGGACAAAATAATCGTACTGCACTTACCAAGTGATAGTATTTGGTTCCATTGTTGCTAGCATTTTCTATATCTACATGTACATTCTGTGGTGATGCTGTTCTATTTAAAGATGGACTCCTACTACTGTATATCACACTACCGTCTGAAAATCATCATTAAAATGGAAATCATTAAAATGGAAATAAATCATCAAAATTGAAATCATTAAACGATGTACTAATGCAAGGTCTATCTCCGCCATATCCTTTTACACTCTATTTTTTGTTTTGTCGGCTTTTCAATGTTAGTTCCCTGCACATGACCCCTCATACATGCAGACATACAGAATTTCACACAGAACAAATGTCAACATACAGGAAAGTCAAATATGGCTTTACCATAGTTAGTGTAAAGTATATTATTTATATAATGTAGTTTAAACTGTTACTAAAATCAATCGGTCGATGATTCTTATGCCTTGCTAAAACATGTGGAACAATTACTGAACAATCTCACATATACAGAATGCACATTATATGAAAAAAGTACCAGAAAGATGAAAGATGGTTAGTAATTCAGAAAAATACATATACATGTAGGATAATACAAAAACAACACATTCAAGCAAGACCCTGTATACACTAATCATATCTTTTAACAATTTACTGATTTTGACTTGATTATATTCTTAAACAGTATGGGTATAAATACCAAAACATCTACATTATATCCTCATACTAGTACTTTAAAATATTATCTTCACTAAATATCTTCTGCTGCAGACTATTTCACATTAACTTAACTGAAAACCTTTCAGACAACTAATTCTCCATTTTGTTATCAGTCTAATTTAATGACCCCTACACAGTTAGATATTTATTTTCTGAATTATTGATAAGGAAGCAGACGTAGATGCAGAAGTAACATGCAGTGTTAGTAACATGCAGTGTTAGTATTTCCTATCATTTATTTACAAACGTTAAGATTGCAGCATGATGTCATGCTTAGTGTGGGCGGGGTCTTACATTCTTCTTTACCGAAGCGTTTGTAATCAAAGCTCTTGGAAGATTTTTCTGACGTTGTAGAAAGGTCATATATGGAAGGCGTCTGCTTCGGCACCAAGGCCATGTATGCACCGTCTGGAACCTGTAATAAATGTCACATGACACTGTAAGGTTTGTGCATCAAAGCTCTAGACTTCTTTAAATCTATTCACCTTTCTACGTAAAAATGACACAAGTAAGTTATACTGTCATGTCTGTCAATAATCTATCCAAACCTTGTTGCCGCAGTCTGTATTTATGTCCCAAATTTATATAATTTCCAAGTTTTAGCCAATCAAAAGCCAGAAATTTAAGACTGGCTTCAGAGAAAAGTTTGTTACATTTACGTCAGTCTGAATGTCTATTTTTATCACAATTTATAGGCAACTTATTTATAATCATAAGCAACATGATACAGCTCCTTGTGTCATTTAAAATTTATCAAAGAACAGCCTAAAGGATGCTTCTATAGAGAAATATTTCATATGCTGAAATGATTTTTCTTATATATATTTTCACCCCTGTGTTTAATTTACACTAACTTATTTTATCTTGATTGCGATACAAGTTCTTACAACTTATATTAATTTCTCTTGAGACTCATTCCAGATGTAATTAACGTCGAAGAGAGGAAATGTAGAATTTTTCTGTGTCTTGCCTAAGGACACTACCCCTACTGGTGGGGATCGAACCCAGGACCCTCTGATCCCGAGGCAAACGCTCTATCACTGCACCAAGGCCGCTCCATTGAGTTCATTAGGTAGGCAGTGAAACGGAGAAAAAGTGAAAGCAATACCTGATAATGAGCTAAAGTGTTGAGTTTTTTAAACTCCCCTTCTTGCTTGGTGGTATGATCTATATTTGCTAGGATCATTCTCTGTGTGTTTTGGTCCCACTCGGATTTTGGTGATTGAGCAAACAATACTGGAAAAATGTAAGTTGTTAAATGGTTTGAAATAAGCAAAATTTACAAAAATCAGTTGTAGATTTTCTCCTACTTCTTTATGAATATGCATAAATCTTTTTGCATGAATTAATTTTTAACAGTTTGATAAACGAAAAAAATAATTGACCACTGAACAATCTAATAGTGAATTAGTACTGAACATGTTCTATTTGGTCATGTGTAAATAAAAGACCGTACACAACATTTATACCTCAGCTGCCTGCAGATGGCATAGTTGTTATACAATTTTAGCAAGGGGCTTATTTCTAGTAAAATGACTTAATACCAATAAATAAAACTAAAGATGTCTTACCCAGATCTACGTTTTGCTTAGTAGGGCGGCTACTAAATGGAGCATTCTTGTATATGGCATCTAAAATCTTCTCTTTAACTTGCGATATTGTGTCGCAATCCAGCACCTTCACAGGGTGCGACTGTTGACCAAACTGTTCCATATCTTGGACATATATGGTCTGTATGAAAAGAATTGACATGTATCAAAAGCGTTTTAGAGCTGTTATATGGCAGAGTCATAATAATACAAAATTAATAACAATGATACTTCATAATGTGGACAAGATTAATCTTGGAAAATCAAGACTCTCAAAGTGCTAGTCTAGACTGTTATTATATAATCTGTAGCAGACAAATTCCCCGCTTGAACCTGCAGCAGAAGGTAATAGACTGTGCAAAAGAATTTCTCCAATCTACCTGGTGAGGACAGTTGCTGCCCAACTTGGCTTACATTTTTTGTAACAATTTTCCAAAACTCAGAGCTTTGTTGAATTTATCTGACAATAAAATTACATGTCAAATGGTGAAGTAAAATCCCCTGTTACCCGCATGTTATTCAAACCAAACCATCTTAAAATAATCTATGACCTTTTGTTACCCAGTTGACACATTTTTCAAATAAAGCAAATCTTTGCATCAGAAGTGAAACAATAGAATGAGCAAAAAATTAGTAATAAATTAGCACCTTTCCTAACTTTGTCACATCTATGCTACTTACAACTACAAATGGATACTTCATTCTCCATAGCATCCATTTATTTGTAACAGATATCAAAACATTCTTGGCTCTAAGAAAACTCAGACCCAGGACCTTTGCCTGTCAGGCAGAGACTCTACCCACTAAGCTACCAAGCAACTTGGTCAATCAGTCTTTAGACCAGGGGTCGTATTCCAGTAGCATCTTAAGTGATTTCTGAAGTATTTCAACTTAAGTCCAAACTTTGTAATTATTATAATTCTCTCAAAAGTGGTCGATTGTGTGTAATTTCATCATCATTATAGAAATTGGTCACGAAAGATTTTATAAATTTTCAACATGCTGCAATGCACATTCTCCTATTTAAATTATCTTTTTAAGGAAATTGTCAAGTTTAAGGAAAATCTTAAGATTTGACTTAAGATGCTACTGGAATATGACCCCAGGTACCCGACTACTTTCACTTTGCTATATTTCTCCGAGTTTACTTACCATAGGTTTATAATCTACTTGCTGTCGTATCAACTTGTCCTCGCTGAGAGAGTATCTCGCCTCAGACGTACTACTGTCGACAGGACCTTTAGATGTTTGTTGTTTAATGGCTTGATACAACATGAACAAAGGCTCTCCTGCACACTCCTGCAAAAACAAACATTTAAAACCTATGAAACATTTCTAAAATATTATCGAGGTCTGAACGTATTTGCAACAATCACACATGAAAAAATCGAAGTTTTCTGTCCGAGGTAGTTGATTTTGAGATTTTCCTTCAAGACCAGTTTGGAATCTCTGGCTTCTGATTGGTCAGTTGTGAAAATGAGTTCATCTCCGGCCAATAAGAAGCCAGATATTAGAGACTGGTGTAAGATATAAGGACTATAACATAGGTGCTTGATAGCAAACCAAAATTCTTAGAAATACTTTTCATGAAGTCTCACAGTAATTTGTACAGAATTTATCAGTTAATCTTACTCTTTTGTGTATTAATACCAACAAATGTACCATTTTACATAGGCCATCATTGATGAAAGACTAAATTTTGGTGTTTTTTATCAGAAATTCTCTTTAATACAAAGTTTTGATTATGCAACTTCTAAGTCGTTACAAAAGCAGTACAGGTAACCTACCCTTAAAAACTTGTACAATAAGAACGTGAACCAGTTGGTTAACATTTTCTCGGCAACTGATTCTGTACGTCGCAACAGCAGTTTAGGATGGTTTTTACCCTCTACAGACTTCTCGATCAACTCCGCTAGCAATGTCTTCAAAATTCTGCAATGGCAAACAAATGTTAAAATTTCATATCTGTACACATAACATTGTCTCACAGTTAAAATTATGTCTATGTGCAGTAAAAATGTATTAAAAAGACAAAAAAATCTTCATTTTGAATATTATTTAAAAAGTCGCATTAATTTTATTTGTTGAATTTTAACTGAAAAATTATACTTGAAAATATCTGTTAAAGTTAAAACCACACAACACTGGGCACAGTTATTACATCCCTTGCAAAAAGAAGAAAAGAAAAAAACCTACTCTGTGGCGTATTCCATTCGGGTCTGTAAAGCGACAGAAATTAGTGAAGCTACATTAACTCTCTCACGCATGCCGAACTTATTGTTGGCCTCCAGTGTACGCACAAACGTGAGAAGGAACGTTCGATTTCCGATCAACTGTGAGAAAAGTTTCAGTCCATGTTCAATCTGTTCTCGCCTTGTTGGATCAACCTGGGAATAATTATGTTATACGTGTCATTTTATTCTACTCAGTTTTAAAGGCATGGATGCTAAACACTTGGCTGAAGTAACGAATAAAGTACAGTGAAATTGTTCTAAAACAGAAATGATGATTTGAACCAACCAATCAATATTGTTTATCAGTCATTCCTACTTTCAAAGGTTTTAAGCTCTATCTTGATAAGCTTTTAAGCTCTTCTTTACGAAGCATGATCTGGTATGAACTAAACCAAAATTAAGCAAATCTGATCATTGCTAACAGAAACATCTACAACTAGAATCGGCGTATTTTTCAAAAAAAAAAAAAAACGTGGAAAAACGCTTGTTTCATTTGAATGAAATCAGAGGTAGAAAGCTCTGAAACTAGCCTTTAATCCAGCAAACTCTAACCATTTTAGGCTGCCCGACAGACACGGTTTTCTTAACTTTCCGCTGTGACTACTACTAATATTCTCGACGTCCACAACGTGCCAAAAACTTGTTTCAATGAATTATTATTCAATATTGGTAAGGACTTACATCAAGATCTCTTATGACTGGGTGAGAATCTTCGTCCTGCGGGAATAGCACTCTCATGCAATAAGTACGATAGTCCCAGAACGGTATCGCAATTTGTCCAAAATGATCGCTTGTCAATTCAGTCATATCCGTCTGCAGCTCCGCAAAAGCTGGAATTGTGATTGCCATGAATATTTACAAAACCTCTTAAATGTCATACAAACAGAATGAATTACCCTAGTCAAGCTTTTCTTTTCAAAGCCCTCCAGAGAAATCTTACATATCTCTCTTCAAAAGAGATTCATTCAGAATAAATGCTTTAACTTTTATGCTGGAACCGTTTTTCTCTTGAAAAAAAAAAAGACAGAAGATTATTCGAACATTCGAATATTCATGACAAGGCAATGGCCTTCTGCTGTGTCGGATACAAAGGATAAGAAATTACTCTATTGTAACCGAAAGTAATAACTGTATGGGAAAATTCCTACGGCTATTGTCCCCTGTGAGACAAAATTTCTTACAGAGAAAAACAAATTGCACAGATATCTGGAAATAGATTTTTCTTATGTTCGGAGTTCTATACAATAGGGCGCCAAACTGGCAAAGATACATTTCGTTTAATACAAATGTAACGGATTTTACTTTGTTTTCCCGCTTCACAACTGAGTTACCACAACTATACATGAAAAGTTTAAGTCTCTATGTTTATCATCTAGATCCATGCAATTTATAGACACCAGAAGCATGCAATGCCTTAATATGGAAAAACTCTCAAGTATACTTCATGCCTCTATGTCATTATGGGAATCAGAACCATAACTGTAAAGGATATTACATAACTCCCCTAAGGATAATCCTATTTGCCCATGTAAGACAGCATTTCATAACTGATTTCAAAAGCCATTGAAATAATGAAAACATTGACCAGACACTGTGTTGATTTTGGAAGAATTTAAAAGAAAAACTTCTCATGTTATTTTCGTAAGGCATACTGATCTCTTCAAGGAAATAGCCCCTCCAAACAAGAAAAATAGCACACCTTCTTTACATTCCTTGGCGACCTTGACCTCAAGGTTATCCATCTGTATCTGCCATTTCTTCTTCATGCTCAGATTCTCCCGTGACTTTATGCACCAGAGAACAAAGAAGAAGATTACAACAAGCACCAGAAGACCTCCGCCGACACAGAGACCTATGATAACAGGCAACGGCAGAATTTCCGTCTGTTCGTATTTCAAGTAACCAATCTGCTTACTAAAGTTCCTTCCCACTTGGACCTGAAAAGAACGTAAGCAAATATAATGATCTGGAATGTTGAATTTTTTTATCCATTTAAATACAGTCAAACTTATTGTTAAAGACCAACTACAAGTTAAGACCACCCTGTGAATACAGACCAGTAGGGTGGTCACAGAACGCTTCTCATCTATAGTAGGAACCATGTAAATAAAGACCATCTGCAAACAAAGACCACATGATTATGTAGCTTCCCAACGCTGGTCATTGTTCACAGGTTTGACTGTGTGTATGCAGGTCACATATGTGTAAGTGGTCACTTTGGTTAAGCAGCAATTACCCCTAAAGAAGTCACTGCACATGTATCCTTAGCATCCAATTTCCACCTAAATACACCTGTCCTTAAAAGTCACCTGCTGTGACAAGCCACTATAGTTGTATCTTTCTGGCTGGCTGCGGAACGAAGGTTCCACTGTAGTACATTGATACCACTGCATTGTTTACTAACTCATTTCATTAGACGCTAACGATCATGGTGCCCTTTCACAGGTGTGGGCTCTAATATGAAAGTTGAATCTCCTGTGTGTGAGTGTCATGCAATGTAAAGGGCCATTAACATTTCTAATGGACTATTCTGCAATTAGCGCAGATGCAATATACATTTTAATTCGTCTCAAATGCCTCAAACAAATTATACTACCATTTGCATATTGACAACTTTCCAACGAACAACTCTAGACGTAAACTTTGAAGCCAGAGTTTATTGCACTATTTTAACTTTACTTGAAAACTTTCTAACATGAAAACTGGTATATCTGTCTAAGACCAGTCAGACATGATGAGAAAGCAGGCAAAATAAACATATTTTACTTTCAGTTATATTCAGTCTTTTAAAAATAAACATTTCAGCAATTATCCCAGCCTTACACTACACTAGGAAGCAACATTAGATTCTCTGAATGCAAATCTTTTCAAGAACCAGTCTAGTTTCTTTAACTTTTGACTAGCCAGTCTAGGCACAAAGTTCAGTTCCAGCCAATCAGAGGCCGAAGATTCAAGACTGGTTCCCCCTGAATACTTTTGCTAATTCTCAATCCCTTCTTAATAGAATTCTATGTCAACTTTTTGTCTAAAATAATCTATGATGTATTTCTAATGCATATGAAAGCTTTCGCTTATTTCTGAAACATAATTTGTACCAATTCAAAATATGAAACCATGATTATATAACCAGTAACTGCCTCCACTTTCATGACTTCAATAGAGAGTACTGGTTATGTGACTAAAACATGTTGTTGTTGTTATAGGAGTTTAACGCCTGCTCCAACTCTGGTTTGGTCATTTTTCACAGGCAGGCAGTATACCTTACAATCGTCCCTGGGAAGAACCAGTACTAGATCCTTATCCTCTATGAGTTACAGTAAACTCTGTATATAATGACTCCGGATAGAACAAAAATCCAGATATAAGGAACCAATTTTCTCTGCCCAAGTTTTTTTTTCTTCCTTTATTTTAATATGAAAATGTTATATGGATAAAACAAACTCCGGATACAAGGAACAAATTCAAGTGGTCCCAAGGAGTTCGCTATAAACGGATTTAACTGTACTGCCAACTTTCTAACATAAAGAGACATTGTCGGAAGCAAGGCTCGAACCTATGACACTCAATCTGTGAGAGGTTACAGTGCATTCTAGACAGTGACTCTAACCACTTGACCAAGGAAGCGGACAGGTGCTAATTAAATGCAATCAAACTGATACTTACAACAATTTCTGGATACTTGCTCCCTTTTTCTGAAGCTGGTTGGTTCTTTGGTGGTTTACAGTTCAGCTGGTTCCCATTTTTGTCTATGGATGTAACGTTACAGAAACCTTTCCCTATCTTTACTATAACATCACTGGAGTTAAATCCGAGATTCAGGTTACGACCCTGAAAAAAATGAATAATAAGGAATATGGTGACTGTTACATTGGCTCATAAAATCACTTCCGAATTCTACGACATTTTAGAATACAATCAAACCTTTCTTATCCATCAGCCTTCAGCAGCCCTTGATCATGCCTGATAAAACAGGTTGTTGAATTAACCAGGTTTTCCATTATACCATTTACACTCGGGCCCTAGGGACTGTGATGAATAAGCAGTTTAATTGTCTACATGTTGTGATGAAGTTGTTTACAGTCAGTGATGTACTTGTTTACATGTTGTGATGTAATTGTTTACATACTGTGATGTAGTTGTTTACATTCTGATATGTAGTTTGCATACTGCTAAAACATTAGTAGTTCTGCAACATTGATGAAGTTGTTTACATTCAGTGATGTAGTTGTTAACATACTATGATGTAGTTCTGCATACAGTGATGCAGTTGTTTACATTCCGTGATGTAGTTGTTTACATTCAGTGATGTAGTTGTTTACATGTTGTGATAAAATTGTTTACCTACAGCTAGTTACTGTTTACATTCATTGTGGTAATTGTTTACATAATATGATGTAATTTTTGTAATACAGTGATAAAATTGTTTACATGCAGGGATGTAGCTGTTTACCTAGTGATGTTATTGTTTACATTCTGTGATGTAGTTTGCATACTGCTGAGAAATGAGTAAAAACTTATAACAACATAAATTATTTCAACAGTTGAACTTTACTATAACAAAATCAAAACTGGATAAACTGTTTCATGTGAAATTGAACAAGACATTGGTACAAAATTTAATGTACTTAAACAAAGATTGAACAAAACTTAATTAATGAAATCTAGAAATCTTCCTGCAAAATGACAATTTGTAATGGACTATTTCTTAGTTTCCTTTACCGCAGTGGGAAACTATATTTACCAGGTTACATAAAATTAAGCATCAACTGTTTTTTTTTGTTTAAAATGAAACTGGCAAAGAATATTTTTCCTGACATTTCGAAAATAACATTGAAACCACAAACATCTCTTTGCAACAGAAAGCAGACAAGGTTAAATATCAGTAATGGAATACACAACTGCGCAATTGCTTTTCTAGAAAATGCCAATGAACCTGTAACTGGTGCAGACGTACCGCTTGAAATGATATGAACTACAAGACAGATTCAAGTCTAACTTTTAACACTGTACAGGAAATTCAACTATGGAATGATATTTTTCGTTCAATTGATAAAGCAATTTACTTACAAGTCACGAAACTATTCTCAAAGACCAATCTCAATAACCTGGCTTCTGATTAGCTACAAGTGTATTCAGTCCTAGAATCAACCAATCAGAAGACAGGTTGCAAACACTCTCATAAATCACAGCTCAGAACATAAATCATTGGTCAATATTTTTTTTTACCCAGTGAAATACAAAATCAAAGACAATCATTGAATCAGGTTATAATATACATACATTGATAGTAAGGTAGTTATCCGTTTTACTTTGGTACGATTTTTCCATGCTGCCAGAAAAGTCCTCAAATATTGGGTCCGGATATATGGTAAAAACCTCGTTTAACAGTTTGCTTCTGTCAATATAAACATTGTCGAGCCGTATTCCGTACAAGAATTTAACTCCGCCCACAGCTGTCTCGGGTACCGTGTTGTTTGGGATCGTTGGGGAATAACATATCATGTGTGGCTCATCAAGAGATGGTATCTCACAATCCTAGAACCAAACAAACATAACACATAAATTATCTGAAGAGTCAACTGTGATACAACATAGAGCCGCTGTGGCTCAGTGGTAGCCTGTTCGCCTCAGGATCCAAGGGTCATGTATTCCATCCTTAGTACCATAGCCATGTCGGTAGTGTCATTTGGCAAGACACAAATAATTCCACATTGCCTCCCTGATTCCATCTGGAACGAGTCTCAAGAGTGATTATTCTAAGTTGTAAGAACTTGTTTCGCATTTGAGAATAGATAAACCAGTATAATAATACGATGACTACGGAAGGAAGTTAGAGAAACAAACTCCAGCTGTCAGCAAACTATGCTCAAATTAGCATTTCACAGCATTTTGTACAGTTTTAAAATCACATAAGAACTATCTAACAAATGACTCCATTCAATAGCTGGTATGGCATGTAGATAATTTTCAATTAATATGAGATTCAAGCAAATCAACTCATTCTCAGATATAGTTTCTGACAAATGAACAAACCATTGCATTATGTCAGTTACCAAACTGGCTTTACCACATTGGAACCATACATTATTTAGGTTTACACCAGCTAAGGGGGATCAAATGTATATTTGCCCTTAAAAGGGCCCCTGTTCCCATGATCCCCTGCAAGCTTAACATGAGCCCAATTCAATTGCATTCTTTGGCAAACTACAAATTTCCATAAACAGGAAACAAATTGATAACAAAGAGAATTAAGGAAAGAATGATAACTTTAAGTGGGTATCTGATATGCATTTCTGACAGGCCTTAAGCATTTTATTTGTTGAAGAAAGTAACGTGTTTCATCTGGAACAGGTAAACCATGACATAAAAAATATTGAACAAATTATGGTTCACAAACCCCATAGAATTCTTGGACACTTCTTTTCCTTGTTCCTTCAGTCTTCGTGAACACCATCTGAGCTTGTTGAACGTATTCTAAATTTGTTCCATTCACCTGTATCTTGACCCCGCCACTGACAATGCCTCGGATCGGTTCAACCGTATAAACAACCGGATCCTTGATATATGTGAAACGCAGATTACTGGTCACGTCTTGATAGTCGAACTTTACCGAGACGACTGTTTCGTTAATTGAAGCTTTTGTTGTGACACAGATGATCTGATTTTCAAGCCTCCTGTAACACGGATGCAATAAACATATTACATGGACATTTATAATGATCTAACTCTATGTCTAACATTTTGTTCAGTAGCTTGGATTATCTTAAAATCAATATACAGTCAAACTTGTGTTAAAGACAACCTGCAAATAAAGACCACCATGGGAATAAAGACCGAAGGGAGAAAACCATGCATTTTTCAAATTTGTGTAGACACCTGTGGATAACGACTATCTGTCAACACTGACGGCTTTAGCTTCTTCCTGCGAGTGGTCTTTGTTCACTGGTTTGACTGTATATCATACAAAAAAAGTTAGATTTGAATACACTGCATGATTTTGTGCAAAGAATACAGCATCTAGCAGAGTCGATGATATAAAATGTCGCTAATGTATAAACAATGTCAACAAACTACTAATAAACTGAATTTTAATTTTTTGCAACAAGTTAATTTATTAGTATAAATTATGTCCCACTGGTTGACAAGGTTATCATGTCCTAAAACCCATAAAAAAACTCCAAATTACAGGGTATGCTATTACGACCAAGTTCACACGATACGTTACTAAACACTTACTGTTTAACTTCACAGATATTTCCCACAAACACGGTAACGGAAGTTCCAGCATTTAGATATATCCCGCTGATAGTTATCCTTGTACCACCTGATACTGGCCCTCGCGAGGGGGAAATGTGTGTCAGTTCTGGGTCCTGTAAGTAAGATAGTGGCAGGACATTAAAATACTTCTATAATATACTCCAAGTGTGCACAGGGCGGAGCCTACATGTATTTCATACTAATAAGAAAGGTTACAAAATTTTGGAAAACATTTGGATTAATTTATTTAAATAATCAATTATTATGCGTAAGTTCTAATTTGATCACCTCAAAACTAACTAAATTTTTATATGCTACATTAATTAGATCTGACAAGGTCTTTTGCATATTTTCCCCATAACATGACACCTTCCATCTGAATGGATTTTTATATAAATGTATCTGACCTTTTGAATGCAATTATTTCATGTGTATTATTCCAAATCGATTAATAATTAAACATTACTGTTCTTCTACCATAACTATCCACCTCACATAAGCATGAGAGATGGCACAAGACCGTATTAAAGTCTCATTTGGCAACAGTGGACAGCTTTTGATACATACACCCTGGCTAAATTAATCAAAGTACATTGTATTCTGCTGTACTTACCACATACATAAACGTCTGTGTCGACACGGCGACATATATATTACCAATCACGACCCGTACTTTCCCCATCTTCTGGTGATCATATCGCCCTGTGTGGCAAACAATCCTGGAGAAACAAAAAAAAGTCTTCAAATAACCTGTTTCTGCAACAGTTTCATCCTTTCATGCCATAGAAGTTACTTTATAGCATAATTATATTTGCCGTACATTCATTGCAGGATTGAGAAGAGTTTGTACCATTGCTTTAAGAGGCAATCTAACATTCCCAGAGCTATAAATATAAAGCAAACATGTGCTTTATTTTCTGTCTTTGGATTAATTACAGTTGTAAACTCTTCTCAAAGGAGGAAAAGTCTTTACCATACCATCTGAAGACATAGAAGTAATCACGATGTATGCTAGCAACAGAATGCTCCAATATACATATATACAAGGCTATTACCATATATGGAGACAGTATGTAAATTTATAAAACCTTGGGATGAAGAAAAACGGGACGACGAATCTGGGTTCTTGCTGAAAAGACATTAAATTTAATGTATGGAAAAAATATGACACTACAGTCACTGCTTAAGTCTACATCATAATGACTCAGCAGTTTTCTGAGAAATATCAGAAAGTCAATGAAAACTTACTTATGAGGGGGCTCGTATTCTTCTATTATTGGATTGCAGGCAACACCTGCGACGCTGATACCTCCCTCAATGTTCTCTATCTGCTTGCCGAGATTTTTACCCTCTATCGTCAGCTTCGTACCACCCATAGTTGGTCCAGTCAACGGTTCAATCTGGTAACAACAGCGTACATGTATAAACAATCACAATCAAAACAACAGCTTCTGATCAATACATCTTAACAATAACCATAAAATCTTACGAGATCTGGCGTTAATTTAATAACAGTTACATCATAATACATATGCTTCCAGGAAAATCAAAGATAGCAGGTTTCCAATACATGCCAGGACTACTTTTAGAACAACTAAAACCTTTCAGCTGATATTGATAGAAACAAACTGCTATCAGTAACCATAGTTTCAATTTTTGCACAATTCTGAATGCCAAAATGTTAGCACAAAGATAAATACATGTATGACCAGCCACACGGGAAAATGAGCCTTCAGACAAAATACTTGGATACTAGCTTTCTTGCATATTTTGAACAAACAATATTTCAATATCAATATGGGAACATTTTAATTACCTATGCCCAGTAGATACAAAATCACAGCATTTTGAAAAAGTAAACCTAAGGTATAGCCAGAATAAAAAGAAAGAATAATTTCAAATCACTGTTGCCATAGCAATGGTCTTGAAAGATTTTGAAATGAATAGTATGTTTCTGTGTATGAAAATATGGTGGCTACCAGTTTTTAACATTGGACTTGCATTTAAAAAGGGTGACAAAATGTAAATTTTATGTTGTTTGCAATAAATTGTCGAATAACGTAACAAATCGAAGGTCCATTTGGGCCGTTTTCGTTCCTGATAACATCATATACATTTTTGTATAATGAAACACTAATAGCATGTGAATTACGAAGAAAAAAAAATCAACCTTAAATGCAGACATATCATACAAGTCCACTGATGTCATTGCAACTTTTGACGATTAAAATTAGTAAACAGGTCAAGAAACTTAATACCGGTTCAATATGCATACATTCTGTATCTTTTATATTTTATTCTAATTACCTATTACAATAATGGTACAATACTATGTTTGCCGTTATATCTCTATACATGTAAATCAAACATCAGTTGCAAATACACAATGATTATTAGTTAAAAGTGTGTGAAACAAACATTATGTTTCTCCAAGATTTTGTAACAACTTAAATTTCATAGTGATGCCTATATAAGAAACAAAGAGAAAGACTAGCTATGCATTCAATAAAATCATGCTTTTAGAGTATATTTGATAAGCTTGACTGAACCTGTTGACAATATGAATTTCTCTCTGCAAAGCTTAAAGGGCAGGGCAATAAGCACATTTCGGAAGCAAGAAAGCATTCGGAGGGCTTCAATCATCTCCATCCAATCACCAAGTCAAGCAACAAGCTTACAAATGCTGATCTAAAACCAGTCTTAAATTTCTGGATTCTGATTGGTCAGTTTTAAAGCTGCCAGCCAATCTAGCCAATCATATTTGAGTTTGCTCATAAAAATTGAGCAACCAAAGACCAATACTGTCTGCAACCAGTCAATCATGAAATAGCAACTTGAAACTTATCAACATCAAGTTAGCGTAAATACATTACATCCTACAAGATACTGAGTTAACAGTCGGCACATGCCCTTTAACTTAAAAGCTTTTCCACTGGATGTGGAATATCCTTTTGTTAAAACTGAGCCAACAGATGGTCGCAAATGATGAATACTCTAGAGTAATACTGAATTTTATGAATTTGATGGCTCCTTAAAAAGTATTTCTTATCTAATCATCTGTCTGTGCATTAACAATGAATAATCCATGATCTTCGTCTGGCTGTTTTCAAGCCTGTCTCTTGTCAGTAATTCTAAAAGCGCACTGCAGTATTTGCTCTAAAAAGAGTCTGATACAAAGTCCATAACAAAAACGTTTTCACGGGCAGACTTTTATTATAGCCGGACATTGTTTAAAGAATTATTATCATGAGGGCATAACTAAATTATTATCATGAGGGCATAACTAAAGAGAAAGAGGGGTTTAAAGAAGGGTTTCCTTGCTCTTCTCTGGGTTTTTTTCCTCCATTTTATCTTTGAATATTTTTATATGAACTTATATACATTTTAGACATTGTTTGTAGATATATCATAGTAGAAAATATTTTCTGCATTTTATTTTTTTTTTATAGTTTTTGCGACTTGACCATTTTTTTCTGTTTTTGATCAAACCCGACCTTGAAATGCCTTATGAACAGGTGTACAGATGTTAAAATGAATCAATCTCTGGTAAAACATGGCCCAACAGCTGTAAAATACAACTTATATGGGTATCAGCAAAACAAAGAATCCCTGCATGCATGCGTAAGCAACTGGTTAAGCACTAATGACACATGTTTAGGGTAAATGTCACACACTGCACGTCTAAGCAACTGAAACCTTGTAACACGGCACTCCTTTTGTGTTAATTCTTACACTAGTTATTTCCACGTTAGGACAAGCTTGCATGCTGTTTAACCACGCTACTGGTGATTCCGAACACTTGCTCTCGACAACGCACATACGCATTTCATTATTACACCAACCACAGTCAAACTGCTCATCCAAAAGCATGCATCGTCCACACGCGTCAGCCATTTCGTTACATTTGTAAACAGTCACTGTAAAATATTATAAACGAGCACAGTTATTAAGCATAACCAAACTTACACTCGTAATTTCGACGTTCCGGCAAGTCTCAGTGCTCGGCAGCCAGGAGGCCTTTGTGCATTGGCTATTTATAGAGCAGGTATCATCACACCAGCCACATTTGTACTCGGTCTTCATAGAAATACAGTCACCACATGTGTTTGCCATCGAATCACATTTGTACATGATCACTGAAATATCACTCAGGTGGTTTAGAAAATGTTTATGACCACTCTGTTCAGTGGCTGAATTCTAAAAGTTGTGCTAATACAACATTTTCAAGTCTATATATTTACATTTCTTAAGACACCAAAGCTCTGAAAACAAAATTTCTTTCAAAGACATCTCAGTTTATACTTATTTATTTTAGCTCAATTGTGAAGAAAGCTTGTAGCTTATCGAGTCACTCTCATGACCACTTACTGGTGTCATATGAGGAGATACGGTTGTGACTTCAGTAGGGCTTGAACCTGCAACCTCCGGGATGAGTGGCAGACACCTTAACCTCTACACCACCGCTCCCCTTAAGCAGTGCTGACTCTGAAAACTACCTTGTTGGATTACAAAAATAGCCCAAACAATTCAGATTTAACTTTCACAAAAAAACCTAATAATGTCAATGTTTCAAACCTTGAATTTTTTCCGGATTGTCTAAGGCTCGCTGAGCGCTGTGAGGGGACTCACTCCAATATATGTTAAACACAACATTCATTTCTGGACTTTGGTCCCGGTACGAGAACTAAAACAAAAGAGAAAAAAGGCAAGTGAAGATTCGTTCAGACCACGGCAGATATAGAACTTCTTGATACATGTACATTGTATATTTAGACACTTGACCTCAGTCTGTAACGTTATACCTGACCCAGCGAAAATTCTACGATGGACTTGCGGACAGTACCATTTTCTGTTCCAAGGGGTGCTCACTGAAATTCTATTTGTTTGAGCCGCAAACAGTGTAGATCATGATCTAACTACACTGATGTAGCAGCAGAAACACCAACAGGGAAAGGGTTTTCAAGAAAACTATGTACAGGAAGCTTCAAAAAATACAATCTTCAAAAACTATGCTGTCATAACATCTATAAAATCCGTTTGAAGTTTTGAGGGGCAGTCTGAGGGGTTCCAATGAATCCCCAAGTAACCACTGACCACTGAAGATAAATGTCCACTTACTTAACAAGCTGGAAAGTTTGCCAGTTTGCAGAACACTGAGTACAATTGAAACATATGAAGATACTTAAAAGTTATATTACCTTTCAAAATGGCCACACTGGGTCATAGTCAAGAATGATCATGATAACACAGTGTATGCTTTAAAAACATCTAAGAGGTAAGTTTTACAAACTTATTTCTGTTACTGACAGATAAAATTAAGATATACCTAACTGAAAGAGTGAATTTTTTATTTTTGACTAGGTTAGTAATTTTTTTTTTTTTTTTTTTACAGATTTCCTCTATATTTAATATGAATGAAACTATACAGGTCGTTATTTTTTTTTATTTATTAACTATGGCAAAGTTTATTATTCTAGATGTATAAATTAGTGATTAATGTTTTATTCAAAATCATTATGGTCACCTTGCATAAAACTTTTTCCATTGTGCATTTATCTGTCATAGATTGAGTACAGTAATTGTTATTTAAGTAACTTAATGGACACCTGGCATTATGTAATGGATAAAAAGAGATGATGACAGCAGAACATTGATGTAACAATCACAACTTAATACTGTGATACCATGAACACCTTAATGGCTGTGGAACACTAATTTTTGTAGGTTTCCTACAAAAATAAAAATCATGAATTTATGAATGCCCATAAATTCTATTATTGTTATTTCTTTACACCTACTGCTATGACTTCCATAAACTTATGTGCCAACAAAATTGCACATTTTCTTAAACATGATGAAATTTCATACCAGCAGTGAATATAAATACATTAACAGTATACTTACATCCACTGCATCGCATTCGATGATAATATGTTCCGAGTCAGGGATGGCTGTGATTTTGGCGCCGACTTCTCGAACGTTGAAGAACTCACAGCGTATACCCTTCTTCATAAAGTCTTTCATATGTAACGCCATTACTGTAATACCTTTAGTGATTCCCGACGGTACAAGAATCCTGTCAGTCTTTGCTCCTTGGAGCTCGATCCTCGGACATTGGTCTGGACCTATTGGGCTTTTCCCAATTGACTGCAAAAACATATTATACATGTAGGTAAACTAGCTCTACTTGTTTGCACCATTAACATCCTTTGATTAAATTTTATACACATTTTATACAATTAAATGAGATAGAAAGAAAGGCTTCACATGTGTAGTGGAAATGAAAACTTCTAACCCAACAGACAGCAACTTAGATGTGCTTCTGAAATCACTGTGATGGGTCCCCTTCTCTCCCTGCCCCCTTTTCTTCCTCTGTCTTTCTGCCCCCACCTCTGTCTCTGTCTCTCTGCCCCTACCCCCCATTAGCCCATACCATGTGTTTTATTGTTTAATTTCTTGCTAAAATCTGTGAAATGTAATGCTGAATTTAAATGATCAGTATTTATTAAAACCTCCTTGAATTCCTTATCAACTTGTCCCATACTTTTTCTACTCTAAAAACCCATGCTTCATTAAAATGATCCAGCAACAAAATACATTTTAACAATACTGTATGTGCACTACCATAAATAACTCAATGAAAGTGAACACTCTCTCACAAAATGAAAACCGACTCCCATTATTATTGATACCCCTATTATCAATCAACACTTCTTCGCGTTTTTCACTCAACAATAAAAAACATTAAAATGTAAATTGGTATGCAAACACCACACTCATGAACACACTGGTGAGTGATCTCCCTCTGGGAATACTCTTCAATATTCCTGCTGATGGAGGAAACAATTGCATGCAATTAAAGACTTACAGCACTAAACACTACATAACAATCTGTGAAATCCCGAGAGTTATCAATATTTCATCAGGATGTGTGCTAACAGTGCCATATTTCATATGAATATTGTTTTGTTTTATTTCATGATGTCATTTCCTTGTATCATATTTACTTTTACAACAGACTCATAACCAATGGTGGTGTCAGATAGAGAAATACTGACTCAGAAAATTCTCTCAAATTCCATATTTATGAAATCTGCAAGTAATTTTGAAACTTCCACAGAGTAAGACTTAGGTGAAATCAATATCTGTAATCTAGGATCAGTTTACAACTTTTGTGTACTTTAAGCCAGTGAATAAACGAAGGTTAATATGACTACGAATGGAGATGAGAACCCGGATAACTCGAGGACTCAGTCGGGGCATTTGCCAAGTTTAACCAGAAAATACTATCGATAACTCGAGTATCGATAACTCGAGAACCCCGGATAACTCGAGGAACACCTGTGGTTTTTAATTACGAGAACTTAATGATGAGAAGATGGACATTTTGAGTCTTGGTAGACATTTGATGATAGAGCTTGAGAGAAAATCCCAAACTGCATATTCTTTCTAGAATTATAGAAATAAACACGAATAGATTATAGAAATAAACATCTAGCGAAGAACCCGATCTCGGGGATACAGTATCTAGACTGACAAGAGAAAACCAAAACAGGAACGAAAGAAAGTTAGAGACGAAGATCATTGAGTTAAATACAAGCCATCATGGAAGTAAAAAGGGTCATGACTGAAAGAAATGGCCTTTTCTTTGTTTCAAAGCTGTTTCATAGCTATCTTTGCCTATGCAGAAAAACTTATAAAATTTCCATGGTTCGGATAACTCGAGAACCCGGATAACTCGAGCATTTTACTCGTCCCCGTGCGACCTCGAGTTATCGAGGTTTTACTGTATTTCTGTTTTCTACAAGTAATTGCAATAAATCTGAAGTATTGAGGAGAGATGTGACCTTTGACTTGCTGAGCACTTCTGAGGAAACTTGCTTTGATGCTGACTGCTAGTGGACATATCTGTGATTTTCTCTGACCTGCTGAATGTGCAACTAATTGTAACCTTGACCTCTGACCTACTGAATGTGAAACTAATTGTAACCTTGACCTATTGAATGTGGTATTAATTATAACCTTGACCTCTAACCTACTGAGCATGAAAACCTACAAGAATCAGCCAATGATCACAAAGAATTTAACTTTTAAGGTTTGAATCCACCAAATGGTCGGTCTCACGACTCTTTCCAAGAAGCTGATTTTAATATCAATTAGGTCAAGGTCATTTAGGCCATGACCTTTGACTTTCCATAAAAAATACATACATACACTTTTATTGCTTAGCCTGCCTTATGGAAAGAAAGTTAGAATACTTCTCTTTACTGGCGACATTACAAATTAAAATCAAATTAAATCAATTTGATGTACTGTAAATTGTACTCACATCTTTGCCATATACAAGAGCCTGTTCTTTACAGTTATTTTCCACATCATGTGTACACATATGGTTCTGTATACACCATGTGCATGGGAACTCGCTCAGGGTACAACTTGAACATCTGAAAAAAGAGTGAACAATATGTAAAAGTGCTGAAATTAATGCTCTATACTAAACTTTGTGATACCAGTTGTGTATTGTAACCAGATCTAGTTTGGGGTGCTATAACTTTTGCTCTAAACTTGGGAAAGCACAATTTCAGTTTCTGTAAAACATTAATTCCTACAGCTTTAATCACTGAATTTTAAAAGTTCGGAGAGTGTATTATTCTGGACCCTTAAAACCTTCCTCAGCCCCTAACATGCAAAGACATCTATCATCCCTCCCTGGACTTTAGATAGTAAATCAATCTAAAATTGGCTTAAAATGAGATCATTTTAAGAACTGACCAATCAAAAGCCGGGTAGTTCAGACTAGTCAACTGAAACACTATTTTTTTTTTTGTGTGTTTTTCTGCCTTTGGTAAGTCTATCATCTACTCAGTACTACATGAATTATCTCCCATCATGCAAAGCTCTGGGAATTCCTCTAGCACCACCTGGCAGCACCAAATTGAACTTTTCTCTCCGGCATATCAAAGCTTTCAACAGTTCCACAAGTTTAACACTTAACACCAGCATTTATGCAGCATGTCAATGGCACATTAACCCACCAGGTGTTTAACCAAGCTATTTATGCTTTTTAATGAAATACCTCTTGATAGATAATCAAGAGCTAATCACCAAGGCCATAGATAAAATAGATGAGAGAAAACATGTACACCATCTTTCAACAGCATTATAATTTAAAAAAAGATATAAAAAAAACAACATGTAACTCAATGCCATTTTCCTTAATGAAAAGGCATAAAATCTTAAGAACTTTAAAGCTTTGCAAAAACCAGTGGAGAATATTTTACATGGAAATGTGTTTTATTCACGGTAACAGCTCTAATACAAAATGGCGTCATCAACAAAAAATGTTATTAGTTTTATCTTCAATACTTTTTATCATAGCATGGGGTGCCTTTCTCCCCATAATGCTGACTACAAAATGTTTTTGCTCTTTATACTGATACATTTTGACTCCCTGATGTTTCTATAAGCTACTTGGAGCGTGATTTTCTTTGGAAAACCCTTTTTACATGGTGCGGTTATCACAGAAATTGGGAGTCAAACCCAAGACTTATTGAAGCTTTATCCCATATCTATATGCCGTACCCTGCTGGCTCTAAAACCTAATAGAACTACCCAAACATACACTACAAGTATAACTGCAGCAGCACATGGGTCCTGGCTAAACATTAGATTAAACCCTGCATCCTTTTAATCGCAATTAACAGTCACACCTGTAATTAATTCACCTGTATCAATTAATAACCACTTTTGTACGTTCCCTGAACTTTCTTACAGTCAGAACACCCAATTAAGATTCCCAATACACTCAAAGCCTAATCTTTCAAAGATTTAGAAACCTTAAAAAAAACAATTTTATGGAATAATTACCGGAGATATAGGCATATCCTCAGCTTGGCAAAATCTATGGTATGTGGTAATTAATATTTTCTATTGCAATAAAGTAGAGAAAGATGGGGGTAATGTAAGCCGCTCTGGTAGCAACATGCAAAAAAGAAGATGTTCCCCAATTTATTACAAGTTTTATGAGCGTGCACTCAAAACAGATTAAATCTTAGATAAGTCAGAGAGAAGGGATATTGAAATATTGGAATTTTTCAGACTAGTGGGGTTATATTACTGGCATTCTAAAATATTAATTTTCAAGATGAATGAGTGAATATGAAACATTGTTATATTATCTTGACATGCACGAATTCAGACTGGCTGGCATTCCTGCAGACATTCTCTAACAAATCAGGAAGTTTTAAAGAAGATATATTGAATATGTTATGAAATATGGAACATTGCCGTCTACATTATGAAAGACCGTTTCCAAATATCTTCTCTCTCTGTGCAAAATTACCATTTACAATTTATTCTAACATTCATAAATCAAATTCCATCATCGGTTTTGAATCTTTGCATTAGGTGGTAAGTGACAGTTTCCTCAAGGCCTTACATTGTCAATGGAACGACTTTTAAAGATTATATTCCATTTCTTTGGAATAAAGAAATGTAGACAATTCCATTTGTTTATTCCAAACAAATGTTGACAATGTGACAATCTAGAAAAAAAAGTCCCAAAAATTTTGAGATTAACCACCCACTGTGTGTGACCTTGACCTTTATGCTACCGACCTGGATATAGAGGGTAAGATGCCTTGCCATGACTACAAACATTTTATACAAAATTATTTTACCAGATCACAATGATTATCGTTGCTGTACGAGTACTGTTAATGCTCATTTTAACCATTTACCTAACAATCGTTCCTTTTGGAAAAACCAGTGCTAGAACCCTAAACTCTGTAAGAAACTGCAAACAGACATGGGTCAGTATCAGGGCTCCAACCCATGACCCTCAATCGAATTGATCATGTAGATGGTTAGGTCACAGTGGTAAAAACAACATCAAAACTTATATGAATATTACTATACAATTTTAGGCTTTTGATTGGTCAATTTCAAAAAGGCAGCTCACTTCCATCTAATCAAAGGCATCGGATTTAATGCTGGTCTAAGTGGTAAGTATTACAGATTTGGATCCATCAAACTTATGCTTGGGATGATAAACATGAAGTGATATATTGATAGATAATCCACTATGGCCACTGTTTTTCTCTCTCAATAAATGCAAATTGCAAGGCCAGAAATGATTTTGTTATGGAAATGTTTTGAATACATGACTTTGAACAGGAACCTTGATTCTGACAGTGTGTCTATACTTAAGCATAAAAAACAACTTTGTGGCATCTTGTGTCTGGAAGTTCAACATGCATTCACCGGTTTCCAAGATTTCTCCAATAACCAGGCAAACAAATGCAGTGGAATCATCAGACTTAATGTATATTAAGTGTGTACTTCTCTCCAAAGTACGGGAAAACAAATTGAAGAAACATGTCTCTACCTTTCTGATTCAATTGTTTTTTTATGCCACACCAAAGTGCTGCCAATTCAAAAGTAGTGAGCTTTTTTTTGTGGGACAAACTTTTAATTAAGAATGCATTCCCTGGACAGCTTGAAGTGCAGGCCATTAACAAATGGTTCACTCAAAGACAATAAAATCTTTTCTTTTCATTTGCATATGTTACTGTCACCCATGCAAATCTTTTTTCCTCTTCTTCTTGGCCAATTCTTGTTATTCAAGTATCAGGGGACAAAAGCAAAATGCTTTAAAATGTTATTAAAGCTTCGAAAGAAGTGGTAAAATAACATAGCAATAAAAATAATGTTCTGTGGTTTGAGTTGTAGATATATTACATACCCTAACATTGTCATAATAAATCACTAAAATACCAGTGACTTTCACCTTTTTAGTGCTGTCATATAGGTGAATATGCAAGCCTAGTAACCTCAACATAGATATTCCCCTCTGAAACATACCTGTTGACTGATATTCAACTTTGGCTAGTGACAGTGAACATCTAATTTTATTGACCTCTGTCTAGAAGTTAGTAACATTTGGAACAACTGACCTAACAACTGCTATTAACCTCTGGCTGGAGTGTTAATATTTAAATCTATTGACCTGACCATTAATACTCACAAAAATCATAATGCAAGTCTATATTTTACACTATTCACCTCAGAGCCAGGTGTGATATTAATTAGATATTACACTATAGTATAATGGTCACAGCGACAGCTATTTTTTGTTGTGATAATTAACTTACTATTTACTAGCTACTTTCTCTAGCTATATACATGATCACTTACGATTTGTGTAACGAGCAGTCAAAGAAGGTAAACTGTGTAGATACAAAATCTCTTCCAATAATATGGATGGATAGTTCCATTTTGATGTGATCTGAAACATAGAAAATTACAAATTTTGAAGTTAAATAGATCTAGTTTTTTGCCTTTTCTTGGGCATAAATTTTCTTCTGGATACATAACATTTTCCTGGGACTCCTGCTGACATTTCTGACATGGAATGGTCCAACTTTCACTTTGGACAGTGCTTCACTTCTATTCAGGACTGAACGAAGAAAATAGTCATGTTAGCTGATCAGCATTACATAAATAAAACTTGCGGTATCCGTTTTTCAGGGGTTAACACTTGTTTCAACCATATTTTAGTCATTTATACAGGCAAGAAGTTTTCCAAACTACGGTTCCTGGGAAGCACAAGTACTAGACTCCCACCCTCCATAAGAAACTGCCAACCTCCTCACATAAAGAGACATGGTTGATAGCAGGGGCTCAAACCTATGACCCTAAATTAACGAGAAATAATAGCGATTTCAAGTCAGAAACTTTTAACCACTCGACCACTGTTTCAGTAAACACAAAATCTGACACTGATTTTTTATTCGTATAAAAAGACAATGTCTATAGCAGATTTAAACGTCTGTTTTTGATTGGATTCCAAATCTTCACCATATTTCTTAGGTTTATTTTCCAGACATCTGCAACAGAGTTCTGTGTCTGAACAGCCCAAATAAAACAATGACAGTTTAATCCATCAAAATGATGTGATTATGAAGTTTCCATTTCCTTTTTCTATTGTTTATAACCGGTTACTATGGCAACCAAAATGTTCAATCATATCAGAAATGATGATTATTTCACAACCGTTTTTTTCCAGTTCTTGTGCGAAACATGCAATATCAATTACATGCTGCCAATTCCTGTTTTTCCCCCTTTTTCCAATGCAAATACTGTGAAAGAATGAAAATTACACATTTAAACGCCTAGTTCAAATTGATTTGGAATTGTTTCAACCCATCAGAAAATAATCATCACAGCAATGTACATAAACATGGAATTCAGTCAAACAAGAAACGGCATTTTCCTGAAATTACGTCTCAGTTCTAGAAACACCAATTAAACTAAAAAATAAGAATGTAAACATTTTCTTAAAAGCTAATTTCTTTAATGGTTTTAGAAGTTACTCCATTAAAAATAAAATACATAAATGTGCTAACAGTGATGGGCTGTGTTATAAAATTAAAAAGTATATTAATTCTAAGTATCCATCCTAACATACGTAGAATTGTAATTAAATTTCAAGTACTATAGTTTTCATTTAATGTGTTTCGTATTCTTGTTTAAATATATGCACCAACTGTTTTGTTTAAGTTCGTTTTGGTCCTACATAGAACTGAAGAGCCCTATTTTCCTCCATTTTGTGAAGCATTTTGCAGTACCCCTATTGGTAAAGGTTTTCATTTCCTGATGTAAATACTTGTTGTTCTTTATCCGATCTAACTTAAAATAATTTCTGATATAAATAGTACACCATTTCTGAAGCACTCTTCTTAAATGCCATGCATATTTTGTGGCACAAAGTACTATATGGGTGGGTTGGGGTCAAGTCCATTTCAGAAATTAAGTGGGTGGGGAAGGTGGGGAGGTGGGGGGGTGTGAAGGTTTGAAGGAAAATGTACCTATGCAGCACTACTAAAACAAACATTGGCAAAAACAAAAAAAATATTTCCTATTATGCATTTTTAAGTTTGTTTTTGTTTAGAACACAGCTTTCAGTAGGACCTTTGTCTGCACGCTAGTATCTAATTGCATATAATAACCAGAAATACGTTTTTTCAATTACAGATCTAATGAAATCATTGAAATAAATATTATCATTAAGCGGAAAAAATCAAAAGAAATGCTTTTAATCACAGAGAAATATACATGACTGGGAAAGTATTTAGCAATATAATATGGCTGATAAGTGATGAAAGTTGAGACCAGTGATACAGCCTACCCTAGTGCATATCAATCAAATATGACAGAAATCAGCAAAATCAACAATAAACATGAGAAATGTTCAAGGTATAATTGTGCCATTTCCCTCAGAAATGAGCTTTGTGGAAAGAGAAAATAAGGTGTTTTGTTTGATGAAGCTGGCTTGCTTGAATGTTACAGATTACACCAACATGATGGGGAATTCTAAATTCCCCGTGAACAAAAAAAAACTTCACAATTTAGTCAGGTTTCAGAAGTCATAATTCAAATTAGCAAACTGTCTGTAAATCAATCAAACTTCTTTCCAACTGGTGTCATTGGCTAAAGATTGTCAAGCATTTCTCAAAGTCCGCTTTCTGATTGGCTAAAATTGGAACTTTGATTTAAATTCCAGAAGCCAGCTAGATATTTGAAATGTAAATCTCGGAAATCTCAAGCAGTAAGTGAGGTAAATAATCGCATATAATCAATACCTTAACTGCATCCAGATCTGACTTTCTTTCCAGGCAGCAGGTTAAACAAGTTAAATCAGACTGCTTTCTTGCCTGTTCTTTTTATGTGCAATCAGTTGTTTTATGTAATACCTGTTTGCTGGTTAAAGGGTTCTTTTTGCAAGTAACCATGGAAATAAAGACTGCTTATTTCTGTATTCTACAAATTGTTGGACAGAGGACAGACATAGACTGGCATCAGTCGTTAGAGTCCTCATGTCTTTTCTGTACATTTTACAACATCTCCACAATTTATTAGCCTCTCATATAACAGTTACCACAGCATTCAGTTACTGCAGCAAATAGTTACCACCCTTACATACAGTCCATGAAATAAACCTAAGAAAAGTTCACAACCTGCTGTAGTATAGGGCCTATGACTGGTTGTACAAATTTTTACTGTATGAGACTGGTTGTACCACTGGTTACTGTTAGGGATGTAATCGATTCAAACGATATCGATATATCAACACATAAAACACTTTCGATTCGTTATCGATTGTCGTTTTGAAAAATGGTATATCAAGTAATGTTATACCATGCAATGATCTGCAGTTTCACGTTCGGAAATTCCATCAAAACTCAACCGGAATATAAACAATCACTCTACCCAGAGTTCTTTGTTTTTCTAACGAATGATAATTTAATGAAATGTGGTCTCATAGGCAAATATATTTCAGCACTGCAAGGGTTGATATATATTATAGACCAGAACCATATGTTTAATACAAATAAAGTCAAGAGATTTGGTAGACTATGTAGTCAGTAACCTTTTTACGCCCATATATCGATATATCGCTGTATCATCGATATTTCTAAATCGATACAAAAATTTTAATCAATGACATCCCTAGTTACTGTATGAGACTGGTTGTACCACTGTTTGCTATATGAGACTGGATGTACCACTGTTTGCAATAATTTAAGAGACTGGTTGTACCACTGTTTGCATATACCGGTTGTACCACTGGTTTGCTATATGAGACTGGTTGTACCACTGGTTTGCTATATGAGACCGGTTGTACCACTGGTTTGCTATATGAGACTGGTTGTACCACTGGTTTGCTATATGAGACCGGTTGTACCACTGGTTTGCTATATGAGACTGGTTGTACCACTGTTTGCTATATGAGACTGGTTGTACCACTGTTTACTATATGAGACTGGTTGAAATAGTTTATTTCACGATTGTGCCACTGTTTTATGAGACTAGTTGTCCAACTGTTTACTGTATGAGACTGGTTGTACCACTGTGTACTGTGTAACCTACCTTCACCAGTGGGTATAGGAGGTAGTCTATTTGTTTCTGGTGTCTGACACAGTATGACCTTGTTGTCCTGCTGCTGAAGCGCAGTATTTGTGGTTGTGATGCGTATGTTTCTACTGCTGTAACTGAACACACACTGGTACAGGTTTCCTGTAAAGCTCGGCAGGTTTGATACATTCAGCTTAAGCTGAAAATAGATGAAATAAAGATGGCTTGGTACCAAAACCTGTACATAAAAGTATCAAAACTTTTGTTTGAGACCAGTCTAAAATCTTTGGCATCTGATTGGTTAGAACTGATACAAAAATTTAAAAACCAACCAATCAGAAGCTAGCAATCTGAGAGTGGTCAAGTGAACTTACTACTCCTCTCACTGCTACTTTAAATAAAAAAAAAACCACATATAAAATCTTAAAATTTGAAGAACGATTGTATAAATTGCAAAACAGTTTAAACTCGACTACTCTATACAACTACTGTGTTATTATCGATTCTCATCTGTAGCCTGCCCAGATTAGTTTTTTTTTAAAAATAAGTTTTATAAAGCAAATAATGTTGTGAGTTTATCATATCTAATTATATTTAGCTACATCAATAGGGGCAGTTAAAGGCAAAGCATCATCCTGAGATGGCAAAATCAATATATATTCTATATAACCAAATAGGACTGTAGATCAAAATCAATAGAAATTTACTACTTTATAACCTTGTGAAATTGAATTATGCTCCTACGAAAGTTGGTTTCTTCAGAGTACAGGTTGTAATTGTAGAAAATTTGGCAAATTACAAAGCAGGAATTCTCCCTAGAGTTTTCACAGGAAATGAAATTGCCGTTAACTGTGCAAATGTAAAAGCAATTATCTGCATGCCTGCTTCCAAAGCAGTTATATGTAAATAATGCAAAAGTAAACAAGATAGAAATTAACTTTACAGGAAAATTCTGATTTTCATTATCTTGCATTTTAAGTGCAATGTACAATATCTGTTGATTCCATTATGTTCCATGCATATAATACCAATATATAACAATAAAATGATTTAGTTCTGTCAAAACACTGTACAGTAGCCATTTTGTCTCCCTTCCTCAACTATCTAAAAGGCAGCCATATTGCTTGCTTTTCTGCACTATCTAAAAAGCAGCCATATTGCTTGCCTTTCTGAGCTATCTAATAGACAACCATATCGCTGGCCTTTCTACACTATCTTAAATGCAGCCATATTGCTTGCCTTTCTGCACTATCTAATAGGAAGCCATATTGCCTGCCTTTCTGCACTATCTAATAGGCAGCCATATTGCTTGCCTTTTTGCACTATCTAATAGGAAGACATATTGCCTGCCTTTCTGCACTATCTTATAGGCAGCCATACTGCTTGCCTTTCTGCACTATCTAATAGGCAGACATATTGCCTGCCTTTCTGCACTATCTAATAGGCAGCCATATTGCCTGCCTTTAAATACTTTTCTGAAATACAGTCCTAGTCAGACATAATGCATGCCACTGCAACTGCAGCCATACTGCTTGCCCTTGTATAATTTTTCTAAAAGGCATCCTTACTTGCCCTACATGTTTTAAGAAGAATTCTTAGACATTTGTCACAGTGGTAATAGTGTTTTGACATGTATTTTCACTGCTTGCAGAAGTCAACAGATTAATTTTTACCCATCAATGCTCAGCTGTAATCCAATTACATATAATAAAGTTAGATGGAAGTGAAACAAGTTAAACAGTTTCTAATTGGATAAATTCAGGAAATCGGAGATTTCCAAATACACTGTGTATCCACAAAACTTAAAACATTCACAAACATTCAAGTTTTTTTTGCTAGTTTGCATGCATCCAAGAACAACAGTCATGAAAATAAAGGTCCTAAAAGCAATCAACAAACACATGAGGCCCATAAGGGCCAGTATCTCTCTACTAGACTGAATGCAATATTCCGAGTAAGTTTTAAGAAAAATCTTTAGGAGTAGCTAAAAGAGGTCAATGTGACCAGTAACAGTAGGGATCTACTCAGTAAAACCAATTACCTATGCAGATTGCAGACTGTTGGTGATGATAAGATCAAAGAATACTGGGTCACTGGGACCTTGACCTTTGAACCGTAGGAATCATCAACAGGTCGCAGGCAACCTTCTAAGCAAGTTTGATGAAAGTCAAATGAAAATTGTGACCTGTACAGTGTAATCAAGGAAAAGCTAATGGAGGTCATTGTGACTATGACCTTTGATCCAATGACCCCCAAAACAGTAGGAATCATCTTCTCAGTGAGACAACCTATGAAGTTTAGACTGTGGGTGATAGAGATCTTGGGCTATACTGAGAAAAAGACTTTCAAACTTCAGGTAGCTGTGACCTTGACCTTTGACTCACTGACCCCTGAAACTATATGAATCATCTACAGGTTGCAGGCAACCTTCTCAGCAAGTTGAAAATTTTAACCAGGAGAGTGATATCAAGAAGTTTAAAAACAGACGGCCCGATGGCGGTCCAACCACCATGGCATAAGCTCTGCTGGACCTCCTCAAGTATAGCTAATAAAACGATTTTTTTTTATGCATTTTTTTTCACTGAGCAACAATGCGGGTAATTGCTGTCTCACTTAGACCCTTAAGAGTACTTAACTAGAATAGCTCACGTATTTGTTGAAATTTTAAACGGAAACTAGACAATCTATATGCAAATATGGAAATTAATATTTCATTCAAGTAATAGGTCGGAATGTGAACTTTCCAGCTTGCAGCAATTTCATCAAGCATGCATATTTTTTTTTTAACATTGTATAAAATCGACATGAAGACAATAGCTTTTGATATTTCCATAGAAATACAAATCCCTTTGTGAAGAAACAGTCTGTGTATCTATCATACAGAATAATCTAATGGCTCAATTTTCAATTTACCCAAGTTATTTTTAGCATACTGAGTTGTTCACAAATAAAAGTTAATGTAGAGTTTCACTTCAACCCATCCCTATCTCAAGAAGAAACCAACTTCTAACTTAGATGAGAAGCCATGACAAAGGTTTTCAACATCGCCAAAAAAATAGAGCAGAACCTATTGGCTATTGGGTGCTGACTGGCTATGCGCAGTAGGGATTGAATACGGAATCCTCCCCTGGAAGTCACAGGTTAAAAGCCACTCAGTCGCCAAATTTTACACCAACCACAGATATATCAGAATCAGAAGCCGTAGAAGATATTTTAAAAAAATTGTTAGACAGGAGAACATGAGATCCCAAAAAGCCAGTATCACTCTACTGGACTGACTGGACTGTTGCGAGTTATTTTTTGAAAATCTTTGGGAATGTTATCAAATAAAAACTAAGAGGTCCCTGTGACCTTGACCCATGACCCCAAAACTAATAGGGATCATCTATAAGTTGCAAGACAAACCATCATGGCAAAAGCTTTGCTGGACTTTGTCCAGTACAGGTAAAAACTGTAAGGTCTATGCTGACAACACAAATCAGTGTACTTCAGTTACTCATTCCATCGTTATGGTATTACCTGTGTAGTTTTGGAATGTTCCTTCTGAATCTGGCTCGGCACCACACTTGTGATGGTCGGGCATGAGCTTCCAATGTACGGCAACCATCGTAACGGTTGATCATACTGTTCACATACTTCACGCAAACTACATCTGAAAGTAAAGAAGGAGTTTTTGTAAATACAATGTTCTTTCATACATAATGACCTTAGCTGAAAGCATTTTATTTCAGTGTAATCCGTGGTTTTTTCCTGGAATGTCTGTACAGGATTGGCATTTCATTCTCCTGGTCTTTTACTGCACATAGACCTTCTTTTACAATCATTTAATAGGACAAAAAAAAAAAAAGTAAAGAGGCTTTAATATAAAATTTGAAATCAGGAAAAAAAAAAAAGTATTTGGCACTGATAACGATTTTCAAAAACACTTTTCCCTGAAATACCACTTGTTCTTGTTTAAATACAAAAGGCTTTGCTTTTCATGTTGGTACTAGCAGGACATCAGACAATTAAAACAAGAACTGCCTTCAAATAATCTCTTCCAAGCTCAATACTCAATGTCAAACCAAATCATGCAGTACACTATTCATGTATTGCATTTCCAATCTTTCTCATCTTTGCAATTTCATTCTCTCCATCCCCATCTCAATAACAAACCAGTATAAATAGATTACTGAACTATCATGTGACACTGATGCCCTTGTAAGATAGCTGGTTTCTTATTACTGGCCAAACATCCCGCTAAATTACAATTTGTCATACATAAATGACTAGATTCTATTACATCTTGCACTTTATACTACAAATATTGGTATCACTTCATCCAGAGGGTCTCTCTATCTGTATCCAGGAGGTAATTCTAGGGTCTTCCAGTGTGCTGAAACTTTGCCAAGGAGAAATTGGTTGGTTGAGCATTTGTCATTTTTCATAGACTGGAATTGACAAGAAGGTCAGAGAGATTTGTTCCTGATTAAAAGAGTTGGCTGTATCATTTATCATGAATTTTGCAATCTTTGTAGCCTGAATGGTTTGGAAGATGAGTCACATTTAGTTTTATTTATCACCAGAATTGCTTAATTCTTTCAGATCGGCTGATGTGATTGGTTGTGTCTTTTTTCATCATGATATTTATGAGTATTGCCTTTTTTCACAAGACTGTCATGAATTATGAGCTTTTACTGTGAATATTATGTGCTGATAAAAATTGGTTTGTACAAATCCTTTCTTCAGCCAGAGTTTTAGGAAAACAGTCATCCAGTGTAATCAAGTTATAAAACTAATGAAAGTAAAATTAATTTAAAGATAGCGTTAAACAAATGGACCTATCTTCTACTAATGTTTGGCGCCATGGTAAATGAAATATTTACAAAACCTGATAATTTAATTCAAGACATCATCATGTAACCCACACTTTGATTGTTGCATAAATGTATCATCACTAATCTTTCATCACATCAATCTGTCATGTTAAAACAGTCACAAAGCGTACGGTGTGCAGCAACTGTGAGAATTATTAGCGCATACGTGTGCACAACTTACGCAGGCATTATAATGATTGTTTTCAATTCGTCAACCTAGCGTATATGTGTTCACAACTAACGCAGGCATTATAACGATTATTTTCATTTCGTGAACCCAGCGCATACGTGTTCATAACTAACGCAGGATTTATAATGATTATTTTCAATTCGTCAACTTAGCACATACTTGTTCACAACTAATGCAGGCATTATAATGATTATTTTCAATTCCTCGACCTAGCGCATACGTGATCACAACTAACGCAGGCATCATAATGATTGTTTTTAATTCGTCGACAATTTAAAGAGAAAAAAAATTGTTTCATTTAAAAGTTGCAAAAACTTCTTAAAAATATCACTCAGTCGTGCACTTGTTAGCAAATCATCATTACATTGTACCATCATTCTATCAAAGGTTTTTGAAGCTGTAAAATACTCTGCCAGATCATTCTGAGAAATGTTTGCTCGTGAGTCACTTGCTCCTATTCATTCTGTCATTTATCGCTAGAATACATCATTTACATGTATGAAGAATTATCATACAAGTTTTATGATTCATATATAGCGGAATCGTGAGAGAGGGGTAAACATGGTACGGCACTTAAGTACAATTTCCAAGGAGCCATGCTGGCAGGTTATCGGACTATCTGGACAATCGTATATTGATATGACCAGTTTTTTCAAATCCGGTCAGATAATCAATGTATAGCACTGCGGGACATAATGAATGAGGCGAAAGCATTGTTACAGTTATTATTAACACTGTTATGGTCATAAAACAGAGATACACTGACCTTCTGGTCTTTAGTAATCCATTTACGCATACACCCATCTTTTTACATGTAATTCATTTTTCCCCTTAAAGCTTCACAGAAATCGTTATAAATGGAATCAACACACAGATACCCTGTGTACAAGAAAGGAAGGAGTTATGCCAACAAATACGGGAAAAAAATGTGCCATATTAGAACAGAGACAACATAGTCATGAATAGTTTTTACACAAGGTAAAAATCCTAATCAGTACTCTGGTATAACTCTTAGGAATTCCCCGATCCCCCTGCCGCTGCCCTCTTTTGTATTTCTAAAATATTGTAGAAACTAAACAATTTCTCTATACTGACTAGTTAAGTTAGAATTTCCATAAAACTGGAATTTAGGATGGACGACATTTTCTACAATCATTCACATTGTATAAGAATCTAAATGCATCTCATATACCCCTGGATGTTAAAAGCTTCTTACTCTGAGTAAAAATTACAATCATTCCTGTCACATGCTTTTCAGGCAATCTCCTGCCGACATCAGCCGAATGCTTAGCATATTTCCTGTCACATATCAGCGTCCCACAAGTTAAATAGTCTAAGAAAGTGAGGCATTATTTTGGAAACCAGAACAAACCGGAGACAAACTTCTGCAATATCTGAAATCTGCAACACAAGATTTCATAATCTCTTTCAGATGATGACATAACAAAAACCATAATTTTATCTGAGAGGTAAACAAGTATTTGTTGTTTTCACAATTGTTTACAACTTCTTCTGGAAGTGATTAAGACTAAATTCTTCTTAATGTTTTGACCTATTTACTGACAACTTTGAATCAATGTCAAGGATACAGACAACTTTGAATCAATGTCAAGAATACAAACTTCTGCTAAATCTTTGCAAAGACAGGAAATCAACAAAAGAAAAACACTGCATTTTAACCGAAGCTACCTTTCTTTTTTCCCATAACTCTATAAGAACAGTACCGTAAACACATTCCTTTAAGCAAACTTTTAATTTTGGCCCAATTTTCTGTAAATTTTTATAACACAAACAGTTTTCTATTTACTATATTCAAGAAATTACATTATGATATAAATTTGATTTCAACACCACCGAAACCTAAAAACTGTTGTATGACGCAAAGTTAATCAGTATAAGACCTGTACTCTCTGGCTAACATAAAATGTTTCATGTTGATCTTTTTCATACCCTATCAGTGAAAACGTAAAAACACTTCTCGTGTTCTCAAAATCTGTGATAAACAGATGCAATAAACGTCACAATTCCATTCACTTGTTGCTGGAACAGTCAGTACGGATGCCGATCGTGATCCCACTGATTCCATGGCGATCAAAAGTGTTTTCAAGACACATGCATCTGATATCAGAATTTCATTGGATGGTGTAATGTATTGTTTAGATAGCCGGTGATTGTGTCAATCATGACCATGGCATGCGAAAGATCGAGTAGCTGTATTCATCTTTGATCATTCACGAATCTGACACATACATCAGGCCTAACAGGTAATTACACGTTACTTACTGCCAAAACCTGACTCAATATTGTCTTAAATACTAACAGACCCTCTATCAGGTTGCCTCCTCTCCCAAAAGTGCAAGTACAAGTTTCAGACTCACTAATGTTACAACATATATATATATCTTTTAAAACTACTAACTGTATCTTTTTACAATTTGACAGGTTTTTCTTTTGTGCAATTCCATAAAACATTTAACATGTCGGGTTATAAAGTCGCCATCAAATTGATAAGTAACCAAAGAATCACGTTCACAATCATTTTTTATTTGTTTTCATCTTTTTTTTCTGAAATAATTGCGAAATTTCATATTTATTTACAGAACTTCCTTGTCAAGGTTGCTATAGACTCGCATTACCTATGTATTTACAACATGGCTGATTCACACTGAATTCCCGGTCTGTTGCATATAGGTTATAAATAAATGTCTACAAAAAAACAAAGACAACTGACAGGTATAAAGAGCCTTAAGTTTGATATTTTCGCACTTTGACATGCCAGACAATCTGCTTATTAAGGTAGCAAGACACCTTAACAATTTAAAGTCAACTATTCAAACTAAAACAGATGTCAACATAGTACAAATAAGACTCCTCATGAATCCAAATACAGGACCCACAAAACCTGTATCAAACATTAAGTTTATGACTGCATCCCTTCAGTTGGTCATTGTTTCGTTTCATTAAAGTTAAGTGATACGGCCCCTTTAGTCAACCGATTCAAAATGGTGCTCAGAGCAGACATGGACCTCTCACCCATTACCCGGTATACAAGAGTGACCAGCCTAGCAATAGTAATGTATAGGAACTATTCTCAAGGCTAGCTGCAAACCAAATAACACTAATCAATGTGAAAACATAGCGAAATATTGCCAAAAGAGCACTGACACTTTGTTACCTCTAAGATGCCAAAATGTAATAATTTACAGAAAAATACATGAAAGGGATGCAAAACTTTTCGGAAGAAAAATAAAACCTTATAGAACCTGGGTCACTTTATACCCAGGACACATAGTATAACATTAATAATAATTATCTTAAACTGCATGCAAAATGGTGTCCATATACCCATTACAAACTTTTGACGATACTTATCTCCATATAAGAAATAACTATTCCTTGTAAGCTGGATTAAAAATCAAAAATGCCTGTAACAATTGTACCCCTTAAATAAATCTCATAGCTTTGGTACGCACTGAGTAAAATACTTTCTACCATATTGCAGTTTTGAAGTAAAACGAATAAAAGTGGTGATCAATATCCAACCCCAGGTAATTACGGCCATTATTTCAACACAAAAATATGAGGATATAATACCAAACAGTTATGATAATAATCTACTGCATTCCCCTGACTTGTGGATAAGAAACTACTTTGTTATGATAGCAATGTGCCGATGATCTAAGGCTGAGCTGGCCAGCATGTATAATCCAGATTCCGAGCACTGAGCCGTGAATGTCGTAACTTTAAGTTTATCGTATAACAACATAAAAACCAAGGAAAAACAAAAACGTATTTGAAGATATGTATTTCATATAAATAACAACTCATTCCTTGTGCTTGATTGAGCCTAAATGATCAACCAATTACATACAACAACTTTGTACCATTCTGATAAAATAAATACATATTGTTAATAATCTCTTTGACAATCTGCAACTTAATTAACAGATGCACTTATTTCAAAAAATCACAAGGAAAGCTTACCAAGACATTATTGATTAATAACTACTTGCATTCCCTCGAACTACTTACTTATGACAACAATTAGTCGATCTCAAAGGCTGATTGGCCAGCATGGAATCAACCAGATTCCGAAGACAGAGGCGTGAATGTGGAATTATTTGTGTCTTGTTCAATGACAACATAACAACCTAGGAAGGACAAAAGGGTAAAGCCCGGGACCCTTCTATCCTATAACAACCTTCTTGCCCTTGTCATTGAGCTGATCAACCAATTACAACAACAACTTACCATTCTGATACACAAAATTATGGTTATAATCTCTATCTCACCTGCAATAATTAATAGATGCACTTTTGGGAGGTTAGACAAAAATGTAACTAATGAGGGTTAAAACCCACAACTCTTATGGTTGAACTGCCTCCAACTACTTCACCCCTCCCTTAAATGTCATACAAAATGCATTCTTGTGCATATTTATGTTATCAAATTCTCAAGTAGGGTTTGAGTTAGTGCAGGAGGTATAAGTGACATCTCTATTACAAAATGCAACCTCACCTAAGACAAGAGGGATATGAAGGCTCTGTATCACTAACCTGGATTGTGTACTACTTCAGATGCTTTTACATGCAGTTGATTGAACCAGTTGAGCAATAATAGAAGAAGATTTATAATCCAATAAATATTCTTGTAAAAAACGTTTTATTGAAACCGTCCCAGTTCTTCAACAGGAGTGTTCTGTAAAGACTTTTATTTAACTTTTTATCTCTGGTGGCCATTAATTCTGAAGTGTAGCAAAATCATTTAATCAATTTTTTTGAGACCATCAAAAGTACAGCCCTGGAAAGTATCACAAAAGCTCACCAAGAGCATTTTGAATTTATACTACTTTGTTTATTCTCGATCTTACTATACTAATATTAATCGCTCTCAAGACTCATTCCAGATGGAATCAACCATTGAAGACAGAGGCAATGTGGATTTATTTGTGTCTTGCCCAATGACACTACCAACCTGGCTATGGTAGGGATCGAACCCGGGACCCTTCTATCCTGAGGCGAATGCTCTAGCACTGTGCCACAACTGTGCTCAGACTGCCATTTGTACTCAGGTGAGCTAAAAACAGGGGCATCTCATTATAAACACTGCATCAAGTACAGAATTTTGAACTTCTCAACTCAATTTATCTTTCATAATCTTCTTATTTAAAAAAACCATCTCAGCTGGTCTCCCATCTTCTGTATTTCAAGTTAAATGTCCTTGTACAACCTTCAACAACAGCATGTAATCAAATATCAAGATAGGTTACAAGGGGTAAATATTTATACAAACATAAAACTTGTACTGGGGCGATAATTGTTGTTTATTTTGTATCAAAATCACAAATGAACAAGATAAGAATGAAGAATGGCAATGCAAACTTAAACTGTCCTACGGGCATGGGAGAGTCTTCCTGATTTCTGCCAGAAACTATTTTTGCATTTCGTTTAACTTTTAAGTGCTTAGTTTATACTAATTTATTTTAGGTTGATTGTGAAACAAGTTATTCAACTTATATTAATCACTCTCATCACCTCATTCCTGATGGTATCCATCTCTGTGAGGGTATGTCAGTGCTTAAAAGCTGGTGAAAGATATAATTTATACCCATTTATTTTTCATTCACTTTTTGTTCTAAAAATTTTATTCTGCACTTGGTGAAACCTGCTCTTGATTTGAGATTTGTTTGAATAAATGAACCAAAAGAAGCAGGGTTTATTATACAATGTCTGGTCAAAATTACTTGGTTTCATACATATTGGTAGTCCATAGGTTTGTTGGTAAAGGTTTTATCCACAAGCCGTCTGACCTTCAAGCTTTCCTCAAAAGTGAGCTTAAAGTGGCGTAAACTAAAAATGTTCAACTACAGAAGAGGCATAATTCATGTTTCAACTTCAACTGAGGCTCTTTGCAACATGGTTTCACACTGATATAAAAAATAACATGTAGTCCTAAATAGTTTGATCTAGTTACCTAGCTAGTAGGTGTTTTAGTAACTGATATCAAACAATAGTGTCTGAACGCTTCGTGCCAAACGTCTTTAAAAACAAGCAGATATATGCCACATGTTATATAACTCGATATCCTTTATTATATTAGATTGAGAACTGCGTCTCAGTACCAGTCTTAACTCTGCTATGTTCTTATTTACTGCAACAAGCTCTTGCATCGATCGTCGGGGAGCTACGTCTGTGAAAATTGACAATACGTATAAATGCAATTGCAACGAAAAGATATCAAGATTTATGGTAAACTTTGTGTGAAACATGCAATACACAGAAGCAATTAAATGTTACGTCACACGGGCTTCAGAAAATTTGAGAAATTAATTTGTCCCAATATAAAGTGGATTAGCTACAACCTCAAAACACGTTTTACCTTTAGGAGTCCGTTGTAAGGATTTGAAACAAATGAAAGCAGTTTTGTGACCCTTAATGCTGGTTTGATTTTTTTAAAGCTAAAGCAAATATGGAAGAAAAGGACTAGTTACATTGCAGAAATCTATTATCAGCTGCAGTATTAATTACAGATGTAAAAGGAATTCGCTTTTAACAGCAAGACCTTTAAAGTTATCAGACTGTTATTTGTCGAGAACAATTTTCAAATTTGACACAGACAATTATCCTTAATTATTCTAACATTGTTTCTCAATTTTCGTCCATCGATTTTCAAATTAAACAAGCTTCTGTTTACATGGCTCATCAATCATAGTCACAGGGAAGCTTGTCACAGTTAACCAGAATCTATTCCCAAGAAATTAGGCAATTTCAAAAAAAGGTTCCACTGATCTTCTTGACGCTGTACTTTTAAACACAGTAAAAGGTCCCTTTGCTGTTTTCTGCTAAGTTTAATTTGTATTTAAGTGTAAAAGCATGTTAATTTCATAGGAAAGTTAAACTTTAATCTTAACATACTGCATGTGCTCAGACTGTAATTTATGAAATTGCTATGGCTTCAAAACATTTCAAGACAACCCTTAAAAAGAAGCTAAATAATAAAATGTTATGAACTCTATCCATTCTTGGAGGCTTATAAGAATATTATAAACAGGAAGTTCTATTCATTCTTGGGTTTATGTGGCTATCAAAACATCAGGATAGCCACGCTGTACAGCGATAAGTAGAATGTTTAGCTTTCTTTGGGTCCCTGGTCAGTTAACTGAGGTGCAATGTGTTCGATCCTCAACAAAAGAAACTTTCTGAATAATGAAATATACATTGAAGACCCACACCCCAAGGGGGTAGGATATTAAACAGGTGAAAACTGGCACATGTGGCCTGACAATACCGTCTATCATAAATTTCACAGAAAACAAAAGCTAATGGAAATGAAAAGACAAAGAAATTTAAAAGAAATATAAAAGCAGTGAAAAAAGCCCCCTGACTGACATTCCCTTCCACAAATTAAGAACCTAACACCTTAAAAAAAAACTGAGGCAACCAGCCATTAGACCGGAGCCATGATCTTCACCCTAAAAATCAGTTTAATCTATTCTCTTTTTTTCCTTTGATAATGAAAAGTGGAATTTCTCTCATTTATTATCTGCACAGAAATCAAGAGGATCTGATTCCATCTTCTTGCCTTCTCAATGCCTCCTCTCCCATTCATCTTCTTGTATTTTGTTATCTTTTTTTCAATCAGTAATTTCCCTTGATTTTCAGGGAAAATCATTATACAATTAATGAGCCACTGGTTAGCTAAAATGTAAAATTCATTACATCAACTTCCAGAAAGATAATGTTTCTATTGATAGCAAACATTTGTCCAATTCTGTTAATTAATTTCTTGGAAGAGAGAAAATTGATAGCCCATAAATCATAATGTCTAGCAGAGCTTCACATGTCCTAGTACCAGGCTCTGGTCAAATTAAACAGCTTATCCAGACAAATCCTTCTGCGGCTTTGATTTCTGATTAGTTGACATACTAATATTCTCTTTCAGCAATTTCGTTTACAGTCTTTTTGTTATACATTCAATATACATTTTCTTCACATCCATCCTCGCTTTAAATGCAAAAGAAAATTAGTTAAGTGGATATTACAAAAGGTTAGAACATCTCTGTTGCCCCCTACAAACATGTAGAGTCACGGGCCTTGCCTATGACATATAATCCCTACAATGTATGTGATCTTTGATATACGCTCCTCACAAACATGTAGTGTGGCCTGGACTTTCGAGATATCCAACAAACATGTAGTCTGACCTTGACCATTGATATATGCTCCCCACAAACATGTTGAATGACCTTGACCGTTGATTAATGCTGCCAACAAATATGTTGTGTGACCTTGACCTTTGATATATGCTCCCCACAAACTGAAGTGTGACCTAACAAACATGTAGCATGACTATGTCCAGTGAAACACACACTTATGGTGTATACTATATTTTTGTCAATAATGAATGTTCTATATTCATAGTCCTTCAGAGACACAGTGGCCCTTTCTTTATAAACATCTTCATAAAACTCTATATGCTTTGGCAGCCACCTTGACATTTGACATGAGATTTTGTGATCATTAATTTTGGTCAGCATCAAATATCTTGCTATTTTACAAGTTCTTAATGTAGCAGAAAAAAAGGTTTCCTTTTGAAGCCCCCCAAAAAACCCAACAGGAAGCAGTCTACTGCAGACATTTTTGTCTTTCATGTCTTTTTGTAAATGGGCATACAAATAAGCTTGAGATAAAATGACCATCACCAATGTTTGTTATTTGCAGGGCCCTGTAGTCATGTACCTGTTTAATTAATTCTACCTTTTTATTAGTGACACTTGCTTCATTACAGGACGCCACAAATATGTACAAAAACCATGCCAGGTATCTATTTCAAGCAGCTATATGGTGTACTATGTAACTCTGAGGATTGTGTTTAGAAATACAGTCAACCCTGCCCTTGCGACCACCTGAGTTAAACAACAACCTGACATATGCAACCACTTCATTTTCCTCCCTTGTAATATAAGATGATAGCAAATCATCCTGAGTTAAGAGACCACTTGTCTTAAGAGACCACACTTTCAGTTTCCCCTGTGGGACAGCTTACATCAAATATGTTTGTACTTAGGTTTCACACCACTAAATGTGATACTGAAAGGGTTATTACATTCTCTCATACCAATTGCTATATCCCACTGAGAAGTAATCGTTTCTGTCTGCTGTTCTTACCTTGCATGCACATTACACACAGAAAATATTCATACACATTTTCACAAAACAGGTGTTTCTGCAAATTCAAACTGTATGAAGAACTCAAAAATTGATTTCTGGCCTGGACTAAATTTGTCTGTTATATTTTTTTTCAAACCTTTATTCTTATAATTCAGCTGCAATCTACTTGTTCTAGATAAAGATATAGAACTAAAAGTGCTGGCAACCATTTCCAGTACTTTTTCGATACTAAATATACTATGACCTTCGTCATACCTATCTTATCTGAGGTCTAAATTGCTTTCTCTATTTAGAAGACACTGATGCATCCTGAATATAGAAAACCCAATTACACTCTCTCATATTTATATTCCCTTACTGATCAAAAAAACTATACAATGGATTTTATTAATAACTCATACAATACAAGTTAATTATAACTTTTACACATGGCCTGGACCGTGTATGTAGGAGGTGGGACTCCTGCGGGAGATGTTGATTTGGGTTTTCCCTTATTTTTCTCAGGAAGTCATATAAACTGATAAAAGTGGTCTACCAACACGCGAGTCATGCAAGTGAATTGCCTTTCAAGTTCCAACGGAAACGTAATTCTGTTTTGCACAGGAATTCTAAAACTTGCCAACGGACAGCAAATAAAGCCACTTTGCACCAAAATTATTCCACTCTAAATCTGCATTACAAATCTTCTAAAAGGCGAATCTAATTAAGATAAATGAATATTTAATTGCAATAATGATGATGTAATTAATTAAAAGTAATTATTAGAACTGATGATTCCAATTTGACAGGAATTATCTTTGCCCGCTAGCTGTCTCGAAAGTGTTTCTACTCTCACTAATGCAAAGTATCTACTGAGTGTTTCAGGGTAAAGTTATCTGAATTTACAAGGTCAGGTACTAGACTAAAGTAATCTACCGACCTCAGCATAATTTCCATGATGCTGTTCAAGTACAAATTTGAGCCGAAAAAGGAAAAAAAAAAAAATTTTGATGTTACTATAGTTAAAATGTATACGACGTTATGTCACGTCTGCTTTATATTGTTATTCTAATGAAGGCTTTCGCCGAAACATTAATATGAAAATGATGATATTAAGACATTGTAGTAATAATTGTGTTGTTAAATTTTCCATTCTTAGCCGAAAAAGTAGAAATTTACCTGACTGCAATTTCCAGTCAGTTAAGTCAAAGTGGGCGGGTATTACGAGTGCACTAATGGATGACACAAGATGAGTGCTACTTTGTGCCAGCTGAGCTAATAACAGCAATGTGCTTGACACATACAGCTTGAGACATGAAACTGTGAAACACAAAATGGTGAACACACACTTTTTACAGAACTTTTCTTTTTGTTTTTTTCACACGTGTGTTGGGATAAATAGCGAGTAACAACTAATAACAAACTCTGCTTACTTGTTTTCTAGTGAACACCAGCCGCAGTAGGGATCCTTGGCCTGTAAACACACCTCGCAGGTTGTGTACTGTGAACAGTCATGCAGCTTCATCTTCATCAGCTAAAAATACACAAAAGTGCAGAAATTAACAGAAAAGTGATGATAACTACAATAATTTACAGGAAAGGACAGTGATTTACAGGAAAGTACAGTAATTTACAGAAAGATACAGTGATGTACAGGAAAGCTGTAATTTATAGTAAATTAATGTATACATCAAAGTCTACAAGTCGGTATGTGCTTGTTGCTACCTCTTAAACCAAAACAGACTGAAAAGTCAGCACTTCTTTGAGATCATTACTGTAGGCATAAAGTCAGCCTCGCTATCAAATCTTAGTAATGTGGAATCTTTTCTACCAGCATACAGTTGACTATCATGTTAAATTCCAATACTTTTGACTTTTAAATCTGTCTGAACTTTGTGAAGCATGTCAAACCAGCCAAACATGCAAGACCAGATCCACAACTCATATCCCACCCTCCCCCACCACAACCCTACCTGTTACTTGAATATATTTCACTCACATACAAGTCCCCCTCAAAAACAACAATTTCACAAATGCACCGCATGCATGTGTTTATGAATGAGATTACTTGACTGATTTAATTAATCATTGATTGGAGTGTTTAGACTTGCCGAACAGAAAACATTAATATTCTTAATTTATTCGCTAACATGAATTAAAACATGCTGCAAACAGGAAGTTATAACAGTATATGTAATAATCAGAGCTGTTTTTACATTTTAGTGCACAGCTGCTGTTTCTTTATAAATAACTCTTCCACTGCTGGCAGCAAGTGTTCTTGCCTTTTCCCACCGTGTAGATCATGATCAATCTGCAAATCCATGCAGTCTTAAGTCACGATCCACGCTGTTCCCTGTTTAGTCAGAAAATTTAACTATGCATCCCTAAAAATAACCAATGGTACTGTCCAAATTGACAGACGGACAAGTCCATTTTAGAAATTCAGGGTAGGGTTGATGCTGAATGACACAACTGCTGCATGAGAACTTGAAACTGCTGACATTTTTTGTGTGAGACATTCAGAAAAACAAAAACGCTGCTGGCTGTATTTTTCAGTAAAGCTATAGTGCGTAACATCTGGGAGCACTTTCTAATGCAGTGCTCAAAAACCAAAATTGCATTCCAGAGGGGGAATGTAAAAGTGTTTTCTCAAAATGCCAAGATGTTAAACTCATTCATTATTAAACCAACACAACAATTAATTTCTTCCATTAATCCACTGTGTTGTAGTTTATACAAGGTGAAGAAAGCGAGCTCGATCACTCTCGGGGGGGGGGGGGGGGGGGGGGGGGGGGGGGGGGGGGATATGCTTATCCATTAAGACCATGGAAATGTCTTTCCCTTTTGGCTGTTACAACACAATACTATGTGATGGAGGTACAGAACAACTAAAAGTCTACAAAAAATTGTGAAAAAAATAAAACACAACTGATGCAATAATTTTTTTGGAACAATTAATGTAGCTAAAAATGATAATATTGCAAAACTGTTCTACAGCAGAAAATACTGTTTGCATTCATAAAACAATATTAACATAAATTCTATAGAAAATTCCATAGATTTTTATCAATTTGCTCTTTCATAAATGTTAATGCAGACAACAACCTTCTGTGACTTTTGTTAAGCCTTCTGTTCTGTGGCCTTGAAACACAACAGCGTACACAGTACATATAAAGTGGTGATGGAGATGGACAGGTTTAATTGTAAAAAAAATTCACTTTTTTCATACGGCTTCTGATATATGGAAGCATTATGTAAATAAACATCATTTTCTCATTACTTAAAGATAATCTAAATAAATGTCAATATGTAACACCAATGTAATTGGAAGGTTAAATCCATTGTTATCAGAATCATTATAAAGGCATGATATATCACCACTTTTCATGTTGACATTTTCTGCGATATGTCATCTGCAGGGAAATATATGGCACAATGATCCAAAGCTTGGCAAGTAATTTTATGGTGTTTCTTGTAATATTTCATAAACATGATTAGTACCTTGAAATTCATGATTGTTAAATACCTGTTTTTCTTATTTAATATGCATTTTTCTGCTGAATAATAAAGATACTTAACACTATCTGCTGCCTAAGTCCCATTTTTGAGATAATCGTATTTGACAACACTAGCATCATTAGTGGGATGAAAGTATCACAGGTTTACATGAGGGGCATCACAGGTTAGTGGGAAGGTGAAAGTATCACAGGTTTACAAATGAAGTACACAGGATTACACGAGGGAAGGGGAAGGGTGAAAGTATCACAGGTTTACATGAGCAGGATGAAGATATCACAGGTTTACATGAGCATGATTAAAGTATCACAGGTTTGCATGAGCAGGATGAAAGTATACAGGTTCTTGAAGTTTAATAAAATATCATCCAAGTAGGAGAAGGAAATCAAGTGAAATGAGATATTAACGTACACAGGTAGTGCATACCAAACAGGGTTTGTGGGGGGGGGGGAAAAAAAAAAAAAAAAAAACACATATATACCACAGAAGGAAAGCATGCAAGATCAAATACTGATCACTTCACATAAGGGGAGGTGCCAAACTGGAACAGTTTGGTCTAGTGCACCAAGCAACACTCTGATTTCAATGTCAATTCAGCAAATGCCCAGGACTGTTGATGAATAGTTGTTACCGTGGATACGATAGTTCTAAACAATGTCTCGTCTCCATTTAAAAAGAAACCAAACCTATTTCACAAGAATTGGAGCTCAGGGTAATTCAAAAAGATTGAAACTTCCAGCACAATCACGCTACAATAAATTAGCATTAAGATTCGTAATGGACCGTACAAAGTCTGCAATTTGAAGAACAATTTAAAACAAGCAACATCTCAATTCTGAATATTCTTGATTCAATTTCTGAGCAAAATGTAACAAAACCTGCAGTGAATGTTTGAAGGTCGCAGCAATTTGAATATCAGGGAATAATAATACAGAAACAGTTCTTTGTGATCCAAGTTTCACCAAAAGACTCAATAAATCAATTTATGATGCCGCCAATTCTATGATACCAAATTGCATTTTCCATAAAACTATAAATAATATTGTACACTTACTCCTGGGACTTACAGAATTATTGATTTAAAACAACAAAAAGATACGTTTTTCTCTCATAGACTTTAAGAGATATCAAGCTGTAACAGTGTAACAATATTTGCATGAGAATTCGTGCGTGCCCGTAGACTGTAACATTACGACTGGAGCCACGGCTAAATAGGAACACTACCGGGATAAAGGGATAAATGTTTTTCCCCGAAATCAATCGAATTATGAATCATACAAGCAATAAAAACTGGTCCCGGGGAAGATAATTTTGCCTTACAATTTTTTATTTGCATAAAAACAAGTTGATTTTTCAGTGATAAATGCTAATTTGTCTTTCCTATGCATCTCCTCCATGCTTGAAGATGCTGTTAACAGCAAAACCTCACTCTATCTACAGATTCTTGCTGCACTTGATTTTTACTTGTTTTTTGTGTGTCCAGATATGCTTGTTTTTGATTGATTCCTTTCTCCATACAAGGAACAAGTTCCATTCTGTTCAGTTCAGTTCTGCAACTCTTGGGTTACAAAGATAATTGTCTCTCTTTTATTACTTTTAATTTCATGAAAATTACACCAAACAATCCTGTATTGGAGAGTTAAATGGCTGAAGTTAATTGAGGCCTTTGTAACCTGACTGGTTAAGTAGCAGTGTATAGTATTTAGCTACAATAAATAACATGATTAATTCCTATATTCAGTTACTGACATCAATTGTTTTCCAGGTGAAATGCAGCTTCTTAGGGCCACATAACACTACAGTTACCTTCGGCTAAAGATAACAGTTTACTTGAAAATCATTATCTGCCTTTTAACATTACTTGATCTATTCTTGCCAAGGAGATGTAACCTGCACAAAGCAGCTTTTCACTGCTACTAATGAAGCTGAGCAAGTTGTGTAATGCTGCAGAATATATGACCATCATAATAATGCAAAAAGGTGCACTTATCTAATTAGCTCCAAGATTGGGTATGTGCAATTCTGCACAAGTGAATGACCAATCAGAATGTACACAGTAACGCCATTACAATGCTATAAATAGAATAACAAACATAACAAGTTCTCACAGTGGCAAACCACAGCTTTTAAGTGTTTTCCAAAAAAAAAAAAAAAGAAAAGAAAGAGTCCCACTGAGCCATATATTGCACTGTGCATACTCAGAACACAGACCTGAGAACTTAATGCATTATTGATCAACATTTGTCCCTGAGGTGCCATACAAGTTTGAGACTCTCAGCATCAGCTTGCATCTTCTATTCACAAATTCTACAAGCAGTGATTTGCCATCCACACCACTAAGCCCTCAATAATCCAGCATCTTCTGTTCAGGTTGAATTATCAACTATTGGAGTATATCCCCCCCCTTTAAATAAATATATCATCATCTAGCCTGGTGGTGAGGCTAGGGACAAATTTGTAAAAACATTATACATGTAATTCCCTAAATATGAACATTTCTGACTTTTAAGTAATCTAGAGAGACCCTAAATGCTTGAAATTCCGTGCAAAACTGTCATTAAAGTCTTCTTTTTTTATAATTACAGAATCAAATAGAATATTCAAAGCATACAATAACAATGGCCCCCTAATTTAATTGAATTAATATAGTTAAGAAGCAATCAATTCAGGCAATCATAAAGATGTCCCCTTGATAGGGCGCGGCATATTGAACCAAAAGCTTTTAGAAAAATTGCAAAGATAAATGTTTAGCCAATTATTTACATCCATTTTAATAAAACAATTATCCCACAGGACTGACATAATCACATTCCCCTCTAGAAAAAATATTCTATTTTTAACATGCTGCAGACGGTCAACCCAACTGATAAGCTTCGTCTAATTGCAGGTTTGTCTGAAAAACTCAACAAATTTTATACAATGAAAAAAATATTTAACACTGGATTCCGGACCAAATTTGGAACTCAGAACTTTGTTTGAAATCTGACTGCCCTAATTTATTTCATAAAAAAGAAAAAAACGACCTTTGAAATTCTAAAGAATTTTTTTCCCCACATTGATTGGATTAAAATATTTGCAAATATTTGCATGAAAGGCTAAAATTAAATCCCTTTATTTGGGCCTGATTTTTAAGAGGGAAGTAAAGAAATAACAGGAAATAGGTCTTTAGTTGTTTGAATAAATACATGAAAAATTGCTTCCTTTTGTAAACATGCTGAGGAGATTTTTAAACAGATTGTGTGATAACCCAAAATGAACTTTAAAATGTAATCAATAAAATTTGAATTGTATCATAGCAGTTTAAATATGTAAATTTGTTAAAAGTCTGTTTAATGCCTTTAGTGGCAAACTGGGTTCTTTAAATCATATGTTGCGCTCACTGCTTTCAATTATCCTAATAGTGTAAGGATAAACTCTGCCATACATGGCTTATTATCCCAGTGATGTAATGGGAAACAGCACCAGACTCTGACCCAGGAGGTCACATGTTTGAATCATAGCTGTAGGGGTCCTTATGGTGAAATGTGGTGCAGCGTTGGCGCGTTCACCTCACGATCAGAGGTCCACAGCAGGACTGTGTGTTTTTAGGCAAGACACATTATATTTACGCATTGTCTCTCTCTCCTCGAGACTGATTTCATTTGGAACGAGTCTCGAGAGCTATTAACCAAAGATGTAGGAACTTGTTTTGCAATCGAGAATAATTAGAATAAACAAATAAAATTAGAATGTAACTTCCACAGAGCTTTGAAGTAAAATATATGATGTTCAACTTTTTACTATTCCCTTATTCCTGAGAGCTTATTAATCACAGGCATCATAGATGAAGATTTTCCCTTTTCACCAATAACAAAAATTAGCATTTTAATTTCAAACTTCTGCATCTGTTCCATTTCAAACAGTGCCAGTTCTAAGTGAGATGCTAATGGATTTCAACAACCCTGAATATCTGAAATTAGTGCATAGCTTGTTTCTCCAAACTTCTTTTTATTACCCTCGTTAAAATTACTGTGAAGATAGTTAATTGCTAATTTACATAATTATACAGATATTCACCACTGTATATTATGTAAAATATATTCAGAGGCCTGATGAAACTGATATATACAGACAGTAGAGTCGGGGGCTCTGAGAGGTTGAGCAGGGGGACAGGGTGATTAAGGTTAGGGGTGGGGTATATGGGGCAATATAAATATCCTGGAATCTTAATGAAGATGAAAGCATTTATAATATAGAGGGCTTTGATTGCTTAACAAAAGGGAACCAGCAAATGGATAAAGCTTAAAGTAATATAGGTACCAGCTACTGGCACGTAGCTACTAGGTTAAATTAGCGTAATTAAAGGATCTATATTTAGTTATGACTTAGTTGACCATAGTCACTAATGGTATCAAAGACAATTTCAATTTATGAGCAAAAAAAAAACCATTTGTACTGTGTAAGTATACAATTATATTGGTCAACGATCAACATTCCAAAATAAAAATCGAGACTCTAATACGACACTTAATGATTAATACACACTATTATTGCTCATAAAAGTTCCCGGTGACACTAAAGTGGGGGTCCAACCACATACTGCACACAAAAGTCAGCAACTACTTAGACCGTAACAAACAAGCCATTTTCGGCGTTAAAACGAATATTTTTTTTTATGAATGAACATTAATATTAGCCATATCAGAAGAACCTATTGACACTTTACACTTGGTTTACCAAAGAACGCGGGGGGAAAAAACTTTCTCATGAATTGAGTATTTTATATTTTATCGCTAATCAACAGGGCCTTGAAATTAATATTGGGGTACAGTGTTTGCACAGATCTCCTGAAGTTTGTTTAAATGATCCGAGTACTTGCCACATTTATTTGCTTTGCATGTCTAATCCTATCCTATTTAATATTTATTGTACAATTTGCAGAAGTGTATATGACTCACTCGCTGAAAATAAATCTTATGATTTTCCTCTGTGATAAAATCATGAATAACTGCAGTGCCAAATAAACTGGAGTACCAATAAAACCCATTGGCGAAAGATGTATTTCTACCTCTAAAAAGTGAAAAAGTTTGATAGGTCAAAAATACTCATGTTTTGTCCATAAATACACCAACTTTTTACTATAAGATCCATTCAAAATTTTCAAGGCTGACAGCATGGAAGCTATATATAGGCGAGCATTGCAAGATGACTATACAAACTACATCTTTTATATTCACTTTCTCCTATTTATTTCTTTACAGAGTCATTCAAACAACTTGCGCTACCTCGGCGTAAGGTTAGGGCTTCAGACTTCTCACCGCCACTTTCACAATACCGTCTTTCGGCACATGTTAGTTTCGATAAGAACCACAGAAAACAGTTGTTTAGAGTATATGAAAAAAGAAGAAGCAGTTCTTTACGAATCTTCAAAATGCATATCTGATCCAGAAACTTCATTAACTTTGTTGTTGTTTGAAATTTACAATTAAATCTCAACGCTTGAATGTGTTTTCAATTTTACTTATTCTCAGAAGACTTTAAAGGGTTGTAAAATTTAAACTACTTCCTCTGAATCCTACTGCTTTCTGTGATTACGTATAAGTCTAAAATATTTATTTACGAACTGCCTCATCAGAAAAAAACCCGTCAGTGTCGCTATTTTTAGAAATCTAAATATAAGCATGTCTTAACCGTCTGATGTAATTTACACCACTTTTCCATTGAGTTAAAAAGTAAATAAATAAATTAATTAAATTTAGAGAGTTGACAGCAAAACTGTGTAAGTCATTCTTTATTTCATATAAGTTACTGCATTTTTGCGGTCAACCATCGTAATACGGATGCTTTTTTTTGTCTCCCGTTTGAATTTATGCAAGGTCATGTTGACTTTATAATCCTATAAAGGTACGCCAGACATTTCTGCAGGTATAACTGTCATATGTCACACACCAAGAAGGAAGAAGGAAGGGTAATTTAGGATACACTCTTATACAGAACCCAACAAAGCTGCACATGCTATAATACCATTTACGAGGCCTTGATGGATAGGCTTTTTTTAATGACTGCTAAATTTGAAAAATCAACTTGCCGATATTTGAGAATTTGGACCGTAAAATCAACTATTCGAAAGGTTACTCACTGAAGTTTTACTGACTGAATATCAAACAGGGGTGATCATGACTGCAAAGAGCTTTTTTTTTTTTTTTTACAGAGAACATTTCCATTTATATTACAGTATTTTGTTAAAAATCAATAAACATTACTATCAAGTGTTTTTCTTAAAAGCCTTGAGAACATAACACCCTAGATTCAAGGGTATATTCAGAGTAATGTAAGAAAACACCATTAATCATTTCATGCTTTTCATGTCAACGTAGCCTCTACTTGCGTGTCAGTGCATGCCAAACTACAATTCATTTGAATTTTCACTCAGAATCTAATTTATACATAACAATATTGTCATCTAATATCTACATTAAATACAATAGAGAAGGTTTAATTTTATACCATACGAAAACAATCTTAATAGAACCCATTATAAATGGTCAGTATGTTTGGATAAAAGAAGATATCTAAAACTGTATACATATTCATACACTCAATAAAAGTTACTTCCCTTCACAAAGAATACACCATTTGTAAAATTTGATTTAAACAAAAAGCTCATCATTTTTTTTTATCGCAGGAACAGCGCCATTTTAGAAATTTACTCTTTTGCATGTTATCTGAACAGTGCCATTTTAGAAATTTACTCTTTTGCTAATGTTATCTAACAAACAAATATTTATATTTATAGCAACATTGTCACATTTCATTTCTTTTCTCTTAAAGCAGACAGATTCCAGCTCCCGGAGATTAGCACCTATCGCACTCCACAATGCAAACGGAAACCAATTATTCAAATTGGTCTCAAGACATAACAAAGTTCCTGTATAAAAGATGGTCCTCTGGCCAATAGTATGCTAGATCATTTATGATATATGACAACTGCCTGCTCATTTATGACAAACTGGCCGATATTGTTCCAGACATGCGACTCCAAATGGTGCCCGGCAATTTCCATTTTTTCCGCTTCCTCTGAAAGTGAGCTGAATTCCCCGCAAGTCTATTAAAGCTATTTATCCCAAATGGCTGCTAAAATAGCTGATTGTATGATTTATTCGGAATAAATTGTGACTCATGAGGATTGGGGGAAAGAAAAAGCTGTTGATACAATCATAGTGTTTGTCACTACAGTAACTGTTCTACTTACAGCATTAGAAATAAAGCACACATCAAATTACAAGCAAATCTAGTGAACTTGTCTAAAATTTCTGACTTCTTATTGGTCAAAATCATGTTTTAGTTGTATTTCAGCCAATCAGAAGCTAACAACTCCAGACTGATCTGAGAACTACCATAACCTTAATAAGGACTTGAGCATTTACACCCTTAAACTATAAATCTAGGTCATAATGTTTTATGTGATCTAACACTGTGAAATCACAATAATCAAGAAACAGACAACATAAGATTAGCAGCTAAGGTGACAGAGGGATGCATTATCTGGAAGAATCTGACTGGCTGCATGTGTGCATGGCTTCAAAATTGACCAATCACTGGGATAAATCATTTTATTGAATCTGATTGGCTTGACATAACTGCATGGCTTCAAAGCTGACCAATCAGAAGCCAGCAAAGTAAAATTGTTCTTACAGAACTCTTCAAAGTTTATAGTCTGTAAAGCTCTGTCCATGGCAGTGTGACCACAACCCCTGTTCAGGAAAGGGGAACCACTGCCCTTTGATGTCACAGCTAGCTTGCATGATCTTCACTTTCCCTGGTAGAACGTTTTCAAATTGCAGGTCTACAGTTAATTAAGCTTGACCTAGATGCCATAAAATGTCACTATACGAGGGGAAAAATGTCACCAGCCCCGATGATAATAGCATGTTTCTGAGACTTCATGTCTATTCAACATTCAGCAGCCTTTTGTACGGCAGGAAATTGCTGGCACTGTATTAGCAAGGCTAATCAGGTGAAATTTCAATACGGCTTACAGTGGGTTAAGATCCATATTCTGCGAAACACTACAGGCTTTCCTCAAAAATGTCTTTCCACTTTTTTTTTTCTTTTCTTTCATGAATACTATTTGATATACAGGCTCAAACAAAAGTTGTAGCTCTCAAAGATTGTATAACACTGCGGAACCAGAAGGCCGAGACAGTCATGTATCTGCCACGTACCAAAGTCATTGAGGGTGGTGGGGTTTGGGATGGGAGCATCTACAAAACATCAGCTGTCCTGCTTGATTCATGTAGGATATGCAAGCCTGAATGTTATACAAGTCCTGTGCAAGTTTGATTACATCCCGTAAAATACATTATAAACATTATTACTGAAGGCTGGTTACAGAGTGTAACATCTAAATTGTTACAGTCACAAAGGTCAAAAAATAAAATCAGATCAAGATTCATGAAGACTGACCAACAAAATTAATGCAAGTGTCTACGCATAAATTGGCATACCGGTCTGGTTTTTATAACATACCAATACAATATAAAATCTAACTTACTAGGACTGAATAATTATGTAATTTAATCATGTCGAATGGCTAGGATTTTTCACCAAATTCTATCTGTAATAAACACTACCATACTAAGATACTTTATTATATTAATACATTTACTATATATCAATGACTTTACAAAAATACTGAATGCTATTAGCCGCTAACTCAGACAGTTTGATTAAGCTCCAGAAGACATTATTAGTTAAACAATAATTTACAGCATTTTCAAGGATATATTCCCCAGTTCATTCTTTTGCTTTGCTAGTCATTTATCATCGATGAACATACATAATTCAGTCTTATCAAGCCCACCTGTTATGTGGGTACAGATAAATGGTGTTTTCTTTTCCTTCAGAGCACTCCTAAATCTGTCCAGACAACAAGCTACCACCCTTCATTATTTTCTGTGGTCTAGTACATTACCAATACCCCCATTAACTATTCCTGGCGATGTTTCTAATGTACCTGTCCTGTTATGTACACAAAATGATGGTTTTTCTTTTCTGAGCAATGTCTTGGTCAATTTCCAGAGCCCTTCTATACTATTATCTATGTATAGATTTAATCAATTTCCCTATTTTCAGATCATGTTAGAAATGTAACAAGACCAGTGACAGACACGGTTCAAACCTGCAACCCCTTGCCTCGGAGTCCAACACACTATCCCCATGTAACAAACAGTGCCTCCAGACCTTTACCGTTAGGGTCACGTGGCCAGTCATTCCGCCTTTCTCATTTGTGTAGATCATGATCAGCCTACACATCTGCAATCTGATATTTATCTGTAATGGTCTATTCTGAGACAGTAATTTGAGAGCACCCCTTTGAACGACTAATGGAACAATCCAAATTGAAAGATGGGCAAGTCCATTTTAGAAAATTAGAAGGATAAGGATTTAAAATGTACTGAATGTCCCCCCCGTTGTGTGCGGAATTCACTAGCAACCCAAACTGTAATAACTTCCAGACATTGTATAATAAATTTATCAGACATTCAAGTACAAATCTTAATTTAAATGCAGTAAAAAAGTGTATCAAAATGAGAATCCAAATGAAAACAAATGGCATTTCAGAAACAAAACAGAGTTGAAATATAATATTTCATACAGTGATATATATCAGGGAAATCCTAAGGAGAACTGCTGTTTCATTTTAAGATTATGTAGGAAATTTTAGAATTTATTGTGAAATAATGCCTTCAAAATTTCCCTTGGCCAAGCTAAACGAAATAATTAAAATGTCACAGACCCCATGAAAGGCTTCAGGGGCTCCAGGTCACAAAATATAGATCTTTAGATTATAGTAACTGTTAAAAGGATAAGAGTTTATTACTACAAACTTTTCATTAATTTTATGAACACTGGTTCCGGTTTTTTTTCTGTATCAAAATTCTGAGTAACTGAATTATCATGGAGTTACTTGTTCAGTTTGAATTGATTACCTATGGACTGAAGGCTAATTAGTTCTACAAATCTTGGCGAGTGTTTTCTCGGGTTCTGTCCTCATGTCAAAAGAAGGGACTGTGGAGGTCCCAGTTGATTCTGCTGAAGGATTTCCACTTTGTTACCCATGACTTCCAGGTTCTAAAAGTTTGGTTGATTTTCAATCTTTAATACAATCCAAAGGTATGTTGTGATTAAAATTTAGGCCTTGCAAATCCACAGTGAACGAGTTAGCAACTTATATTTTTCAGCGATGTTACTTGTTTTCCGAAGTCACTCTATAAAGACTGAGCTATATAATTCAAACCCGGTTCCATTTCAGAGCCTGTTAAAGTACTTAAAAGTCTACGCCAATGAAAAGAATCCTATTAATTCATTTAATGGACACATTAAAATATTAAACACCTATAACTATTCCCATAACATCTTCTTATGTCATTTTCAGTCATCTATTAAAGACGCATTTCCTTCATAAAACTGAAAACTAGTTTTTCTGGTTTTTCGTTTTTTTTTCTCTCTCTCTCTCTCTCAAAAAAAATGTAATTGTTTCCTCCTAAACCCTATAAAACAGTGTTCATCTTTGGTTTACAGAGAACTTTTACAGGCGGCTCCACCCAGGAACATGTGCTGAAGCAATCATCTTATTGACTGTTTCCTCTATTACAATACACTTGAAGTTTAACTTACCCTAGTTAAAGCGTTTAGCAAGAAATGGAAAGTAAAAACAGGTAGGCCATTGCCACCTAAAAGCTATCTTGGCACCTCAACTCTGCAACCTGCAGATTTTTCACATAACAATACAAAGAACACTGTTAATCGGTCACATGTACAAAAGCTAGGTTTAATGATTATTTAAGGTATTAAAGGGAGATAATCCGTGATTCAAGTAAAGCTTGACACACTTACTTGTACCAGTAAATGAGTACAACAGTTGAAAGCTATATGCAGCCAATACTTGTAAAGTTAGTGGGCTCAAGTAGAATATAAGATGGAGTTTTGGGTTGTAAAGGGAGGTAATTTGTGATTAAACCCATACAAAGTTCCTACACAGGCATGCACCCACACCATCTCAGGGTTCCTGTATAAACGTGCACCTCTACACCACGATGATCACTCCTATAATAGGCACCCATACACAATATCTTTTCATAATTTGCAGACTTTGCAAATTTTTGACTTCTTAAGTTTTCTTTTGTTTAAAAAAGTACTTGTGTAGTATATATTGAAGCTAAGTACCCAAGAAATATCAATAAGGAAACCACTTATATCCACAAAATGGGAAATCCCCACCATTTTTTTTTGAAAATCAGAAAGTTTAAAGAAGTATTATCTTCAGCAACGTTGGGAGCATAAAATTTTATATCAGACATTGAAGATGATACAGAAGCTGCCAGAGATGGAGAGGTTGTTGTAAAGTCTGTGAAATCGTTACCATGGTAATTAAAACCTACCTGTGACAGAAGCTGAGAATTCTGGCATTACATCAAAGAGAAGAAGAATGTCAAATATCAAAGACTTGATGAGTATAGACTTTAGATTCAAGTATGCTGAAAATTGCCAGAACGTTTAGGTTAAAACAAAACACACAGCGGGTTCTGATATTGCAATGCTTCACAAGCCAGTACGAGCCAGTTAAAATCGCATAACACTTTTCTTGCAACAATATTTTTGTAGTTTATTTAAGTTTACAAGATTGATAAAAAGACTGGAGATTTTTGTTCATCTGTCATAATAGCTTTTTGCTTATTAACTTGAAAAGCTGAAACTAACTTTGTAGCAAAATGTTGCTTATGACTAAGAAGGTAACTTTTCTGAAATTGAGAGATGATCGAAAACGAAAGTTCTTCAATGGGGCACCTCAGGCACAATGTTCACATTTTCTTAGTCCTTATCCACTTTCAGTACAGACATGGCTCCATGAATGTTCTTGACTTATACTGCTGGTCTGGGGCTTGAACCCACAACTCAAGAAAAGCTTTCCATTAATTGCCACAGCTGTTTGAAAATGTATAATTTTAGTTGACACTTAGGCACAAATGGATTAATACTTGAATCTCTTAGGCACAAATGGATTAATACTTGAATCTAACTGTATTTCACAATGAAGACTCATGCCTACTTTTTAAATTGTTCTAGGCGGGTTACATAATCTTTAAATAGAATCTTTATATAGAAAAAAAAATCATTATATTTCATATTGAAACTTAGATAAGCGGCCGAGAGAAGTGGCTGAACAAGAGCAGTGGTTGAACTTTATCCTCGTCACACATATGTCCGTCAAAGTCCCAAGTGCTTTTATCTCCTGCAGTCTTGTGATCTCCGCCAGAAAACAAACTTCAAGTATTCTAAATGAGCCATTCAAAACATACATCAATAAAATATAATCTTAACATTTACAACTGTTTTTGTAACAGTATAGTCTGTCTACCTGTGCATCATTTGAGCATCAGTTACATGTAACAGAATAAATGTAAAGTATGATGAAGATAAAATCCAGTTCATGATTTATAAATCCTTCATTTCTGTGATTCTAAAACCTCCAGTCTTAGGATGTTGCTTACAAATTCATTTATGATAAATTGATTACATAGCTAAATTACCTCCCTTTATAATTTTTTGATAGAGGACACCCTGTTTTCAAAATGTCCACCGATCTAACTATATGCACCACACTCCCTCAACATGTCATTCAATACAATTCCCATCAACATCCAAATTAAAAATGAAACTCAGTACCTCAAACTTTACTTTAAGCAGCAGGTATGTCCCAGAACACAAAAATGACATAATTTTTCAGAATTATAATTTTTACACATTGTGGCTGCTTTCCATTAGTTTCTCAGAAACAGATACAGGTTTTATTAGGACAAGCTTACATATTTTACTCCTGGACATCCTATGCCACCAGACTAAAAATATGGCTTGGAAATGACATTCTGTAAGTTCTACGGTTTTGGATAGTTAGCTTGATACTATCTACCTGGACAAGGGACCGAAACTTCTGATTTTTTTTTTACCCAGGGGGAATTACAAACTTAGAGATGTTCAATGAAAGTATAAGTGTTGTGTCTTCTATTTTTCACTGGATTAATTAATATTAATTTGGATAACTGGTCTTCAAACCTGAAAAGTTACTTTTTTCTTTAAAAAAAAGTGGGAGGGGGGTGGTGGGGCAGGGCATTTTATACAGGTGTACATGGTACAATAAATTTATCCGCGCCTTGAACAAATAATAAGTAAATTTCTACATATAAAATAAAGAACAGTGTTTATTTAATTTTATACATCAAATTAGCTGGAATGAGATGCATTTCCCAAGAGAAAGTCATGGTGCACCACTGGGGTCCTAATGCATAATGTGGCGCCAGCTGTTTGAACTAACTCAATTCCTAAAATCCTCTATTTTAATCCAATCCAAGAAAATATCTTCAAAGCATTGATTTTACCACAATACAAGAGGTCTTGTCAAATCTACAGTAATTTTCTTCACTGTAAATATAAAGACAGCAACAACTCGTGGTCCCTTGGGTAACAGTCTAAAATTGATTTTGGACAATTGCCGCTCGAAGAGAAGCAGCTTTTGAAAGTGTCTGATCAAATTCAATCTACATTAACTATAGCAAGCACCATAAGTGTTACATTTCCTTGGGGAAATCTTAGAACACATTTCTTTGCAACTTTCAAATACGGCCAATTTTCTAACATGTAGTTAAACTTTAGCTAATAATTTACTGTTCAAGTGATATCAGGAAGAAGGTAAGATATGTAGAGGTGTCATGCATATAATCTTTTCGACCTTGACCTGTTTGCAGTAAACTGCCAAAGCATCAAGTTATTCAGCCCAAAAATAAATGACCCTGACCTTGAAACCAAAATGTCTTAACATTACATTGACAGGTTTGCAGTCAAAATCCTACTGTCTTCCTAACCTTGAGAAATTGTAACATAAAGACACATTTCAGGGCCTCAACACTATAACTCACACCCCATTCACCACATCCCACCCCTCTTTCCCCACATGACCTTCACCCAAGTATGCTTATGCTGAACAACCAACCTTCCTTTTCACATATAATTGTGACATATGGTTACAAATTTTTCTAGACATCACATTGTCTGCAGTCCTCCATAATTGGAAACAACAACTAAATCATCAAAATGGAGATGTGCCACTTTCTTTGATTCAAGAGCCAGTTGTGTCTTTCTTCCAGACTGGGTCCAAACCTCATAACTTGTGCCATATTCCTTGACTCAATTTAAGTCAACGCCCAAATCATGACCCTTGTGCCGTTTTGTTACACTCAATTCAAAGATCAATTCATGATTTCTGCACTTTTCCCAAGCTTTGTGTCACAGGGCCTGTACTGCTTTTTATGAGACATATAAGTCGATGACCCGGCAGACAAAAGCCAGAAAATTTTATGCAGCAGACAAAGCTATCTTCTAAATTACAGCATTTACTAAATTCAAATAGTGCCTTGTATTGCAATATTAGAACTGTAGTGCATGGAAACATGGCAACTTCTCATGCAACCTGCCTATGCCCTGGGAATACACAAGTTCTAAATTATAAATAAGACTGAATAACAGACATTTAGCCTTATATGGAAATATGAGAACACTGGAAGTAAATAGTCGTGCATTCGTGTGGCAAAGTTTCTACAAGAAGTCCCCGAAGCTTGAGAATATTATGCCAACGCTGCGATTAAAAGATTCAAGTTAACAAATTCGTTGTAGCACACTGTATATTTCCTTGTAAGTTTTTACTATTGTACCGACTGTTATGCTGTTAAAGGCACTGGTACCGACTGTTACTCTGTTAAAGGCACTGGTACTGACTGTTACGCTGTAAAGGCACTGGTACCGACTGTTGCGCTGTTAAAGGCACTGGTACCAACTGTTACTCTGTTAAAGGCACTGGTACCAACTGTTACTCTGTTAAAGGCACTGGTACCGACTGTTACTCTGTTAAAGGCACAGGTACCGACTGTTACTATGGCCACTGATCTCAACGACTCACCCTGATCATCAAAATCAGTATAGAAGAAATTCATCGGAATGTTGACAGAAAATACTCATCAGCAAGTTTGTAGTTTTATAAAAAGACCACTCAGATGTGCAGTAAGAAAGGGGCGGGGCAGGCAGCGAAAATAAAACGGAATAAACAAAGATCATTTTCTCATGCTCTCTTTGTAAATCTGAATAATTTTTTAACACTGAAGACTATTCAAAGACCAGCAGTTTTATGAATGCCGTGTGCTATATATTTCCTATACATTACACTTCACTTGTTGATTCATCTAGGAGAAAGAATAAGTCTGTTGTTTTGTAGATACTATCTCCCTAACTCATGATTTTTTTGGAACAATCATCACCCAGATCTAAGTAAAGGAAAATTCAAACTCCAGTAGCTCTATAATGTATTTACACCTTCATGCGCCTGGATACAGCGAAACTGCCAATCTGAGATTCAAAGCCCTATGTATAACAGCCGAAAGCCCTGTACTGAGCACCCACTTTTATTTATAAGAATGAATTTATAATCTCGATTGTGAAACAAGATCTTACAAGCTATATTAATGGCTCTCGAGACTCACTCCTGATGGAATAAACCTTGAAGAGAGAGAGACAGAGAGGCAATGTGGAATTATCTATGTCTTGCCTATGGGCACTACCAATACTTGAGCACTGGCAAGGATCGAACCCAGGATCCTCAATTCCTGAGGCAAACGCACTACCATCGCACCAAGGCAGTTTCTTGACAAAAACAACCAGTTAAATAATATATCTACCACTCATTTTTTAGATCAAAGACCAGAATAAGGAGTCACAAACTAAATTTAGAACTTTAGGTAAGCAGGAAATTTTGGTGCTAATTTGAATTAAGTATAAAGGCAAAGATTTAACATACTGCTGTGCTGTAGAGGCTATTACCCTGGACTGGTTATCTTGAAGAACCGGGGTTCAAATCCAGCCAATGGCAGTTGAGTTTTTTCATAACGTTTTCATGGACAACAACAACAACAAACACCTTGCAAAATTTGACTTTATACCCTGGTCACATGTCAATCTTCATCAAATTTCAAATAACTGCACACCCTGGAGCCAGAAAGCTAATTTTTGAAATAAAATATGACAATCTATAAAATCAAGGATGATAAAAATGATATAAATACTGTCAAAACAACTTTTGTAGTTTTAATTTTATGACACAGTCAGTTTCAGGATGTGGGGTTAGGGTTACACAGATCCACGACTTGAATTAATACATGTTCATTCTGTTTCATGTTTCAGTTCATTTCAGGTTTCCAACATTGATTTGTTCATCCTTCTTGTATAGAAGCACAACTACAACTTTATGTAATCGTAATTTTAGATGTTTTTTTTTTTTTTACTGATGTCAAACAAGTTTCTTCAGTTTTCCTTGTTATTCAAACCAAAAGATGTGACAAAAACAGTATAATAAATTCTTGAAATATTTTCTGTAGTGAGGTCCAATTTATCATTTTATTTTTGTTGTATTATATTTAATTTATACTAACTTGCGAAACAAGTTCTTACAATTTAGATTAATCGCCATGAAGACTCCATCCAAAATCGACCTTGATAGACTCAGACAGAAGCATTGTGGGTATATTCTGTATCTTGCGGAACCTGAGTGATGATCGGACCTTTTGATTTTGAGACGAACACACTACCACTGCGGCTCACGATAGTAAAATATACATGTCTTTTCCCTATTTTAATATAGTGGTACTCCCAACTGGAAAGCATCAGTATAGGTCAATAACACAAGTGGCTGCTTCAGTTGATGTGGCCACTTAGTTTAAACACAGTTTTTCAATCAATTGTACTTTTAATATATCTACAAAGTTAATTCATGAGAAGACTGTATGAGGAAACACCTTTTTCTGTACAGAAATGTGTTAACAAAATCTGTGTGTGGAAACAATCTTGCTTCAAGCAATCGCACCTCTCCAGATCTTCAAAAATAGGAATTTCTAGCCGATTAATTGTCTTTCAATTTTTTGAGGGCATGGTGAGTGAAAATAATTGCTGGCTTCCTTGCAACCTGTCAGGAATGTTGTAAGCTTGTATCTTTGGCCAATTTTGAAACCAATGACCCTTTAAACAAGTAACTTGAACGCCAAATTATGTTTCACAAATTACGTCAGTAAAAATATTTGTCTTGCCAAAAACGGCAGATCGTCAATAAAAAGAAAACTGTGAAATCACAGTACTTAACTTAGAAGGGGTTTCCGATTCATTTAAGCTGTAATTGTATCATTCCCGAGTGTCAAATACGCTACAGGAGCAGTTATTATGAGACTAAAATGGAGGTGGTGCATTGTGGGTATATCGTATTTGTGCTCAACAAACCACAACAGTGATTACGCTGAATTACACAGATACTTTGTCAAACACATCCTAGGTATAGAAGATTAGTATCACAAGTTTCAAAATACTGGTTTCGATTTCCTTTCAACGTCTTTATAAGATATGTTGCATATGCTCCCTTTTAAAAAAAAATTGAAAAGCGTTTGTTATATTTTTTTCATATTCAGGCTAATTCATGTACTATATGTCATGTTTGATAGGCATTTAGCATAATTTAGAGATAAACATATCAAAGAAAGATCGCACAAAATTCATAATCACAAGCAATTGATCGAATGAAAGCTTGAACAATCTCTATTTTTAAAGCGTTTTATCTGTAACACAAAAATTAAGAACTGAATTTGGAAATTAAAAAAATTATGACATTTCTGCTCTCCACAGTGGAGTAGAGTAGAGTCACTAGAGTGCATACCATACTTGAATTATTCATGATTCAAAAACAGCCTTTAGTCAGATTTGAACTTACTAAGTAAGTAAGTGGATAACGCCCTTTTTGAAAAGGCTACACAATGACTAAACTCCTATCAAATACTGCAGCATTTAATAAAACTGATAAAAAAGTAAGCATCAAACATTTACTTTCAAATCGAAGAACATGTTTAAAATTAAAATCTACCACATTTGGAACATTTCAAATGTTTGTAATTAATGTAAACCAACTGTGAGAGAAACATATCTCAGCATCTCAACATGTCTTTCAAATCTTTCATTTGCTTCTAATGTAGCATCACCCCCTTTCACAAACAGTAATCTTGAATGATGCACACCAGCAGTTCAGACTTGGCATCCATATTTGCTTGCTTCAACTCATTTCTGAGGACAGTTGTAGAAAAAGCCAACACGAATAGCTTTTGATTTATAATAATTATAATGATTACCTAAGGAGCCAGAAAAATTCATCCCATCCCAGCAATCAGCGGTAGATTCATAGGAACAGAAGTTACAGTATAACTGCATGCTGAGACAATTGTTCAGCAATTCATATTATAAATAAACAGTAATTAAGGATAATCAATATACGAGTTCTGAGTTCTGTAAACTAGCCTTCGGACACTCTAGTGTTTGTTTGTCTACCACTTTGGAAATGGGTGTGCACTGGTCAGAAACATGTATACTGGGGAGAAAAACGAGCAGCAAAACAATACTAAGTTGGAAAAAAAGGGGTCAGCTTTGGCAATTGGGACACAGACCTTTGACCAGACCATCTAAAAAAAAGGAAACATTTTTAATGGGGTATGCAGTGAGCCTGGGGAAACCACAAAGTGGTCATTAACGACAGGTGGCTACTGAGTAAAGGAATGGTGTATTATATTAAAGTCCTAGGAGCATCATTACAAATAGCTCTTGTTTTACCAAGAAAGATGTCATACCCGAGGAAATACCTTTATTTGTATCAAAAACATTCCTAACTTTGCTTTTTAAACAATAAGTAAATGTTTGAAAAATAACCCGTATTTTTTCCAAAGTTATTGCAAAAAAATACAAAAAGGCTTTCCTTAATGACCAAGTCCTTTACTGACTTTTCACAGGCTGTAAAATCTACCGAAGATGTTGGTTTCAAGCAAAAGGTTCATCTCCAAGATCTCCAAGGAACAGCCCTGCGGTTCTCCCAATTTTCTGCTGACCAATAAGATGCCATTTCCAATACTGGCCAATCAGATATCACAGATGTGGCACTGAGGCTATCCCCTATTTTTGCAATGAAAGCATTACTCAACATAAACATGTACAAGAACATCAAACTGCACAAATTGCAGAGGCAACCACAAACCTGTCACAACATATAATAAATGGTATCTAACAACCAGGTGGACAACTCAATACTTTCAACAAGGCATGAGCTGTCAAAATATCTTGCTATGACATTTTTATTAATCTAAAAACGAATTTTCATCCTAGCAGATTGAGAGAAATTCCTGTGTATAGGTGAACAAGAAACATTTGCCCGTCTGCTTATCTTCTGCAATACCAGATTGTCACAAAAATGTGCATCTTGTAGCTAAAAACCTCCACCACACCTCATAAAATTAACTTTTTACAAATTCATATCTCAAAACCACTGCCATACAGTATCCATACCACACTGGCTGGATGCCTACAACACATGTGATGGTTTGCACCATAAAATGTCAATATAGAAACAGCTTCATGCACATTAAAGAGATAGTACAAACAGATCCTTCAACAAATGACAGGTGTACCACTCCAAGAAAATATATCAAATAATAATGAGTTTGAAGGACTCTATGAGAGTTTGCAGTAACAAATCATGCTAAATGTCTGCAAATGTTAACTATAAATATCAGTAATGCTCACACAATCATTAACTTGATCATAGGCTTGGAGAGTCTGCAATTTTCAGCTTGTCTGGGAGATGAGCAAAGTACAATGACCAGAACACTCTACCATACCATCTGTTCTATTTCTGTTAAAGTCTGTTGCTTTTTTAAAATTTAATTCACAGTCTCAGCTGAATACCAGTGATAAAACGAGTGATTTTAGTAAAGACTTGCTTGGAGTTGAAAATGTATACAAATTTAACAAGGAAAGAGTTACAGCCCCTGTCTATATACCTATGAAATGATGGTAAAAACATGTGTGAACGATATTTACTGAAAAGAGTTATAAAAGACCTATGATGAGAAAGCCTGACTGTTTGATTGGCCAGCAGTGAGCTTTTAGTGTCAATATGACCAATCTAAAGCAAAACAAAGTTGATACAGATCTCAGAAAACCTTCTATAACTTGGGAAAAGTGAATTTACAATGAAAGTAATCATTGTAACAGTCTGTCATCATTATAACAGTCTGGAGTTTTGAATTGCTCTGGTAAAATCTGTTAGAATATGACATCTTCACAATAAAAACCCCAAAAACAGCTACCTGAGTCATCTGATAAGATTACAGATCTTTGCATTACTCACCAAAGCCCCTCATGTTTTAAGCACTTTGAAATAGTTACAAATTTCCTACTTAAACTGTGGATCAACAGCAATAAAGTATTGCCTGATTTTTTCCCCATTTAAAAGACATAACAATATAGGACAAAGCTCTCAAATGCAACCCTAACAACAATGAAAAATGGGCAATTATTGTGCATTTACGAAGCCACCTCAAAAGTGTAAATTTCCTGCAGTCAAGTGCCTTTACAGACTTAGATGACAAGCTTCCAGGCTACAAGGATGACAAGCTTTTAGAAGACTCAGATGACAAGCTGTTAAGAGCCCAGATTATTTCCTGCAGATTTAGAGATAAAGAATGCATCAATGTGACAATTTTAAAATGCTACCAGCATTTTGTCTTACTAACAATTATTTGCACAAAACTCGAGAAAAACTTTGACATGAAAACCTAAAATCTTTACTTTTTCTGCCACAAAAAATTTCAATAGCCTTCATTCAAACATGAAATATGACAATTATGACTGCATTTAAAATCTTACAAAAGCTGTTTTATGTGACAGACAAACTAATTACACAGTTCTTAACAGACTGTCAAAGAAATATTCAATATTCTAAACCATTTCAACCCTTAAATTCATTCAACAAATTTAGCATCTACTTTAATTATAAGGAAGAGCAATTATTTGGCTTGATCAATATAAACTAGAGCTATCACTAAATGTGATTAATACCCCCAAAAGACTGCTTATAAACTGAGAAAGTTCGTAGTAACAGAATACCGCAAACAAACTAAAAAGAGATATTGTTCTTGGCAAGACTCTGTAATTTGTCAAGATAGAGTTATGGTTCTTGTACACTGCACTTCCTCTCATTGTGCTGACCACTGTATGAAGTTGTATTGAATTCCAACCAGTAGTTTTCAAATAATGCTCCGGACAAGTAAAAAGTAACAAAGGGCAATAACTCTGAAATGAGTCAAGATAGAGTTATTGTTCTTTCGCACTGCACTTCCTGTCATTGTGCTTGACTATATTATGAAGTTGTATTGAATTCCAACCAGAAGTTTTCGAATAAGCCCGGACAAGGAAAAGTAACAAAGGGCAATAACTCTGTAATGAGTCAAGATTGAGTTATGGTTCCTGTGCACTGCACTTCCTCTCATTGTGCTTGACCATTGTATGAAGTTGTTTTGAATTCCAACTAGTACTTTTCGAATTATGCTCTGGACAAGGAAAAGTAACAAAGGGCAATAACTCTGTAATTAGTCAAGATGGAGTTATGGTTCTTGTGCACTGCACTTTCTCTCAATGTACTTGACCATTGTATGAGGTTATATTGAATTCCAACCAGTAGTTTTCAAGTAATGCTCTGGAGAAGAAAAAATAACAAAGGGCAATAACTCTGAAAAAATTCTAGATAGAGTTATGGTTCTTGTACACTGCACTTCCTCTCATTGTGCTTCATCATTGTATGAAATTGTATTGAATTCCAACTTGTAGTTTTCAAGTTATGCTCCGGACAAGGAAAAGAAACAAAGGGCAATAACTCTGTAATTAGTCAAGATGGAGTTATGGTTCTTGTGCACTGCACTTCCTCTCAATGTGCTTGACCATTGTATAAAGTTGTATTGAATTCCAACCAGTAGTTTTCGAGTTATGCTCCGGACAAGGAAAAGTAACAAAGGGCAATAACTCTGTAATTAGTCAAGATGGAGTTATAGTTCTTGTGCACTGCACTTCCTCTCAATGTGCTTGACCATTGTATGAAGTTGTATTGAATTCCAACCAGTAGTTTTCAAGTTATGCTCCGGACAAGGAAAACTAACAAAGGGCAATAACTCTGTAATTAGTCAAGATGGAGTTATAGTTCTTGTGCACTGCACTTCCTCTCAATGTGCTTGATCATTGTATGAAGTTGTATTGAATTCCAACAAGTAGTTTTCAAGTTATGCTCCGGACAAGGAAAATGCAACAGACCGACCGACCGACCGACCGACCAACCGACCGACCAACCACCGGGTGACTCCTATATACCCCCCTAAACTTCGTTTTGGGGGTATAAAAATGACTGTTGAAATTTGCAATCTGATGAGAAAATTATACATGTTGTTAAGTGAAGACATAGGCTTTTTATATGAGGATAATCCACTTCCCCACGTTGCTCCATTTCATCCTCAAACACTTGAATAAAAAATACTGGGTGCCGCCTCTATAAAATAGTTTTTCAGGTTTACTTTCACAAAAACAAGGGGGACTGGGGTAGAGGCTAGGGTACCATTTCCTATACACAGAAAACTTTCTTTTTTCAGAGGATTTCGAGGGACATGTACTAGACACCAATTTGGATTTAAATTGAAATTCAATTGCAAACCACTGCATTTGTTTGCGACATAAATCATTTTTGCCCAAGAAAACATGACACAATGAAAATGTTGCAAGATCTGATGTAATCTTAGTGGCGGAGATTCAAATTACAGAAAGCACTATTATAAATATTTGCTCTTGTTTCTCAGGGACCACTCATAGCTAGGCTGCCCACACAATTTAAGGTCAAGTGCTGATTTTAGTTCGACTGAGAAGATGAATAGTTATTATTGGACACCAACACTTGATTAATCTGTTTCACAACATTTGGGACTGAATAGATATTATTCAGTAGCAGCATGAAGGGACTGCTGACCTATATGGCGATGACAAAAGCTATACTGCAAATAGCAATCCAATCCATGTAATAGTAACAATTGACGAAAAGTATTTAATAAAGTGTACAAGTGACAATTTTGTATGATGACGTAGACAGCGTGTCACAAACAGTGACAGAATACAGATTATTGTTTCTAAACTGGGCACCAATCAATCAAGCAGACGTTAACAGACGCCAGCTATACGGAAATATTTCGTCAGCAGAAGACATGCAAGAAACCTTCAAAAGACCGCACAAGTATTAAAATACCCTTCAAACCCGGGACAAGAAGAACTTCTGTAACAGGAAACTATTCGTACCAACGTCATGTCATGCCAGTTTAGTGATATTTTTTTTAAATCTATGAAACAAAGCACTGATGCCATTGTTAACGCTGGCTTAATATAGTATAAAACCTGAACATGTTTCAGGATGTCAGCTTTATAGTCAGGGACTTCATTGCATACTGTCTGCACTTGAAAATTCAAGAGTTCTGCGGTTAAGTTGGTGGGAAAGCCATTTTTTTCCAGTTTTTTCTGCAGACGTTAAAAAAACGCTAAACAAAACAACTACTTGACCAGAAAGACGCCAAGAACAAGTGCATGCTAAACGACTGATCGAAATACATAAAGAAAATTATCACGCGCATGTTTGAGTATCAATTAACCAACTGAATAACAAAAGATTTAACGAAGCAAGTATATCAAAACTTTATGATATATGAAAGGTCACCACTTCTATATCGAAAATAAACCTTCCTTATTTATTGCGACATGAGTGTACAATGGCGGGAATTTCAAGGTTAAGTAACTTTATTGTAGTCAAACCACCCATATTTATGATCACATTAAAGTGTTATTTCAGAAATATTTCTGCATTGTCTACATAATTAGGTTGGGTAATTTCTCTTCTTATCTTAGGAATGCAATTAAAAAAACTTCTGTGGCAGATAAACGAAATCCATTTTCTTTACAGCTCCATTAAACGTATATCAATTTTATACACAAATACATTGGATAGACTTCTTCCAAGTGGGTATGTCGCTTCTAGCAATGGTGGTTAGGGTAGGTGAAGAGCATCTTCCAATATTTGTACCTTTACTGAAGCTGTGAAGTAAATTTTTGACAGACTGGAAAGTGTCACCAGTGATACTGTTTACTGTCGGAACACAGAAAAAGCTTCCACAATGGTGTGGTACTATTTTGTATGTAGAGTGGGGTTGGTGCAGATGGTTGCCAAAGGGCAGGGCGCCTTGGTAATCAAATGACGGGCACATAGTTTCACCAAACAATAATGCATATGGGGAACCAAAGGGTGGATGCATACACGGTCGGTGCAGAGGGTAACCAATTGATGGAGCCAAAAGGTACCCAAATAATATTATGTACAGATTCAGTTGGCTGCAGTTTTTACCTAGTAAGAGAAATAGAAAGTATTGGAAGAATGTATGGGTCTGACAGAGATGGCAGAACAACAGGTGCATGTGGGCAGGTTATCCCCGGTGATTATCAGAGGTGATGATGTCAAGAAATGTCTATCTACTTTTCTTATGTAATGCTTTACAAAAGAAGTATCAAAAACATAAAAAAAGCTGTTTCTATTGTATATTTTTTCTGGTTCTTAGTTTTGATTTATTACCCTCAATATAGATAACCCATGCCTAAGACAGAAATTCCTTGATAAACAATTACATGAGGCAAGGTAAATGTGTTTTTGTTGGACTTCGAGCCTTTGTAACCACTCTTCTGTCCGTAACCTACTAGTCGACTTAGCCTAACAAGCTGAAGAGAAGAGAAAACGTGTAATTTTTCAGACTTAGTGGTATGTAAATGCCAGCGGGAGATTCACAGCCAATGCGGGTAAGAGAAATGCCGCTGAGTGGAAACAACCTTGAAAAGAGGTTCAAGAATTAGTGTGAATGGTCTATAATCTTGGTACAGCTGATTGGGGCAGTACTGAATGCCAGTAGGACCTGTTTAGCCAAGAGTGGGGTAGGTTCATGCTAGTGTCACTGGTCTAGCTCAGTGCCCCTGCATGGACCAGGCCTATGCTAGTAAAACAAGTCTACATCAGTGGGTCAGATCCTGTACCAGACATGCAATTCTAGATCAGTTGCGCCATGGTATTTCACTCATGTCCAATCCAACATACTGCATCTTCCCTAGCTACCAATGTCACCAGATTCATCCCATTACAGACAATAACAACATCCATTACACAAAAATTCCAAACATGCTATCCTTCAAAGACATGAAAATCTCTCACGATGGGAAAGGATTAATGGAGAGGCAGTAAATTTCAATTTCTCCAAAACAACTCCTGCACATCTCCATTCAGACAACAAGAGTATGTAGAATGCTGAACACACTATAAAAGCTAGTAATGCACTTGCTTCAAGACTACTTCCAGATAACAATCAGTTTTTATGAGCCATTCTGATAATAGGCAATTGATGTTCCCAGTCCTTGATCATTCCAAGATACCACTTGCCTCATTACTGACATTTTTTTTCCTTTATGATGAATTTAACTAATAATTCAATTAGTACACATGAATTATATAGTAATTTTATCTACAGCAAAAAAGTTAATATTAATAGAAAATTTACATGTTAACTGCCACTTTCTACAGTTACATTTACAAAACACCTTAGCTCTGATATTAGAATAAGAAATTACATCATAAAAATTCTTGCTTTGGGCGGGAGAGGAAAGAGTAATACAGACAGTACAAAAACTGATCACAAAAGCTCAGATAAGCTTATAAATTAGGTGAGCTCATATTCATGTCACAATCATTATTCATGCTACAATATTCCTTGCTGGTTAATGCAAGATGTCTTCTGCTGTTTGCTTGCAGTGAGGTTTGCTTACATAAGCTTTCAAGTGTAAGCCCTGATAGGCACCTATGTAGAAGTTGCAGGCACCTATGTTAAAGTTGCAAGTGTGAACACAGCACCTGAATCATAAATGAATTCTTCTACTAAGCATGGGCTCAGACTCATGTCTGTCCTCTAAGAATCCAAAGCTACAGGTCCTTGTATCCAATGGAACCTCATAAAACAAGAAGCTATTCTTAATGTAAATTTCAGATTCAAACCTTACCTTGTACTCGGTCACAACATAAAGGTGTTCATGGTCGAGGCCTACAAACATGCTTGGCTTGATCTCCTGACCCTCAGCTAGAGCCACATTTTCATATATTGTACCAACAGTCTTTGTTTCCAAGGCAACCTGTCAAATAAACAGTAAAGAACTCAATTATCATGTTTGGTATCAAAGTGATTAATGCCATAGTGAAGATTTGGCTTCTAACACAAGATTTATGATTTCCACATTTCAATAAAACCTGAGTAACATTAAGAAAGCTAAGGAAATTGACAGATATATCAAATCTGACCATTTACAAAACCGGTCATTTAAAGTAGGTGGCAACTTAATAAAGGTCTGTATAATATTAAATGGCCTGCTGGAAAACATCAGAGTTGGCTTTAAATTAACTAACATCATGGTTATGGATTATAGGGAAGATGTGTAGGCAACCAGATAACTCAGTCAGCACAGTATCGAGCCCCATAATAGAATGGTCACTGTTTGAGCCTGTAGGTAATGCTACATATTTTTCTCACCCTTGACACCTAACACAGCTTCGCTTGTATTACATTTGTATGAGTGATATAGTCTCAATACTATAAAATCTTTGTGGAAATAAAGTCATTACATGAAATAATCACACAAAGCAAAGTAAAACAATTCAGCGAAGATATTACAATAAAAAAGTAGATTTAAGGGGCAACATACAACCCTTAAGTTACATAATTTATGCATTAGTTACTCAGTACAACTGAATGGGGTAATGTCTCTAATCCCAAGAGCCAATTAGATTTTTTATAATTAAAAGCATATCACCATGTCGTAAATCCATTACAAGAAAATAAAGTCTTTGCGGACATGCAAAGATCCCAAGCACAACTTTCAGACGATACCACAAAATGGCGCCAAATAAATAAGAACTCATCCACATTTTCAGTTACTTTAATCAACCGAAGCCTGAAAACTATTACTATGAAAACAGGGAAAACAACAGAGGTTTAATATGCATTTAAATTTTTAATGTTGTCATAAAATTTATTTCTGTTAAGGGCTGCGTGATCATTTTGGCATCAGCTAAAGAAAATGTAATGGCCCAGTGTTTTTCTGGGTGAGCCACTTTCAGCTGCTGACTGTATTTAAACTAATTTTAGTTCCTAAACAAGATCATACTCTGTCTGTATTAAAGCAAGGCTTGAAAGCCACTGGTATGGGTTGGCCTAGAAGATGTCTAATGTGGCTGACCTTGACCTTTGCAAATTTTTTTTAAAACACACCTTCGGGAATAAAACAAATTTGAAGGCTTTTAATTAACATAATGAAGTTCATTTTATTTACAAGATGCTGCCAAGTTACGAAATCCTTGAGAAATCGGACGGCTATATCTGTGCATGTATCTCCGCCCGTACTTACGAGTAACATCCTGACGTTAAGAGGCCGTTAGAATGCTACAAGAATGTGTCAGACACCGCCAACCTCCGCAGTCATAACAACACAAACTGTTCCAGACTTTAATGGTTTAACAACAATAACATTGCATAAAACCATGCATATATGTACTGTATGTATACAAAGTGCTTGCATGATTCTATGTTGCAACATGTACTTGTATTTCAATTTTCCAATAAAGGTCCGTTTTCACATTTGGCAACATTTAAATCTAACTGGGAATATTTTGTTTCAGAATTATTGATAATTGTAAATATGGTAATTTTCACATGATGAAGATTTCGGGATTTGTTAGTAGATATATAGACTTAATCAAGATCTTTAATTTGTGAAAGGTGAATTCACTCCTGTACAGTACTCAATCTATGTGAAACAAATCTTTGGAAGGATCTTTAAGTGGGATATTTGTGAAAAGAGAACGTACATTAAATCATTGCAAATATTTCCTAATTTACAATATCATTTGATACAGGATTGTAAGAAATCATAAATGCATTAACAATACTGTCTTCTATATCTTGTTTCTTTCATTTCATCTATCTGCCTGAGCTACTGATGAGGTACACTTGGGTGGGGCTGGTTCAAAATGAATTTTGTGTTAGAAATATTTTGCATTTATAACTGACTAAAACTCTCAAAAACAATTCCGAGCAATAAATCTGTTACAAGATCTGGGATTTTCAGTTAAATACAGCAACATAAATCTGTTAGTTATCAGCAGAAAGTTTGTGAAATCAAGGAAATCTTATCATCTCCATGACCCCTGTAGAACACATTTAGAATATCAGCACACCTGATCTGTTGCTGACTCTAATATAGTAGGTGTGATCCTCTACATCTTCAGATCTTCACTTTTCATCTGATATATTACTTTTATAATGAGCTTCTTCCACAACTATGGAAATAGCATCTCTTACAAAATTCCATAGAGGCTCTTCAATTTCATCTGAAGTTTTGTGCAAATTGGCTTGCACCTTCTGAAGTTGGCCACCACCAACCCCTTCCCAACCCCCTTCTCACAACCCCTCCCATTGCATTTATCTTTACACTTGGAACTACTTTTATGAGGCAGAAAATATACCTTCTACCTCCAGAAGCTACAATGATTATACCTTTGTGAATTTGTACTTTTTCTATGTGTTCTCCAAACAGTACAGCCACCATCTAAGGCACCCGTTCAAAAGCTTAAATGAGCTTATGCTTTTGTTGCCACCTTCCGGATTTTAAGCAATGGTGATTTATGATTTATTGCTATACCAAAAATAACACATAATTGCATCATCCACATTGCACAAAATGCACAGTGTTAATTAATGCAGTCTGCTCAGTGTAACTGGTCTATTAATAGGTTGTATTACAAGAGCTAAATTTAAAAGCCCGCAGAGTAGATTTTGAAAATAATCTATTTATTTATTTACATTCTGAGCACATGGAACTGCCAAAGAATGTGAGTCACAAGGCTATTTCACATGACGAACATAAATAAAACAAGTACACGGGTAAAGGCTGATAGCTCAGATAAGGAAAGCGTGAAAGGGCCCATTCATAAAATTACTAATGATAAATGTCAGATAAGCCTGCTGGGAGGGGTCATTTTTCAAGTGGTTCCATCAACTGTGTGAGATAAGCTCCGACAGTCCTGCCTTCATGCTGACTTTTGTGGCAAGAAAACTGTTTACTGCATAGTTACAAAGATGAATATTGTGCAATTTATTTTTTATGTAATTTGTAATAAAAATATCATTCGAGCATTTTCTTTTTTATGAATACATTTACAGTATTATAATCATGTTTGAAAAAAACATGTGTACTTTGTCAAAAGCATTGAGAGAAGGCGGGTACTTGAGACTGTTCTGAGTGTATGGAGAGAGCATTATCTTTAGCTAATGGGGAACGTTTCTAGTGCATGTTACAACACTTTTAGACAGGTACATGCTGGTACCAATTTAGTTTATCAGGCGAGACTAAAAGCACTTTCACTTCTGTCCGATCTGAGGTCATCAAATCAAATTGTTAATTCTTTTCTCTTTAACTTTAGTACTCAAATGATTCTTTGGGTTAAATTAATATTCGTAGAAACAAATAAATTACAACATTTCCTTGTATGACAATAGTATTCACCCAGGGCTTTAAATAATAATGATAAAAATTAACTTTTATCAGAAAAATCAAAGTTTGAAGTTACAACATTAACATTTTAGAAGAGACCTGTATTCATCTGTTAATGTACTTATTATTATAATCTCTCTAGAACTTTTAAGTCCTTTTCCAAGAAGTGAGATAAAGACTTAATGTACACGAAAGGACTCCAGATTTTAATCTCAAGTTTTTATCATTCAGATACTATCATACCTTGTACTTATATATAAATATATCTTTCTATCTATCTATATATACTGACCACAGATCCATGAACTCTGGAATATATCCAGGTATCTGTTTTGATACAGAAAATCATAAAGTTAGCTATGACGGCCTCATCAACTACAGGTGATTCATTTAATTGCTCATAAACCAGTGTAGCTCTGGTACAACTGGGAATGCACAGAATAATATATCCATTAATATTGTCTTGTTTGTTTTCAATTTATTTACTCAGATTTAATCAGACATTTATTTACATTTGTTTAAAGGGTCATTTTATAAGACCTTTATTTGCATCCTTAATGCCTTCCATATTTGAGATATGAGACAAAAGAATATATTTCATCATTAGAAAGCACCATTGGTACAACAAATTAATACAGCATATTGAAATTCAGCATGTTGATACTGTAAATACTCAACGATAAGTGGACTTCACCCATAAGTCGCATTCACCCATAAGTCGATGGGTACATTTTGATGTATTTTGAAGACAAGTGCAAATTTTGTAGAACTCGGCCATAAGTCATGTAAGCTTTTGAAAGCCAATTTCAGTATCACATTTGGTTGACTTATGGCCGAGTATTTTACTGTAACACATTAAGTAAAAACTCGTCTAAATAACAAATTTCTGAACCAAACATACTTGTAAACTTCAGACCCATCCTGAACATTTCTAGCGTGTTTTAGTTTGTGTTTTTAGAGTGTATTTTGATTTCAAAGTGTTCAGCTTTCATATCTTCAGAGATCAAGCATACTAACTAACACGTCTCCACTACTACTTTGAAATTGAATATCTGAATAAAATACAAACTGTGCACCAGTCATAAAACTAATTATCTTTATTAAAAATCTTTAAGCATCTTTTTTAAACTCTCATCTATAATTAGTGTATCATGCAACCATGGTCTATTTGTCAAAGTCATACAGCGCATCCTGTACAAAGATTTTAAGTAACGTTTTCATAATTCATTAATGTAAATGATACAGGGAAAATTGGCAAGCATTTAGAATCTATTTCCATTGAGTAGATAGTGGAGATCAAAGCCTTTAGTAAACACATTATGATCTGTTTAAATCAGTGTGATAAAATCATCTATATAATACAGCGTTTCTATAATATAATGATACTTTTTTCTGTCTGTTTGGTTGGTAAATACAGTCTGCTTTAGTAACAATTTACAGTATCATCAGTTATAATCAGCTAGAGCCTGTGGTAAAAATTGTGCAGACGTTGGCTTCGAAATAAAAATGGACCTGTATATTTTCGTTTCGGAATTGATCCGAAGTCCTTTTAATTTGAGCGATGCCATTTACTCACGCAGGTGCTGTTTACGTTAGTTAATGGACTAGACAGCAAAGCCGATTGTAGATTATGATTGTAGTACAGTATGGTCCAAGAACAAAACACAAGATCAGACAAGATCAGACAATAGCAGACTATAATCTTATACTGTCCTCAAATTGATGTGATACCTGTTGGAAGTTCACACCTGCATTCAGCTCAATGAATTTTGTTTGTAATTGTGCTTATTAGGTCCACCATCCTCTAAAGAGGCCATAATCGGTACGACCCGACCCAGTTCAATGAAGCTGCTGAGAATTCCTCTTATAGACCGACCAAACTTAGCAGGGGCTGGGGGTGTGGATGTGGGTGAAGGGTCTGAATATTTGAAATTATTTCAACAAATGTTGCTCCAGCTCATTTCGATTGTATCCTACCAAGTATCTACTTGATTGGCAAGGCTTTTCCAGATCTATTCAGTCCAGCAGGTTACTTTGATCTCAAGGGCAGATAAGCCGGTGATCTGTTTTGAAACTACGGTGATAACATCGGCCACAATGTGCCAGACTCGTGTAAATATTTAGGCTAGGATTAGATTGCTCCAGAAAGAATTAATGGGTAATCTGCACATAGAAAAACAATCATACTATTATACAATCCCTCATCTGTTTATTTACTACAGGAAATTTCTGGCTTTGTTCTGTTACCACCAAGGGACCAGTATCTATGATACACACAAATTATGAGAAATGAGGGACCAGGCTCTGTTGATGACTATGCTATATACAAATTAAGAGAAATGAGGGACCAATGCCTAATTTATTATACAAACTTTACTAAGATTAATGTATCATTATGATATTCAAATGCCATAATGAAATATCATTTTCATTTGCTTTTTCTTTCTCGATGGTATCATACTATAAATATCATAAAAATTTGAGACAAAAAAGGCAATTAGTTAGAACTGTCCATGCTTTTTTATTCTTGCAAATTCCTGTTCCCCAACTGGCTGAAAATCTCCTGTACACCACTCTTCTTCTTTACCATCCATTTCGAACATAAGAACCTGAGATTTGAAAATCATCTCAGTCAAGGTTTCCCATGCATTCAGTAAGGTCTGTTTTTGACAGTTGTTGCTAACCATCCTCATGAAAATCAGGAATTTTCTACAGAATTGAGAATTTTAAGTGCAATTTATGCAATGGCATAAACTTACTTGTTTTGCAATTCCTTACCTATGAGTGGATAAAACTGGAGAAGAAGAAAGGAACTTTTCTGCAGAATGGAAAAAACAACTCCATTGGATGATGCCTATAAAATCATATTCTCATCAGTTTTAAATTGCAAGTTAAAAATTTAGGAGCCTCTGAAATTTGGATAGGACCAAGAAACCTTGCAAGGATTAAGGAGGCACTGTACTTAGGACATGACTAAGACAGGACAGAGGTCCTGCTCTGCGATAAGGACAGGACAGAGGAGGCCCTGCAATCAGGACAGGACAGAGAAGGCCCTGCAATCAGGACAGGACAGAGGAGGCCCTGCAATCAGGGCAGGACAGAGGAGGCCCTGCAATCAGGACAGGACTGAGGAGGCCCTACAATCAGGACAGGACAGAGAAGGCCCTGCAATCAGGACAGGACTGAGGAGGCCCTGCAATCAGGACAGGACTGAGGAGGCCCTACAATCAGGACAGGACAGAGGAGGCCCAGCAATTAGGTGGACAGTTTCAGAGTAACAGGCAGACTGATATTAAAGACAAAAGCTAATCTATGCCTCTAAAATACACAATATGGCAACAATAACAGCAGCTGTGAGTTAACCTTGATCTTTCTCAGTCATATCACAAAATATTTAATCATTGATGTAATAAAGGTGTTAAATTACTACTTTGTTTTTTCCCCCTCTTCCTCGCATCTATCTCAGCAACAGCTGCCAGGCTGGTTCCAGACTAGTTCCAGTCTCGTTTATACCCTGTGAAAACTGTCATTACAAGTCGACAGCCATAATGGCTTCCATTGTTTCCCCTAAATCTCTCTTTACCAGCATGCATTTGTCATGCTCAAAACAGTGCAGGTAAAAAAACTGTAACAAATGTATACAACAGCTGTCATTTGCAGGACCAATTAACATTTCTCCTTTCGCTGATTGACACATGATTGGTTCTCCCCTGGGAACCAAAAGGATATTATCATGCTATAAAAAGAAACAGCTCATTACCTCTTATCATATGAACGGAAAGTACACTAAGTACAAATATAGTACAAACTTTTTATTAGCATAAAAAATATTAGTTCACTGGTCCCAAAGCAGTTTTATTTAAAAAAAATGAAAATCGTTAAAATGCTTTTATACAACAGTTATTAAAAAATCTATTTATAGTAACTTTAGCACTAGCCAAATCAGAAGCTGTCCATTTTGTACATGTACATATAACTATATTTAGCATCATAATTTTCCATTAATGAAAACATTCCCTCAGGTTGAATTTTTCCACCCGCAGGATATATATAACTTTCGCTTAGTGCTTAACACCATGTACATCTATATATTAGATTACAGTAAGTATTTTCTTGGATACAGAATGGATCAATCAGCTGCTACAGGGGCGAAACTGCATTGAAATTGTGCCAGATATATATTGATACCTTTAAAACTTCTCCTTGTAATTTAATTAACTGATATAGAAACTGTTCTTCAACTGCTCAGATGGTTACAACACCACCTGTTTTTAGAGTGCATCTTTGTTTCGTACTTTTCAAGAACATTGAATACACTTATTTCAAATGACTGGGAAAATTATGCATCTGTATAGTTGGGGAACTGTGCACATGCAATTCAATTCATTAGCCACTTTAATCTTTGAAATATGTTCAGCATTAATCCAGTATGGCAAACTACAATAAATACATCTTTTTTTTCTGGCAGAGGAATCATCAGTCCAAAATAAATTCTTCTTCTAAAAAACAGATGTTATATCTATCTAATACTCTTTTTCTTGTGCAACCATTTATTGAAATAAAGTAACTTTTCTAATCATAACAAAATTAATCCATTCTGGAAACACAAACTGTGACTGTTGCCACAAATTAGCAGGTGTTATGCAATGCATGAACAACTCTCACCAAATCATGATCACACTCTGTCTGTTTCTAAGAAAAATAGAGAAGAAGAAAAAAAACAGATGTTGCCTTTTCCACCCTATTCATGTTGCCTTTTCCACCCTATTCGATTCAAATTCCATCCATCAGTTATTACGATTTACTTTCTTCAGTAGATGGAGACCAATTTCTTTAACAGATAGATCAAAGTTTTTTTTTTATGTTTTCTTTTATTGCCACAATTTATTGATGTTTCATGTTTCTTGTGAAGCATTAAGGTGGTGCTGGACAAACTATTTCTCTGTTGTTTGGGAAAAAGAGGTGGCGCTGGACAATCTATTTCTCTGTTGTTTGGGAAAAAAAGGTGGAGCTGGACAATCTATTTCTCTGTTGTTTGGGAAAAAGAGGTGGCGCTGGACAATCTATTTCTCTGTTGTTTGGTAAAAAGAGGTCGTGCTGGACAATCTATTTCTCTGTTGTTTGGGAAAAAGAGGTGGTGCTGGACAATCTATTTCTCTGTTGTTTGGGAAAAAGAGGTCGTGCTGGACAATCTATTTCTCTGTTGTTTGGGAAAAAGAGGTGGCGCTGGACAATCTATTTCTCTGTTGTTTGGTAAAAAGAGGTCGTGCTGGACAATCTATTTCTCTGTTGTTTGGTAAAAAGAGGTCGTGCTGGACAATCTATTTCTCTGTTGTTTGGGAAAAAGAGGTGGCGCTGGACAATCTATTTCTCTGTTGTTTGGTAAAAAGAGGTCGTGCTGGACAATCTATTTCTCTGTTGTTTGGGAAAAAGAGGTGGTGCTGGACAATCTATTTCTCTGTTGTTTGGGAAAAAGTGTGTGGAGAGGGACAGACAATTCTTTTTTCTGTACAGGTCAGTAAGTATGGGTCGAAACTTAAGTGCGTATGACTCAGAAAAGCCTGGACAGATGCATAGTGGTTAAGGTTTGAATCCCTTGACAGAAATCCATAACTGGCTTATAGACTTGGCTTTCCAACAGGCCCCTGATGCATCCAAACAATGATGCCCCTTTATTATCGAAACTTCAAGAACATTTTCCAGACAGAAAAACAAGCTGTTTTATTATATTATAAAGAAGAAACTAAATCTCTCTAAATCTAATCATTGACTAATCTAATAACTGTGACCTTGATGGAAACAATGAGAGCCTAAAGCAACAGTTCTAGCAAAGATGCCTTTCACAATTTTTGTCTTTTACATCTGGTTTCCCAGGACTGAGATTACGTAATCATCTATTTATCTTCTTGTGTTTTTTAAACATTTCTCATGACTTTTAGGAAAGTGGAGAAAATTACCATGTCTATCCAACAAATTAAAACTATTAAATCAATACCCACTATTGAATTTTCATCCCTTCAAATATGTTTCCAGAAAATGTTTGAAATTTCTGAAGAATGGGATAGTGTAATACAAGAACTAGCTTTACTTGAAGCAAAATTAATGTGTTTGTCTGATTGGGGTTTGATTCCTCAAATTCTTCATTCACATTGTAATGGATTGATGAACAAAAGAGGTCATAGGTACCACAAACTCCCAGTATTTGTCACGCCTGAGCCCCAAGTAATAATGTAAGTAGAGACATATAGACCTGGGATATCAAGAGATGCAGGGATCGCCAAGTTCATCAGTGCATGTATTCACCATAATTATACATTACAAGTTAGATTTTGCAGACTTAAAATATCAAGACCTCATTTATATACTTGCCCAGTTTGTCAAACTAAGAATTTAAACAAGTCAGCTACATTGTACTTCATTTGTTGGCATGACCTAAATGCTCCTAAACATTTTTTAATTTTGGTCTTGTTAAACACACTCATTTTTTTTCTAAGATAAAAAACTAGAGGATTTTCATTTGGCATAATCAATTAGGATTTATCACAGATGGGGTCAAAGAGATAGAGATGCTGGAAATTCCACTATAAAGGTCTAATTAAGATGGTCTACAGTGATAACAAAGAGATAAGGCTAATCAGTAATCTAGTATTAATTGACCATGTCAATTCTCGCTGATCAATTGCCCCAATAAAGACAGAACTGGGGGAGTTTGCTGTTGGGTTTTGCCACTGTTGGAGGGAAATTTCATTGGTTCAAGATGTTAGAGTCGCTGACTTGAAATCACTGTAGTCTCCGATTGATAGATGGAAGGGTGATGGGTTTGAGGCCTGTTACTGACCCAGTCTGTAGGCAGTTTTCTTAAGGAGGTATTTTAGAGATCTTTTACTGATTCTTCCGAGAAACGAACGATGGTTTGGTAAACTGCCTGTTGGTAAACCTTGCAAACGAACATTAAAATCGTACAACAACAACAACGAGATACCATATCAAAGTTGGTGTTTATTCAAAGGAACAATCAGCGGCTGACTTTTTTAACTCTTCAAGATGCTTATCATTTGGATGTAGTCTGTAGTGTAAATCTACTTTCATAAATAATTTACCGATAGTTACATATTAACGTCCCCTCACTCATCCAATTCTGGCATGTGGCGGGTTTGAAAACCTTGAAATCTCTTCCCATTTTATGAATTAATGTTTTTCTTCGCAACCTTTCAAGTTGGAGGCACCTTAGTAAGATGAAAACCCTGACATGAGTAAGACAGAAGACTGCATAACATCGTGACTAATTTCTCTGCTAAACAAAACAGCTATGAGACCCTACAATAATTGCTGATATTTGAAATTTATCAACAGCATCAAGAGTCATGTGATTTAACTTGCTGCTAAAAACGATGGAGTTATGCTAATTTTCCCATCATGCAAATCTTTGCGGTTTAGTTGAAGAACCTGCTGTATGAATCAACTTTCTGTCTTCAATCATGTTTACAAGGAACTCATTTTTCACGTTTTTTTCACGTTATTTTTGCAATGTTCATCAAGCTTGTGTTGTGTGGTCCACGGAAATTTTTTTTTTTCATCACATGGAAGAAATTTGAGCTGAAATAAATGCAAAGCGCAAACTGTTTTCGCTGGGGTTATCACCAGTTCACAGACATGCATACAGTAAATGTAAACCGGTATATATACGGCTACCTGCATAAATTGCTTAACAAACCCTTCACTATTCAGTAACTATGCCAAAATCCTAGTGCATATCATTCATAAAATTTCCCTAAAAATGTTACCAAGAAAACTACAAAATGTACAGGGCAAATGCACCACAGTCTCTCTATCTGCACAAGTTAATAATACTGATGATTATAGTATTTATCTGTAGACAAGAAGTCTGAAATGGCAATGTGGTCTACCTTGTCCACTGAATCAAGAGCTAATTGGCTTTGACCTGAAACTGTCTGTGAGCATTTCATTTTATTATTTAACAACAATTCTGATAAATCTGAAGGCTAAATGTCCAAGAAATATTTATCAATGACCTGAGACACCATCAACAAGTCATTATACACCGGGACAGCTTAAAAAAAATTAAGTTTGAAAGACATGGTATTAAGTGATGCAACATGAACACAAGAAACAGAATTCCACAGAAACCGTTTTGTTGCCATCTCAATGAGACAGCGCAGCAAACCTGCCAAAAAAAACATCCCTACCTACAGACAGCTTCAGCAGTAATTTGTCAAGTGCTTCATTAGCCGAAACTACATAAATAATTCGTGTTTCTACAATTTCACAGTAATCCCCAAAGAAAAAACTCAATTCCCATCAGTGTCTATCTTTGCTACAGTCCCTTACCATATATTGTCTGTGCAAGAGAAGTGTTTAAAATAATGTTTATTTCAAAGATTTTTGTATTCTTGTTCCTTTCAGACTTTTATATCTTCATATAAATTTCACTAAAAAACTGGCCGGTGGTCTTTTATTGGTAAGTCTACCCGGAAACATGCATCTTTTAGGACTTTAGTGGACTCACTGTTAACTATTTCAAATGTGGAAATGTGCCTGAAATTACCAAAATTTTGGTCCGTACACTCGCAGTGAGAACTGTTGGATTCTGTAAAAAAACATTTTGGACTGGTATTTGTGTTGTACATACATCTTGCATGCTAATACCACTTAATTTACTCTCATTTCTGACTCCAGACAGTGTTCTATCTTGAACCACTCTCCCTTTCATTATTTATTCATGAGCAGTTTTTGTATAGAAAACACTGCCAATGTCAGATGTTATCTCCAACCTTAATCAATGCCACCTTTTTTAAAAGGTATGTAGATTTTCTACTCGTAAACTGAATGAAAATTCATGTATACATTCTTACCTAGGCTTAAATGGGAGCTTTCCAAAAGAGTAAACAATGCCTTTTAATATCTCTTAATCTCCCGTGCTATGATATCTCGATTTAGAACTATTGAAAATAATGCAAAATCATGTAAATAAGGAAGGGTGTGCTAAACTGCTGTTTTTAAAGCAAATAATCTTTGAGCAAACAGAAAGGATCAACCACTTCAGCTGTACCAGATTTGCAATGGACCCATACAGTTTCATTTATGCTAGACCCCTAAATGTTGGCTATTACAGTCGGGAACTTTCACCCATATTTATTCTGATGAACAGTGGAGTAATGAGCTTTGACTTTACAGTGCACAGTGTACAGCCTTCTACCTTGCCCCATCAGATTCTCTTTAATCTCGCCCGCTCCTCTCAAACTTTGCATCCATCCCTTATAACATTTCTGATACCTTTCGCTTTGCATTTTATACCAGAAGGTGATTCAAAAGCCAAAACGGGGCCCCTGCCATTCTGTTTGTAGTCTTGCTATTATCCAACATTTTAAAGGCGGATTGCAGCAATGACACGATGACCCAAACATATTAGGCCAAAGAAAGCATTCGAACATCATGTGATACACAATTTAATTCGTTCTTTTTTGTTTACCTTATAGATGTGTCCTTTCCGACTTCCTGCAAACACCACTGTATAGTCGTTAACAATATCAACAGCAAGTGATGACACAGTTGTCTGGAAAGTAGCCGCGGCCTGTGCTTCTATAGGAATAAGGCCGTCAACTGGCATGTTATCTGCCCCGTGTTCGCCGCAGTAGTTGTCGTCAACTTTCAATTTCTGCAAAACAATAAATTAGCCAATATCTTTCAAGTGTGTAAATGTAGAAAGGTTTCAATGACAGTAATGTACAGTCAACCCTGTCCTTGCGACCACCTGAGTTAAGCAACAACCTGACACATTCAACTGCTTTATATTCCTCCCTTATAATTTTAGATGACAGTAATTAAGAGTAAAGAGACCACCTGTCTTAAGAAACCACCATTTAGGCTTCCCCTTTGTGGTCCCTGAAGTCATGTTTGACTGTACATGTATGCATTTATAATTCAACAGACAATATCTTTCATACAGTACACGCAAGGTGTTTTTTCCAATTGTCACCCATCACCGCGATCTCCAATCATCGTGACTACGCAAATTTGGTCACCCAAATGCCCCCGAGTCACCCGTCAACGCGAATTAGCGTGTCCGGTTGCGGTGACTGGTCACGGTGTTTCACGGTGTCCACATTCGGGTCGAGACTTGAATATTTGTTATGTTTTTTTACTGATTAACTTTAAATTGTCAATAAAAAATAGAAAAATAATTGTAATTTGATGTTTTTCGAAACTTTCCGACGCCCAAATCGCTTTTAATTACGATGCCGCTATCAACAAACTAACATACTTTAGGATCAAGTAAAACAACCCCGGCAACACAATAAATCTAAAAAACTTACTTTAACTATTCCAAACTTATGATCTAATAATCCAAAATATCAATCTATTGTCAATGTCTCAAACTTTTTCTTTTTAATACCACGTGCTCACTAAGATCAAAGAAACCGGCCATCGCGGCGGCATTCTTTGATCTCATAACACCTGCTGCTTTACGTTTGATATAGAAAACACTTTGCAGTAAAAATAACTTTATTTGGCAAAATGAAAAAAAATTAACTGGTGGCAGAAACTGAAAAATTAGAGGCAATCGTAGATGACAGAACAAAAGTGCGCTGCGAACAGGAACGTAGAATATACAGATTCTACGTTCCTGCTGCGAACAAGCAACTCGTTTTGATATTCAAGATTTCGTCATTAATAATGTGCATTTCCGTAATATTCCGGTTGTTTGTGTTATCCGTACAAAATAATAAAATTAAATATAAAAGAAAGCATAATACGCAACAAAGAGAGGTCTCACAACTGAACCTTGCGGTACACCAAATATAGCAGACGGCAACTGTGTTTGGGTACACAACATTCGGAACTTTTTGATATAAATCTAGATCATTTTTTTGCATTTGAGAAATTCGAACATTGGACAATATAATTATTACAATAATTTAAATATTTACGCACTTTCGATGCATTGTCTGTCGACTTTCGTAAGACAGAGATACTCAATATCTCCGCAGACATATATGCGTATTCACTCAACATTGACAATTATCTTTCAGAAGTAATTGTGTCAAATAGCTTGGGTTTGCAAACAATTTTTTGAGTTAAATATGTCATCCTTTATTACAGGCGATATTTTTCACACCCACCGTGATTGACAAAAGGCAAGTTGGGATTAAAAAGATTGACCAATTACGGCACATTGTTTACGTGAATTATTATTTTAAATCTACATAAACGTGATAAATATAAGTTCAGGAAGGAAAGAAAACGTTTTGAAACAATTATACATGTATCTAAAAATGATGATTTTTTACGCAGTAATACTCGAGCGGCAATTCGGAACAGAAATACCGCGGTGACGATATGCTAATAATAGAGACTGTAGATGAAAAATAAAAAGTATTTACAGAAATTGATGTATTCTACATTTTGTATACCAATAAATATAATAAAATAATTGTAAAATACTTTATTTCAGTCGAGTTGGTCACCGCGATTCACCGCGACCGGCCACCGTGAATCACCGCGACCGAATATCTCAGCGCATCGTAAATGGTCGCGGTGGCCGTTTGGGTGACCAAAACTTTTTTAGGGTGACCTTGTCACCGTGACTGGTCACCTAGAATGAATTTCTGTCGCGGTGACTGGGTGACATTTGGAAAAAACACCTTGCGTGTACTGTATAAATAATGCAATATACATCGAGAATGCATATGAACTGACATTGGCAGACATTTTAAGGATACTACCTGCACATAGCAATGTGACACTAATTTCTATATGTCTGTGTTTTAGTGTGACGATAATTTTAATTTTTTTCTTCGGTGTCGCCTTAACAATATCGTAATCTTCTATTCTTTTCTATTGGGAAGGGACGTCCACTAATGTTGCTAGAACCAATTGCCGGACCCTTTTGGTTTTGTTTTGTTGTGTCATATATCTGTGTTTTTGTGTACATGTATTTATGCATACATAATTAATATTAACTAAAGTTGAGAAAAGCAGATGGACAACAAATTCTGAATAATGCTACAAGTCGATTATAGAAAGAACAACACTATAAATGTGCACTGTTTAGTAAGTACTTCATTGTGTCATTAACATGCACTATCCATAAATTTTTGTACAGCATTTTCATTGGATGACAAATAAAGTTTCCTGCTATGGAGTGTTAGTGTTCAACTGTATTTGTTTTGCAGAATATTATATGGAAGTCTTCTGTTCTTGTAACGCACTGCGAATGGTGTAGGTGGACAAAACAAGGGCTTGCTGAGCTGCGCAAAATACTGATGAAAACTACTTTGTAACATAATATGTGTGACTGACCATACTTGGCGTAAGTTTACATCATTAGATGAAAGTTAAAGGTATGTACATAAAACAATACTTACTGGTGTGGGTCTGCATGGTGAGGAATTGAAGAAATGTGCTGGTCCTGTGTTTCCTCTTCCTTTGAAGCATTCCTGAATATTTATTGTAAATATTCTTCTTACCTCCCTCATTGGGTAGACACATATCGCTGAGTCTTGAGACGGCCTGTAAGATCTTGGCACCCCGATAGAGAAAGCTACAAAAAGCACTGGCTCGGTATCAGGTATAGCCAATGTTTTTGCTAACTGACTTCCAGCTTTTCCGACCCAAGCTGCCTGAGCGAGGTTATACAGTGCTCCGTTGTGCTCGCACTTCAGTTGCACTTCTGCATACGAATAGAAATTTTCGTCTTCCTGGCAGACTCGCAAGAGCTTGCTTATGTAGTCTTCGGTATTGGTCGATCGTTTCTGAACTGTGATCATGTAGCTAAAATTCTCGGAGCCAAAACCGTACACATATAAGATTGGAAATGACTGCCTGTGGCCCGAATCTAACAAGGTTTCTGTCTTGAATATTGATATGCCTTTATTAACAACATCAAAATCACTCAACTTTCTGCTTGCAAAACATGGAACCCTATCTCTCTTCCATCCCTTGTTTGTGTACTGCACTCCAACATTAAGTACATTTTGTTCATCTGTGAAGTTACCATTTTCATCTTTAATTGGCCCTTTGGCAATGAATGCAAAAGAGGTTGCTGAATCATTGTTAGCAACAATTGCTGTATTAATGGGGTCAAGTTGTTGTTTTATATTATCTATATCATGCTTTCGACAAACGCCTTGATATAGACTTACACAGTGTATCAAATGGTTATTTATATAATCAATTACTATAGCTTTACTGAAGGTATGCATTAGAATTGTTTCACGATCACAGCTATAATCTCTAATCGGGCAGAGGACATTATCCATTTCAGGTCCGGTGATTACTTCGTTTGAAACTTGCAGATTCTCATCCAATTCATACAATCTGTTCTTTGCTCCGACATAAATTTTACGAGTCCTTGTATCCATGACTGCATTTTGAAAGAAGACGTCGCTTTGTGTTGCATCAATTTCATAGATGTCAGTTATGTAGTTTACTGCAGTTACCATGGCAACACTGCCTAGCAACAGCAAGATGACTGTCCACTCCATGCTCAAGGCAAACTTTTAACAACTATGGCACATTTTAGGGAAGCAACATAATATCTGAAAACAGATAAGAAGCTGTTATGAATTAAAAATATAGAACAAATTTCAAAATAACCGAATGCAATATGAACATTGACCGAGATGGCAAACAACAACAAAAGGAACAAGAGCAATGCCTCGATCCTAAAACATGCGAAGTCATGTTTTTTTGTTTTACATTGAACATGTCTTTTGCACATCAAATATTAAAGAATGTCTTGTTAACTCCCTATGGTAAAAACTGACAGATTGCATGTTCATGTGACATTCACTAAACATAAAACACCTGCTAAATAAAAATAGTTTTTGCCAGAAGTAACAAGTTCTACCTGTTGTACCTAAATGTATCTGTATTAAAAGCATGAAACAAGTAATATCTTTTAAAAAAAAGATGGTCGACGTAGGTGACGTATTAAACACATTTTGTGTTTCAGAAGGCTCCCGGGCAGTACACTGCTTATTCCGGTACCGAAACGCTAGCCAATAATCAATGACGCTAGATGTCCGGCCCCGGACAACACCTCGTTGAATACAAAAGTTGATCTTCGTACTGTCCAGAAACCTTGACATAACGTGTTCTGTTTTTTCTTTTTTTGCAACATGATTTATTATAAATAACTATAATATAAAAAAATATACACATTTTGTGTTTCAGAAGGCTCCCGGGCAGTACACTGCTTATTCCGGTACCGAAACGCTAGCCAATAATTTGAAGATTCTGATTGGTCACATTATAACGAAGTTGGTTAGCAACGCGTCCATACCAACGGAAGTTCAAATCAAAAGTATACGACTACGTCGAAAAATACACACACATATTTATAGCACACAGCAGTAAAATCTTTACTCATTGATCTGATATTTTGCAATACATGTATGTTAAAAAAGCATTATAAAGTTTTACTGTTATTTTTTGAGGCCTAATGTCCACAGTATTATGTTATTTACAGCTTGGAAGTTTATCTCACCGTCGTTCCAGGGCAGGGCCAGTCCAAGACTACTTATCCTTCCTAACAAACTAAGAACTGGGTTAGTAGCAGGGCACTGGGCCACTGTGAGGCCTTATTCATTATTTCAAGTCAATGATTTCAACCACTCAGTCATGGAGGCGGGTCACTGAAGTATCATGGAAGCTTAAAGACAGGCTAAGTTTGTCTATACGATAGCTGGATAGACATGAGGCGTTGGTTTTTATACATTAAACATTCCTTCTTCAGTAAGGAGCTGAAGTTTAGTACCCCACAGCTGGTTCCCGAATGCTGTGCATAACAAGCAGTTTTACATTACGCATTATATACAAAGGTCTACAAGGGAGAAATTTGCATAAATTTCACTTCTATAGCGAACACTATGCAAATACCTTACACAACTAGGAATTCATGCAATTTTGTCCGAAACCTTACTATTTTAAGTGGACAACTGGACATTGCACTTTTTACGCATAACACCAAAAAGCCTTAATAATTTCAAATGTGTATCAATATTATATACAGTCTCAAATTAACTTAAAATATCCCTTATAAATACTATTGCTTCACTAGTTAATATATCACTCTAATATGTATTATATTTCTTGTGACCAGACAGTAATTTCTTTACATGGTAAAGTTAATATTTATTCTAAGACCTACATCATGAAAAAATTTTCTTTGGGATAGAGGAAATCAGTGCGCTTATATTTATTTTGTTATTTTTAAGTTTTAAAATTGGTCGAACTGCCTCAATTTGACATTATTTTCTTCTTCTAAATGATCTAAATAATAAAGTCTGTTTCAAAGAATTTGTTCAAAAAGAAGTCAGTTGTACCAGCTTATAAGCTTAGGCTTGACAAAAGCTCTGTTTGTTTGTCTTGGCTCAATTCTCTGGAATCTCATTCTATTTTGCCATCTGTGGTACAGTATCAGATTAAGTAGCAATGACTGGTTGGTAGCCACACCTGGGACTGAACCGTCTACCTTAGACAAAGCAATTTGATTTGAAGCAAATTTTATAAAGGTCTGTCCATGAGTCGCTGACTTGTAATCACTGTAATGGCTAGGTAAACTACCTGCCTGCTAAAATGAATGAAATACAGTTGAAATTGACCTTGACCTTGTGGTTTAGCTGTTACTTGCTTAGACTTAAGACCGCGGGAGGGCAGGTTTGATACCCTGTTCAACCTTTATCACAACCAATGGTCTTGTGGAAAAGAAACTAAGACCAATACATTCCTGCTTATGATACACCCGGCATGTGAAATAACAAGGACTGTCTTTGGAACTGGACACTTTCTGTATCTTGTACAATCCTTAATTATAAGAAACCTTGCATGACTAACCTCTTCAAAGGGTGTTGGTCATATGGATATTCAAAGCCAACAACAAAAATTCTAAAATACAATATAGACGGTATTTCAAACTGATATGCAGATGACTCCGAATGTTATGTATATGATTAACGTATGCACCACCCACTCTTTTGAAGCGTTACTGCTGCACACTTCATGTAATCAAAAATAGCAAAACATGAAATCATAGGGTTCAATGTTCAACATTTTATTTATGACCTCCATTGCCTGAACGAGAGCTCTCCAAATGATTTAGAAGAATATTGCTAAAACATAGAAGACTATATCTATAAAAAATCTTGCGAAATCAACATGCACACGTGCATTTGGGAAGCCAGCCAAAACAATTAAAACCTTATGCATTACTGAGAGAAATGTTTTTTGTTACTATATATAAAGGATGTAATGTTCTCTGTCACCTGTAAGCCTCCTACAAAGTCTTATACCCTGCTGCCTGCAGCTAATTCAGTCTTTTGTAACCAGTGCAGATCAAGATTAGGCTGTACATTCTCCTATTTCCTAGCTTAATAATATAATGACTAGGTACCAAGCAGACTGCATTCCACTGATAGCAGTGGATAATTATTATCAAAAGAAACAACTTTTTGGCTCAAGTTTAAACCTTTGACCTTAAGTGTGACCTTGACTGACCTGTAAATATGCCCAAAATACAATCCAAAGTTAAAACCCTTTTTTCTTCATTAGCAACTTATGATAAGCTGACTACTTACAGTCTGAAAAGACTATGCTGCCCATCCAACCGCCTAACCTCTGTCCACAGATTGATCCCATCCAACCGCCTAACTTATGTCCACAGATTGACCCCATCCAACTGCCTAACTTATGTCCAGAGATTGATCAGTATGTATGTATTTTAGAGTTTCATCAACGATATCAGATAATCTATATGACCAACGACCCCAGAAGAGTTTAAGTTATTTTAGGTCTTGTGGGACAGTGCAAGATACAGAATGCGTCTCATTCCAGAGACACCCCTCTGGTTCTTTAACATGCCCGGTGTATAGCACAGATACATCAGACCTAGGTTTCAGGTCACATCCAAAAGACCATTATAATTAGTTACGTTACTGGAGGAGAAGGGGATCCAACTTGCGACCCCTGGATTACATGTCAAGCATGTTAACCACTTGACCACCGATCCACTCCTAGAGATTGATCAGTTGGAACACCTGTGTAAAAAATGACACCTGTGCCGGGTTTTCCCCATAAAGCTGATTGGCCCAACAACAAGTGGCAGTTCTGGTGGCTTGAATCAAGGGAAAATAAGCTTATGTCATGTATGTAATCCAATCTATACGAAAAGAATTTCATGGCTGATTAATATTCAATCATTTGTCTATATAAACCAAAGTAAAGAAACATAACATGGTGAATGTTTACCACACATCAAAGCACTATCATTTGCGATTATCGGCCATATTTGGCAAGTGACCCGACTAGCTATGTCTGAAATAATGCAGTGCCATGCAGGTATTCCATTCACAAAATAAAATTTATAACCCGGTTTACGTATGTCAAACAGATCTTATCACCGAGTTGATTATTTGATTTTGAACAGTGGTTGACAAATTAGTTTTGCATTAAATCTTATGCTAAATCAAAATGCTGTGGTTTTTCCATGACGGTATCATTTGAAATAGACACCAACTTTAAAACAGTCATTCAGATGACTTCTCAGTTTGTCATAAGATTTTAAAAAATTATCAACAAATAAGGATGGGCCTTGGAAAAGAGAGCCATTTTTTAACATTAAGAAAATTTGATATATTCATGTTACTGATTTGATACTTAAGTTGCACCCTCTTTTCTTCTTCCTCATCTAGATTAAACTATTTATAGTCCCTGCCGACCCTTGGATTTCTCCCCATGTGAAAATGCGGAGGCCTCATAAACCACTTTTCTGACAGTTTGTTTGTTAATATTTTATGTGCATTGTTTTTAGGCAGTATCTTATAAATGCCCTATAGATGCAAGTTATAGATCTGACATCCATATTTTACTTATTAAAATATCAACACCTTATTATCAGAAAAAGTGTTCTTGTTCTATTTAAACATCTTTTTTTGCTTCTCTTAAATGCTTCATAAAAGTTAAAACCCAATACAGCACTTATAGTACACATCCTTTTTATATGTACATGAAATAATTATATGTATATACATGTTTAACACCAGTATCAAACACGTCAAAAGAAATCAGAAGATTTTGAATATGTTTACGAAGATCATTTCCATATTTGGATTTTTTATTAAACCATAATTATACCGGTAATCTTCTTGCCTGGTCTAACAACTGACACTACCCTATTTAGTATTTATAAACAGAGGATGACAACGTTTACCTATGTACAACCTTGCGTCAGGTGATATTTAAAGGTGTCATTTAGAATTTAGCCAAATCTTTATTACCACTATATCCCCGAGGCTATTTATAAGTGATCATCCATCATTTATGTACCAAAACAAGGTGCCAATCATTTCAAATGATGTCCATAAATGACCATTATAAAACTATAGACCAGATAATGTTATGAATGGGAAACCAGGTAAAGATTAAACAGCATAAGCTTACCTCATGATTGAGGCTAAATTTAGTAACTGCGTTGGTTTACTATCCGTATACAAAATTTCTGATATAATATTACATTTTATAGAAAAATTTGAAATACTTCTATCTCATGTTTCAACTACACATCACACAATTATTTCTATTACATGGGTAGTAAAAGAACTCTACAGAGCACAGTTGCAAAAAGCTTTTCCAGATCAGCGGTGAGTTTAATCAAATTAGCACTGAACTGTGCAGGGGGGGTGGGGGGGAACCCACTATAAAACAGAAAGTATGATCGTTAATAATTCCTATGATTTCTAAAAATACAGCCTTAAGTCATATAAAATTCCTGTGACAATGAATATTATATCAACTTCATTTAGAATGTAAATTACATAAACAATTCTTAATTTTCTGCCAAGCACCTATTACATCAGCAGTCATTTCAAATTCTGGACTGTATTTACTGTATACCACTAGAACAATAATATTAATTTCAAGATGATGTTAGGGCCTCAGCATGAATAAATACAACTCCAAGACACTTCTTTCCACACTGTCCTCCCCTCTCTCTTAGAAATTTTCTGAGCAAGTCTAAAGCCCAGTTTATCACGGAGTTGTAAGAACTTGATCATGTGATTCGAAATAAAGAATAAATATATTTACATAAACATGTAGTTAAATATCAGATTCATTAACACGCTATCTAAAAGACATTTTCATTTTGTTGCTGCCAGACCACTTTCCTGTGATGATTTCATTTATAAAACCTAGCTGCACCATTTTCCTCTTAAATCAAAAGTCATTAATTAGAATACTAAGGCTCCTCACTCAATTCTTCTAGAATTTGTCAATTTTCTTTTCATAAATAGTAAATATTTAAACTACTCCCCCATGCAACAAAGACGGAAAACTATCTATAAAGCTTGATTAGCCTTATTTGGACAAATTCAAGTGGTTAAGGATATATCAACTCTGTATAAACCGCCTGTATAAACTATAACAAAAAAATGAAAGGAGATATATATCAACTTTGCATTTTATTGTGAACGCCACTTAGTACAGAGGGTGACCGCAAATATTACACTAGTGAAACCAATAGGAGATTTTTATCACAGAGTTATGATCTCATTTATTTTTCGTTGAAGGAAATAAGTTGATTTGATCAAAATATTTAATAATAAAACATAAACACTAAGGTGTGTACAACCATCTATCACTCTCTATCATATCTAATAGTGTGTCTTATAGTATACACAGGTGTTTTATTTGAAACAATATACTTTCTTCATTTTACAGTTGATTATGAGAAGTTGTTTACTTAACTTGTTTTTATAAGAAAATATAAACAAATATCATTAAGGAAGTCATCGACTGCCGGTCAATTATCATGACATCCTAAATGATTAATATTCTCTTGTCTTGGGTAGTTTGCAAGTCATTCAGCACTTCTATATGTGAGACATTAAGAGAAAACACACCATTATCAAGTGATATTATAGGGTTACTTATAAAATTTGCCCTAGAAAAACATATTATTTAGTTATTTACTCCAATGTAAAGAGCTTTAAAATGTTTAAGGCTGTCAGTTACGACAGTTAACTTATACATGTAAGTGTACATGTACACCCAAAAAACTGATTTATTTCACACACTGATTATTCACTTCACTGAATGCAATTGTCATCAAGTATTCTCAACAGCTCAATGAAAATTTCATTGTCATGGATATAATATTTTAAATTTGTCAGAACCTGCAGCGCCCATCGAACCACTATCTTGCTGGCTTCAACATAGAACTGAAGGACAAGACTAAATTCCGATTTTATTGGACTCAAACCCAGGACCTCCTTGGGTTGGCCATTACTGCTCCTCTCTCAGAATAATTTTCAATGTCACCTGTTTAAATTCTTTTAAAACAAAAAAAAAATTTATAGGTCAACTGACTGACTTTTGATACACTAGACTTTATTAGTTCATAACTTGATATCCCTTTATTTGCTCATTTATTCACTCACTTTCATTTACAGGTAAAATGATATATTATACTGATATGTTCAATAATTTATTTATACAGTAATGAAATCTATTTACACACTGCTCTTTATATGTCTGATCTCAGAATTTAGTATGACCTGAGAAACTTGTGCTATACCTGTATACAGGCACCTAGTCATGAAGAAAGACATTAAAACGCTGCAGGTAAAGATAAATATGCATCATTTTTTACATTAAAAAACTGCGTTCGGACTCTTAATACGACTGACATTCTTACTATTCCATGTCCCAGTGTTTACACAACATATCCAGTCTGTGTTTTGACACCATGTGCATGAACCATCTCCTGGTCTGTTAAAAATAACATTAATTTATTTTTAGATGGTGAAGACTTACGGACACTTACACTGATCGATAATAAAAGTAACAAATCCTGAAGAAAATGTTTACACACAGCAGAATAGTAATAATCACAGTTTACACACAAAATATTTAATCCTTCCTCAGCAAATTCCAATCTTCAACTAACACATTTTGTCAATTACGCATGCTCATTCTATACCGGAAGCAGATTGCCGAAAGCCGCGCTGTGTTTGCAAACAACAAAGGTAAAATTTTTGGTAGTATTTTTGATGCGAATACACGACGACATGATATTTAATAAAGACACAAGGTAGATTTAATCTTTTTTAAATGAAGTACAATCCAATAGATTGTTTGTTTCTTTTGGAATGACAAATATTTGGGAAAATAACACCCCCAGAACAGACCGAGATCAGCTGATGGAGGTCTCACACAAGCAGATATATACCCGAACCAACTTTGTTTTCATTCAGTTTTATGTGAGCTCTGACATGATCAGAGGAGTTGTCTTTGCTATTCATATAAAGTGATTGGTTCAGGTAGTCCTATATTAAATAAGACACCACATTTCTTATTTTCATGATAAGTGAATATTTTATATTTTACTTTTTAAATTCATTACTGAAATGCCAAGTCCTGACTATATTCCTTCTATCTCCAATAGCATATTTCCACTCAAATTTCATGACAGAGTAGTTTGGAAGTGGTTAACAAGCTGTTTCAAAAAACATTTTTAATGAAATTTTCCAGCAAAGAAAAATATTAATAACTTATTTGTAAATCAATCTAAACAAAAATTAAGACTTCCTTACCATCTTCAGTTTTAAGTCATTATATAATCCATTTTAACCTATGCGGGTAGACTGCTTGCTATTATGGAAGTAATATGGACACATTTTGTATGCCTGTGTAATGGAAATTTTGCTATGTGTACTTTGGCAAAACGTTTAGACACCATGCTTGTCAAAAACATGTAAAATGTAAACATCAAAAATTAAAAAAAGTGAAATAAGAAACAACAAGCATGATATCTAAATGTCTGGACTGGGTTCAGGGCACAGTACTTGTCAGATACAGTATACGTGTAATAGTTAAATACTGTATTCTTTTTGTACTAAGAGTGTTTTTGTTCCCCACAATTTCCTTAGTTAAACAGCATGACTATTTGGACTCTGTTTGATACATTTTCTTGTTTTCTTACGTAATTAATAGGCATATCTTAGTACAAAAAGTATAACCCTCAATTACCTGCGGTTAAAGACTACTAAAATTGCATATTTTTCTAACCCTAGCTGTGACACCAGCTGAAGCTGTTAATACTGTACAAGCATAGGGAAAACAGCATAGATATTGTCTAATAATAGATACATGATTGGGCTAAGCCCGTATCAGACATGAGAAGATACGATAGTTTTGATCACAGCTTGTAATCAGAATACTGCAATACCATAATTTGCAGTCATTTGTGATATTGTTTTGGATTTGTGAATTCTAGTACATGTATTTGCTGCTTGAAATATTAGCTCTTATTTCAGTATGACATTTCAAAAAAACCTCGGCCAGTCGAACATTACTGGTAGAAAATGGATGGCTATTAAGAACACTGATCATTTTTCACTTCCTGTAATGTTGAAAAGTTTATCTGCAGGTGATAGATTGAAACTTAAATTTACAGACAGAATTGATGCAGTCTGTAGCAGGGCATTTTTGCTCTATGTAATAAAGGCCGATGTTAGGCCCCTTCCAAATTAAAAGAAAAAGAAGAAATTTCCCAAATGAGGCCAAAAAATTTCCAAAACCAATTAGTGAAAGAAAAGTTATAAAAATTGTGTCTTGAATAACATGCAGTATTTATTCAGATTAATAATGATACTTTCAATCTGTTTTAAGCCTAAAATTGCCCCAAAAAATGGTGAATCTTCTCTAAAATCGGGAACAAGACAAGCAACAGTAATTACCTGAAAACTGTACAAATTGTCATCCTTGACCCGTGGTTTAAGATACCTCAAAGCAATTGTTTTGCATTTAGAATCTCTAAAATGACCGAAAAATGGGCAAATATTCCAGAAAATCTGAACCAATATTTCAGAAATGTTTGTGAGTAAACAAATGCATACAACCTTGGTCAGTAAGTTTAGTGCTATGTAGCCACTTTAATTACCTTACTTTGAATCAATTTTAAAGCACATGACTGTACTTCTTACCCAAGATGTACTGTAAATCTTCCTTTATTTTGGCAAGTCTGTGATATTCAAGTGTCTTCTGCTTCATTTATATTTAATATTTTTTAAGTTATATTGTAATTTTAAAATATAGCATAAGTATGTAGTTCATTTTTACCAAAAAGAGTGATACCGGCCCCTATGGGAGTCATGACCGATTAATTGCCAAAATCTGCCAAGTAAATCTCTTGGCAAGGCTTTATCCAGTCTTCACCAAACATAATGGGTCATTTTTTCCTGGCATATTAGTTTTTTTTTTTTTATATAAAAAGCAACATCATTCAAGACTTCATGGAGATATAGTTACAGCCGATGATTGGTCAACTTCTGTAATCATGTATATTATTTGTTTGGATGTGTGAATGCAGCTGAAATTGATACCAGTTGTCCTTGATTGATCACGTGTTTTGATCACCATTGTATTCATACAAATATGATAGGCAACTTTCTGACAGTTGGCATTCTTGTTTTCTTCTGGTTTGTCTGTTTTAATGATTATACTCGTTTAGACACTTTACAAAAGGTAAGGGGACGTAAAGCAAGATCACAGTGCAGTATTTGCTACCTGTAACTTGCTTGCAAAATTTCTCAACTCATTGATGCTCTGCTTGCAAGAAACATGACTAATGGGGTAAATTCATTCATGTTATTGCTTCAAAATTCTTCAGTTTTCATTGTTTAGATAACAAATGAACACTATCATGAATTCCAAAAGTTTCTATGAGTTCACTTGTGCACCAATAAGTCAGTCGAAACACATTCTAAAAAATATCAATCACAGTTATAACTTTTCAGAAAACTGATGTCATCTTTTAGATCACATTTCAAGTAGAAGAGTAAAGTGTATAATATGGAACATTCAATCTCTACCTTACTGTAGGCAGGTATTTCAAACTTTAACATGATGACAGTCTGTGACCATTCTGCATGTTTTGTGGACTACACTGACAGAAGATATCTGTATATTTACTTCCCTTGGTTAGTAGATAAGCCTGACAGAATTGTTCCCCTTTCATAATTTCCTGCTGATATTACTCTTCTCAGAGTTTTATCAATCTTATTATCAGTTGTCTCCCTTGCATTATTAGAAACAGACAGGAAATCATAGCTGTTTTTTTATGCCCCCGAAGGGTGGCATATTAAAATCGCACCGTCTGTCCGTCTGACCGTCCGTCCGTCTGTCCGTCCGTCCGTGCGTCCCCACTTACAAATTTGTGTCCGGACTGTAACTTTGTCATGCATTGAAGGATTTTAAAATAACTTGGCACACATGTCTAGCACATCAAGACGATGTGTCGCGTGCAAGACCCACATCCCTACCTCAAAGGTGAAGGTCACACTTGGAGTATGAAGGTTATGGAATCCTCTATATATGCATACATTCGTGTCCGGACTGTAACTTTGTCATGCATTGAAGGATTTTAAAATAACTAGGCACACATGTCTAGCACATCAAGACGACGTGTCGCGTGCAAGACCCACGTCCCTAGCTCAAAGGTCAAGGTCATACTTAGAGTTTGAAGGTAATGGATTCCTCCATATAAGCATATATGCACACATTCGTGTCCGGACTGTAACTTTGTCATGCATTGAAGGATTGTAAAATAACTTGGCACAAATGTCTAGCACATCAAGACGACGTGTCGCGTGCAAGACCCACGTCCCTAGCTCAAAGGTCAAGGTCATACTTAGAGTTTGAAGGTAATGGATTCCTCTATATAAGCATATATGCACACATTCGTGTCCGGACTGTAACTTTGTCATGCCTTGAAGGATTTTAAAATAATTTGGCACAAATGTCTAGCACATCAAGACGACGTGTCGCGTGCATGACCCACATCCCTACCACAAAGGTCAAGGTCACACTTAGAGTTTATAGGTAATGGAATCCTGTATATATGCATACATTTGTGTCCGGACTATAACTTTATTATGCTTTGAAGGATTTTAAAATAACTGTGCACAAATGTCTAGCACATCAAGCGGATGTGTCGCATGCAAGACCCAAGTCCCTACCTCAAAGGTCAAGGTCACACTTAGTATTTAAAGTAATGGAATACTGTATGCATGATTACTCTGTCATGCATGGAAGGATTTTAAAATTACATAGCACATTTATTGAGCACATGGAGAGGACACAGACTGTGAGGCACCTCTTTCGGGGGCATTCGTCACTTGGGAGGGACAGCTCTTGTTTTTTAAACAATTGCTCCCACACTCACTCTATTCCCCATGTTTTACCCCGAGGAATATTTTTATGTGTATTGTCCATCTGCCTGGAGCCTCAACTAGGGAACCAATGGATAGAATTTCATGAAACTTACAAAATAAGTATACAACAGCATAATAAATAACTCATGCACAACTTTCATCAGAATTATCTTAGTATAGGCAGCATTAGTGCCCTTTAACTTTTTCTTTTCTTATATTTCAATGAAAAAACATAAAATTTCTATTTCACTGAATCTGGTTATCAAACTTTAATTGTAATTCGCTCAGATAATCTAATAATTGCCACCCCATACACCCCCTGGCCACACCCCATATGGCCAGATATTAAAAATAAAAACATCAAAATTCTATTTCTCTGAAACCGGCTATCAAAATAATTTTAATTTGCTCAGATATTAAAAGATCACTTGAATATCCACCCCCTGCCCCCACCCCATCCCCACCCATGGCTGATTGGGGCCAGGTCCTGATATCACGAAAATATTTAAGTAATTGCTCAGCTGAGTAAAGTTATTTTAAATTCTAACTGGCATTGAAAATAAGGATATTTTTATTGCCATTTTTAAAGATAGTCTTTTTATTAATCAGATTAACATGGCTGTTGAAATAAGAATATGTTGTATAATACTAAATGCAAGTCAGATATAGCAAAAAATTCATTTGAATACAACTCGGGAATTTTAAGAATTAACTTATATAAATTACGTAATATAAAACAACATAATTATCCTGCTCAAATACTGACAAGTGTATATAAATGAAATAACTGGGTAACTACAATTCCAACAAACTTTGAATTCTTTAAATAAGTTGAGCATGTTACTGAGTAATAAATTTCCTTTTTCGTGAAATTTGGGCCAGATATTTTCTTTTCTAAAATTTTCAGAATTTGATTATGTTTGGCACAAGCAATCAACTGAAAATTTAGAAAATGAAGCCCTTAAAGGAGTGTAGTACTTTTTTCGTACATATTCTATATAGATATTAATTTTGTTTTCTGAAACTATGAATTACCATCAAATAAAAAAGATACGGAGTTTACATTAAAAATCTTAAGCCTTTGTGCCATTATGCTCTTTAGGCATCAGTTATCATATAATATTATTATCATATATAATTGGCACTCAGTCGCATAATATCACTTGTACTAAAGCCCTTGTGCCATTTTGCTAATTGTTAGCCGATTATCACGCCCGGCCTGGCTCAGCCATGTTTTACCCTTTAAGTAACTACAGGTATATGAAATTACCTCTACCACCACGAAAGCCACGACAAGCTTTGGCATCATTTAGTAGCACATGTGCCTTTCGTTATTCCTCACTGTCTTTATACTGTACTGTAAATAAGTCTCTCAGCCCATCCTCACAAGCTATGTTGTACATAGTTTGAAGATGACCGTCATAATGTGTCTGAAGAAGAAATTTTGCAATGCCACAAAATACAAGTAGATCTAAGGATTTTACTGTTTTTGCTTTCTATCTGTTACACAGTATATTATTACAAACAGCCTATGGTAGAAAGTTTTGTGGAAGAGATGCTTTTTGTGTGTCAGAAGTATTTCCATGTCAGGTATGGGGCATTCTTGGTATTGATATAAAGATGTGTACCTGCACACACGGACATTGAAAAATTTGCATGCACATCATGTTTTCTGTGTGAAAAACTCAGGATTCTGCGTGACTGGGCATGCTGCAGGCCATGATGAATTTTACTGAAACTTGGTAGAGTACCAAGTGTAGTTGTGCCTATTGTCAGCACTTTCCAGTTCATTGATTTTTAGCAGAGTTATTGTCCTTTTTTGTAAACCCCGAGGTTGTCTGCCCAACTCCTCTTATACCACTAGGTGGATTTCAACCAAACTTCACATGAATGATCAGTGCCAAGCCTAGTTGTGCACTTTGTCAGCATTTTCCGGTTCAGTGATCAGTTATCAAATTTCATTTTTTTGTTTTTGAAGGCCTTATGAAAATGAGTTGTGTTTTGAATTATTTGTAATTCATGACACATATACCTGTCTATTCTACAGTGTTAATAGGTGGGAGACTTTTGTGAAAGTTTATAGCATGATTTTAGTATAAAGTGGACACAAAAATTGTAGTTGCAAGTCTCATTTTGGGGAAAACTATGATTTTAAAGAAATTTTAGTAAGGGAAGACGCTGCATGACTGGCCCCTGATATGTAAGGTAAAATCTCCCATAGTCTGCATGCAAAGGGATTTTGACCTGAGTAGGCGCATCTTCCAGTACTGTATAATGGTTCAGTCACACTAACAGACGTGCAACGGATAATAAATGCAAAATCAGTCTTGTCCTTTGGTGTCCATTGGTAAATTTGTCCCCGCCGCTTCTCTTCGGCCTCGCGATGGATGTAACAAGCCCATGAAACGCATACAATGACCGGACGAATGACGGACATTGTACTGGACGATAAACAGACTGTTAACGGACATCACCGTATGATTAACGGACATCACCTTACGATGAACGTATGAGGAACTGATATGACCTACAACTAACGGACATGTACCAGAGAAAATGCATATGTACCATATGAGAAACGGACAAGACCCTATTTGCACCGGTCACGTGACTGTCACAGCGGGTAAATACGTAGTACATACGGTGCATCTGTTTCAAGTCCGTTAGTAGTCCGGTGGCAACATTGGGTCACCGGACATCAACAGATATAAACCGGACAAATACAGGACACATAACGTACTCGTTCCATACAAAACGAACAAGGAACGCACAAGAGTAAAACAGATGACTACCGTATAACTTTTATCCGTTTTATCTGTTGGAAAGTTTTGAACATGCTCAAAACTTGCCAACGGATATTACAGACACAAACGGATATCACCGGACAAGGAGCGCAAAGACCGTATAAGAAACAGATGAGAAATGTATGCGAACAGACGCCAACAGATTAAAGAAAAAAATATCTATTGCACGTCTGTTAGTCCGTGTGACTGACACTTTAAGCATGTTGATAGTAGGCATCATGGTGGTATAAAAAAGATAAGATGGTAAGAGTTTTGTTGAAATGAAAAAGCATTCTATCTATATTCTTTGTTATTCTATAATTATGTTCTCTGTGTTAACTTCTACATTTTTGACAAAAATGACTTAAGATTGATGCCAATCTGTAGACTGGTTCCAGTTTTTTCTCTCCTGATTATTTCAGAGTTCCAAAAAAGTGACTGATTTTCTTATATTTTCCTGATGGATATTAATTCTAAAGGGAAATAAATAACTGTCAAGAATTCTGGAGAATTCACTATGAAAGTACTGGAATAGGAACTTTAAATTATTACATGTATGATTTGAATGTTACTATGTATTTCAGGAAACTGGTTCCACATATGAAACTAGTCTGGTTGTCTGCTGAGCGCATGACTGGTTCCAGTGAGCAAAGTGATAGGCTGTGAAATCAGTTAACCAGTCTGCTATCAGACAAGCTGCCTATGCAGTAGAAGATAACATATACAGGTAAGAGATTTCACTTTCAATTTTCCTTGAAATATGTGTTTTCCTTCATATGATATATTTTGATATTTCAAAGGGTAATTTGCAGCTTGTTACCCAAGTGGTGTTAAGTGACTCCTGTGCCAGGAAATTGGACCTCTTTTAAGTTTGCCTGGCTGTAGCAGAAATTCAAGTAGCATTGAGATATTGCTTTACAAACTCACAGTGAAAATTGCAGAAAACTTGTTCTGTGTTAACATGCAGGAAGTTGAATGTTTTGTAATACATTTCAGACAGATTGCAGTATATTTAAGAAATAATTGGACCTTCGTTGCGTTGTATCGTGTTATTAGATATAGTTTGACTGATCAAACTGCATTGATTGAGAATGAATTATGTTTGAACAATTCTTGCAAATGTTTTTCATATGCCAATGCTATGCAATAAAGCATAATTTATTTCTTGTATTTACATCAGTTTTTAGCTGAACTTTTCTAGGTATAGGGGAGCTATCCTACTTGCATTGGTGTCTACGTTGGCATCATACCTATACCATCCCACATATTTTCAGAACCATTACAGATATTGTTTTGAAATTGACAGTACTAAATACCTCAATCAACAGACAAGAGAAGAATACTCTATGAAGGTTTTTGTCAGAATATGGGCCTTTTTCAACTTAGAAAATACATTGAATCTGGGTAAAACTCTCTTATTGATGTAACCCTTTGACATATAACTTTGAAAGTTGGAACACTGGTTTACCATCATGACCCCAACAGGTAGATAAGAAAAGGTAACTCTGTTAAGGATTTCTTATTAATTGTGGCCCTTTTCTACTTGAATCTTGGTTAAGTTTTTCGTACCAGTCCACTTACTGACTTAACCATTTGAGATATTACTTTGCAATAAGGCTTGTTACAGTGTTGTATTAAATCTTTCTTCCATTCAACAGTCAAACAGTTTGTGACCAGTGTAGATTATGATCACAGGCTAATGAGTCAATGGAATTTCATGAGCACCTTTATGGACATTGAATGGTAACTGTCTGACTCATAGATGTATAAAACATTAAACAGTCCATTATAGAAATTGTGGGAGTGCATGGTGTGGGGGTTGGGGTTGAGGGGGGGGGGGGGGGCGGGGAAGTTGAGCAGCATATTCTTACGTGTAAGTTGAAAGCTTGCAGATACACAATTAAACTCATATGTCATTATAAATTACATAAAATTCTGTGTGTTACACTTATAAATGATTCTGTGAAGCAGTACAGCGGCTTAGAGTGAGACTTTCATCAAAGGAACATTCATAGGCTACTGTTTCAAACATAACAATCTGATAGGGTCTGTAACAGCCAGTTTCCTCTGATCTTTCCGACAGACAAAATAAAGCTACCTAACGGCTGACAAATATAATAAACAACACTTGGTTAACTTTTTGTTTCCCATGCTGATATGTTTGTTTTATTTACATCATTATTGAGAGACAGATGTGTGCTCTTGATTGAGAGTAAAACGTGGATTCAGATTTTTATTAACTCACCTGAGAATGGTCTCTTGGTGAGTAATATTTTTTTTTCTCAGTTATTCACAGTTTATCTATCACTGGCATTGGGAATTGGTTTGTATTTTGTTTGTTATTCATCTGTTTAGAGAGGCTCCTAAGACTTGTGCTAGGGCTTATTCCACTTACAGTCTAATTAGTGGAGTTTTAATTCAGCAGTCTCCTTGGATAATAAGTAACTTATATATCCCTCCCCTCCCTGATAAATGCTTTCTGCCTCCCCCCTTCCTATTTTGAAAGAAAAAATGGACTTAGTAGGCTTGATAATACTATTTATTAAATAACAGATTAAACCATTCTCTCTTTTTCTCTTTTGGATGGTTTACGGCTTAAACCATTCTCTCTTTTTCTCTTTTAGATGGTTTACGGCTTAATCCATTCTCTCTTTTTCTCTTTTAGATGGTTTACGGCCCATTTCAACCATACTGAAATGATATATATACAGTTTTCTGTTTTGTTTAATTTTAAATAGTGTTGACATATATATTTCTTTCATATTTTGTCACTCCTTCGGGGGAAAAAGCATTGTCAGACAGTGAATTAATTGAAAACATACTGCCCTTTATTTTGTGTTTTTAGCTCACCTGGCTATGCCAGGGTGAGCTTTTCTGATCGATGATTGTCCGTCGTCTGTCAACATTTTGATTCAAATGACATCTCCTCTGAAACCTCTAGGCCAATGTTGATAAAACTATGCAGGAATGTTCCTTGCATGAAGCTCTACCAAAATTGTTCAAAGAATTCCATTCCATGCAGAACTCTGGTTGCTATGGCAAAAAATAGGAAAAACTTTAAAAATCTTCTTCTCTGAAACCACAAGGCCTAGAGCTTAGATATTTGGCATGTAGCATTGTCTAGTGGACCTCTACCAAGATTGTTCAAATTATGACCCCCGGGTCAAAATTGACCCCACACCGGGGGTCACTTAGTTTTGCATAGAAATATATAGTAAAAACTTTAAAAATCTTCTTCTCTGAAACCACAAGGCCTAGAGCTTAGATATTTGGCATGTAGCATTGCCTAGTAGACCTCTTTAAAATTTGTTCAAATTATGCCCCTGGGGTCAAAATTGACCTTGCCCGGGGGGATCATTTGTTTTACAAAGGCGTATATAGGAAAACTTATTTGGTATATAACATTATCTAGTGATCTTCCACCAGGCAAGTGGACTTGTACCAAGGTGAGCGATATAGGGCCATCTTGGCCCTCTTGTTAATCTTGTTTTTTTTTGTGGTTTATCAAAATATAACGGTAGATTAAATCCTGATAAACTCACTGTTCCAAGGATCAGAATAATCTCTAAACAAAAGTAAATATATGAAAAATGTTATAAAATGATGAATGCAGTTCAGCTGTGATTATAAAAAGTAGCCTATCTTATGACAACATTAACGTATTCTAGAACTAATCATGTCTCAATAAAAATCACCTTCTAATTGTGCTAAACACTTCAACAATGAATTTGTTCAGTGTACTGAAGTGTTTATTACAATTGGAAGGAGACTATGATTGAGACCTATGTAGTTCTAGTATACATTGATGTGGCCATAAGATAGGCTACATTTCATATTTAAAGCTACATAATTTTTATTATCTTTTAACATTTTCATAGATTTACTTTTGTTTCGAGATTATTTTGATCACGTGATTCCCCACTGTGTGTTCATTCACTGAAATTGATCAAAAACCTAAATCAAAAAGTAAAGCCAGCGTAATGAAGGCCAAAAATCATACGTCAATGACAATGTTAAATTGTTGTAATAGCTGTAATATCACGTTAATTTCACTCTTGAACATCAAAAGTAGCTATTTTTACTCTTTGCTGCACCACTCGTGAAACTATCACTTTTGGTGCCCACTCGTAGAAATTATCCTCTATATATTTAGATCTCAAAAGATGAATGTAACGACAAATAACACTAAATTTTCACCAGTAAAGATAGCTTTCTTTGTAATATAAGAGGTACTTTAGAGTAATTTTACAAAGGACTTCAAAATGGATGTTTTTTCTCATAAACCATTTCTCAGATTTTAAAGTGCTGTAAGAATGAATATATTGTCAACACATACCAAAGGTGCTCAAGAGAAGTTAATTTTCCCAAAAATGTAGTAGGTTGTATAGGCATAGGACCTGTTGTCATCTTACCTTATATGTACTAGAGAAAAAAGGTCAGTCAAATTAAGTAACAGAAATATTTAAGAATGATTGGAAAACTCTTGAAAGAATAAAACTAGGAGAAAGTTTTCACGGGAAAATGACAAGTCAACTTAGATAACTCTTCACTGAATTTTAATTCAAATTATGGCCCTTGTTGGACATTTCGGTTAAAGATTTTACATGAAAGCTAACTATCATTCACATGTCTCATTAACTGGTGATGTGATTAATTTGAAACTTGGTAAAACTCTTCAGGGGTATCAGACAGTCAAGTTAGGTAACTCTTTACCACATGTGATTCAAATTATGATCATTGTTCAGGATAGAAATTTTGGGTAAGGTTTTGCATGCAAGCTGACTACTGTCTCGTATCTCAGTTACCCTGATGATGCTTGGGTTGATTTGAAACCAGGGCTATCAGACATTCAAGTTACTTAGCTCTTGATTGAATTTAATGGAATTTAACTTATGGACTTCTATTTACAAAAGGTTTTCATTCATTAATAATATTTGATAGTTAGTTTTCATTCAGAAAAATAGGTTTATATAATTTGTGAGCACAGTAAAAAAGAGTTTGATGAATGAAATTCTGGCTTTTGTCAGGTGCTACCTTAAATTTTTCTGGCCTTAAGTGTTCTGAAAATTGTTCTTGATGACTTGGTTCTTGTATGGTTCTTGTTTGATTCTTAGTATAATTTCAAGAACACATTTAGAACATTTTGAGAACATAAGAGTTCCATATAAACTATTCTAAAGTTGTTCTTGGAATATAGCCAAGAGTATTTTTAGAACACTTTAAGAAGATGTGTGTTCTTGAAATAATCTTAAATTGTTTAAGAACTTCATTCTAGATTTAGGTATGAGACGCCTAAATCGGTGAAAAGCGGAAGCAGGTTATTTTGTCTAGGGAACATGCAGACCTACACTATGTGTTTGATTGCTGATTGGCTGAAACTAAGTGGATGCATACAAGAAAAATTAGTTTGAAATAATCGCTGCATGATAGATCACAAATGAAATATGAAGAGAAAAATCTGGATATAAATTATAATCAAAATATTTGGTATTTGAAAATACTGACATATTTGGTCGGTGACCACTAAAACTGCCACAAAAATGGGGGTGGTGTCATTGAGCTCCAAATTACTGGCATAAAGTATTGGATCACATGTATAAATTTTGTTATTTTTATGTGGGACTAGGATGATTCTACAAAATAAAGTTCATTTCAGCAGTCGGTGAGATTTTGGGTAGTCGCACCGGAAGAAACCCTTATAATGTAAGTCTATGGAAATGTATTTAGGCGTCTCATACCTAAATATAGCACGGATAACGATGTTTCTGTGTGTCCCCGAGTTCATATTAGACATTGTTTTGTATTCAAAATAGCTAATTTGGTAACAGTTACATTGAATAGAGGTCTGGAAGGAAACAAAACAGCTTTTCTGATATTTTTTATGAAAATAAAGGTTCAAAATGTACCCCTCAGTCCGATTTAGGGGATTATAACTGTTTGATTTTGTTGTGCACACATAAATACGGAGTGTAGAGATGTCAGCGCAAATCTGAATTTATTACTAGATTATTTTTTAGTCTAGAATGCAGGTATGGTTACAAAGTTTCAATATACGGGACCAGCAGTGGAGAAAATGCTGAAAAGAAATGTGCAAGGGCAGATAACATGTTGTCAATAGAAGTGTGAAATGTGGTATATAATTCACAAATGATAATTTACAAAGTATGTTCCCGAGCTGTTTATGCTCGGATTTTAGTACGTACTGTGATTTTATTGATGAAATTGTGTTATTTAGACCTGTAACTGAATCTCAAAATAACTAGACTGGTAAATATCACCTATATGGCTACTGTTCTAGTAAATGATTTTCGTCACATTATGATTCTAGAGCTGAAAACATACCAAACAACTATACTGTTGTAATTAAAATGTGTTATATAGATCTAGTCGCCATGAAATTGCGTGAAAACAGTGCTAGCATTGTAATTTAACAAAAATCGACGTAATTCTTATCACAAAATGTGACAAAATATCCCGAACGCATAGGGAAGGGCAATATAGATTTTGAATTACCTCCCTTTAATTACAAAAATGCCTTAAAAACCAATTTTTGAGAAAAGCTGCTCAGTTTTTGTAGCTAATTTGTTGTTTTTCATTACATTAAATACGAATTTTGTTAAATACGCATTATTTCTTGTCACATTTGCAATTTCGGTCTAAGAAATACGAAAATTACTCTAAAATGGTATGAAAAAAAAACGCTTTTTTGGCCTCAGTGGGATGCATCGCGTCAGTTATCGTCTATTTCAATTGAAATTTCATGCATAGCCGTGACAATTCATATTTTAATGAAAAAGTGGCACTTGAGAAGCATTCGGTTCTTTACAATTCATGGTACATGTGTTAGAAATTCAAATACTACGCATATTACTCTTAATTTTGGGCACCCTGAACGTCCATCTAGATGTTTATTTTTTGTTTTTTACTGAACAAGCGTGTTTGTACGTGTGCGTATGTACAGCCTTAACTCTATTGTACTTTTTGATGTAATTTTTGATACTATCCTGCTTTTTAGAACACTATTTTGTGATAAATAAGGCAAAACTTCTTCAAAATTTCATATTTTTGGAAGGGGTGGGGTAACATAACATGCCACTGCAAGAAGAGTATATGATGTATCAACCAAATAAACACATATATTTTTAATAGACACTCTGCTCCCTGTCCACTCACATTTTCGACTCTGAAAAGAAAAGACTACAGATATGACAACTGATATTGAAGCAATTTGACAAATTATTTCAAAGCTCAGCAGCAGCACACGAAATCGTCTCGACCTGGTCATCAATATGGAGGTATATTCTGCATCGTGATGCTATGCAGATTAAATCAAAGCAGTACTTTGGTTCAGCAATGATTATTTTATTATTTGAAAGAGTTCTAAGTGCGTACAAAAGCAATCGTTTCAGTCTTTAGGTATGAGACGCCTAAATCGGTGAAAAGCGGAAGCAGGTTATTTTGTCTAGGGAACATGCAGACCTACACTATGTGTTTGATTGCTGATTGGCTGAAACTAAGTGGATGCATACAAGAAAAATTAGTTTGAAATAATCGCTGCATGATAGATCACAAATGAAATATGAAGAGAAAAATCTGGATATAAATTATAATCAAAATATTTGGTATTTGAAAATACTGACATATTTGGTCGGTGACCACTAAAACTGCCACAAAAATGGGGGTGGTGTCATTGAGCTCCAAATTACTGGCATAAAGTATTGGATCACATGTATAAATTTTGTTATTTTTATGTGGGACTAGGATGATTCTACAAAATAAAGTTCATTTCAGCAGTCGGTGAGATTTTGGGTAGTCGCACCGGAAGAAACCCTTATAATGTAAGTCTATGGAAATGTATTTAGGCGTCTCATACCTAGAATACATTAAGATCTTTATTAATTCTTCAAAGATGCAAGAACTGAGCTTTAAGGATGTTCTTGAACAGTTCAGATACAGATGTTCTTGTACAGCCATTTATAACCATTGTAGTGAGTTGAAGAACTGTTCTTGATGACCTGGAACATTATTCCTAAACATAAGAACCAATCTCTTGGAGGCACCGGTTACACTCAGGGGAGCGATATTGGGCCATCATGGCCCTTCTGTTTGATTGTACTGTCCGATTGGTTTGGATAGTCGAGCGTGCTAGCAGACTAGCAGCTCTTGGTTATAGTTCTATTTTAACATGTACCTTTCTTAGCAACAAGGTTGTAAATCATCCTGTATTCACATATCCTACATTCATCAATGACTCTTGGGATTTTATTTTTCCTGATCTACAAGCTGTTGAGACATAAGTTCAAATGAATTTCTCACAAACTCTGCACAAGCAAATATCTGACAAACTGTAAGGCTTCAATGAAAACCTCATGTAATCTGACAGAAATAGTGGAAGAGTCTGACAAATTGCTTCATTCCATAGACCCTCCAGTTAAACTATAGCACACAAACCAAAGACTGTCAGTAAAGAAAACGAACACTACCAGGCATAACTGGAGTCACTAGGGGCTTTCTAATAATGCTTCTAAATACATTTAGCATTAATTTAATGTCCAATTTAGGCTTAAAGGTGGTCAATTACTTTTAAGCAACATTTTATGACAATTTTTACTTTTTGTATATTCTGTTAGAGATTTATTTAATGAACAAAAAGACCCATTACATTGAGTTAGATCCCTATCAGAAATTTACATTTTATTAACTTTTATAAAATTTTGTTATTACTCCCCTTTAATATGAAAGTATTTAAAACGTTGAGTATTTCTTTTTTATTTCAATATAATTTCTACTTTACATTTGACTTGGATAGATATACAAATATTTTAACATTCTGAACCAAAATGCAAGTTTTGAACCTACGTGTAGCTTCTGAATTCATTTATTTCCAATCTATCTTGGGTGCGCACTCAAGATAGGTAAAGGGAGGTAATAATATATTTTCAAACTTGAATTTCTAATGAATTCCATCTAAATATATGATTGTTAATGCAAATATTTTACAAATATAATACAATAGGTCTTACATTTATATCTTTCCTTACGCAAAGTATGTGTATAAAATTTTTACTTATGATAAAATAACTCATCATGGTTGGGCAACCAGGATAGGGAAATCAAATTTTAAAAATACCTCCAGTGAAAATCTTACTTGAATTAAGCGCTAAGTGAACATAAATGAGTGTAAATGATCAGATGTTAAAGTTTCAAACAAATCTGTTACATGGCCAAATTCTTATTATATACCTTAAAGTACTTACAGATTTTGTTTCTGGGATTTTGGACAGTTTAACATTGGTTACTGAAAATTGAGATTTTCGCCAACTTAAAAGGTTCTAGAGACTACAGTTTATGGAATTTTGTTTCGACAATTCGTGCAAATGTTAGTCTCAACATTTCTTCTAGTAACTACATTGCCTGATTTTTGAAAGTTCTTCAACAAAATAATTTAAAACAAAATTTACAAAAATCATACTCACATTTCTTTTTCATTTGGTAGAACCCCACCACCTCGGAAGTGTGCTCCCCGCAGTTTGTTTTCATCTCATTTTGTGGTGGGGGGGAGAGTTAACCACCCGTGGCATGCAATAGTGAAAAATGCTCTATGGTGCAGCATTACTATCTTACAGATCTAGTTAGAACAGGTTTAAGCAGGTTGATGAGGCATTACTTTAAGTCCGCCATGAAAAGTTAATTAAACTATTTTTTCTAATTTTTTGTCCCAATTACATAACAGTAACTTCTAGTCATTCAGTCTGTCACGCGGCTATAAGAACAATGGAGAGAACAACAGCATAGCTGTATAAGTATCACTTTGTGAGAACGTCCGTCGGTCCGTCCGTCTGCAGACGCATTATCTTGTGGGTGGTGCATCTTCAAAACCTCCGTCAGAATTAAATAAAACTTCACAGATGTGATAAGTACCATGTGTAGTCTATGCATGGTCCATGTTTGGGGTCACTTGGTCAAAGGTCAAGGTCACAAGGGCTCAAGATAGTAAAACCTTGTGCGCTCTTAATCTCAGAAACCCCTGGTCAGAATATAATAATACTTCACAAAAGTGATCAGCACCATACCTAGATGTGCATTGTCACTAGGTCATGGTCACAGGGGCTCTAGATGATATTATTTTGTGGCATCTGGTCCTGCAAAACCTCTGGTCAGAATTGAATAATACTTCCCAGAAGTGATAAATAACATGCCTTCATTCAGAGGCTGATTTCTTATTACTAAACTTTCACTCATTTGATGGTCAGGAGGTTGAGCTGCACTAGTGACATACCGATGTGAGAAAGTTAGTAACAGTTTTCTATGAAGGATAGGAGTCTAGAACTAGTCCCCCACCCACCCACGGGAACGATGGTCAGGTAATGACTGAAATACTTATGAAATATGATTTAAACCCCTCTAGCAAGATAAGTGAAGAATATAAGTAAAACTTGTGGGCATTCAGGTACAGTTACAACTGTAAAATTATCAAAAAGAAAGAAGACAAAAACAAAAAAAAACAGTAAAAAATAATTGATGAATTCAGAATCTGGCAAATAGTTCAACAGTTGCTTTTAATCATCATGTTGGCCTTACTGCCTCACTTACAGCTTAAAACCCCATATATCAAGAGTTATGGGTAGGAAGTATTGCAGCTTCTTACCGTTGCTATGGAAATTCACATTTTCGTGCATTTTTAATACAAATCAAAAGGTAAATTATGCAAAAAGTTGCCTGGGGGTATTGCTTTTCCAGACATTTGCAGATAGAAAAGTTAAGAATTTATGTAAGGGGAAATGAAAGTGATGAATTGAAAAAAAGTACAAAAAACATTGTAGAAATTACACAGTGTTTACAAATGGCGGGACAGACCTTTCTGTAAAACATAAGGGATATGAAGTGCTGGAAAAGAATTCATATGTGTGTATCTTTTTGTCATAAATCATTTCAACAGTAAATTGAATACTGCTGTGCCCAAACCAGCATTTAAGCATGGATGATGGTCGGGTCTGGATAGAATTTATACCAATTCACATATTTCTCCTGTTTATAGTTTATACGAATTTATTTGAGTTTCATTTAATAGAAGGTTCTGTAGCTTTTTGAATTGCTCTATAACACTCCAGATATCATCATGCTCACACAAGAGTTAGTTATCATTAAGAGTTTGTTATCAGTTACAGTCTTTGCCAAAGGACAAACCTCGTGTTCTGGCTAGGATTTGAACCCGGGACCTCTCATTTGAGGTCACTATAACTGAAAAGACAAGCGGTGCCCTTGCTATGTTGACAAACACTTGATTTGAAAGTGAATGAAGACTTTTATTTCTTTTTCCTTGTTTTATTTTCACACCATTAAAGTGATATGATTTTTAGCATTTAGTGACAGAAGTTCTATGGAGAACAGAAAAGTGTTTGAACATCACTGAAGCATGGAAATATTGCATAATTTCTAATGTATGAAAGGGTTTTAAATGGTGTTTTAGTGATAAATTCATTAGCCATATGCAACTACCTCCCTGTAGAGTTGTCATCAACAGCTTTGATGGCATTGTAAACGAAGAAAAAGTTGATTAACTTGAGATTGTTTTCAGTTTTATGGTGCAAACAAATATCCTGTCATTATTCTTTTGATATTTGATCACAAAAGCTTGTTGCACATTAATGTGCCGATACTGTAAAAAAAGACGTCTGGATCATTACGAGTGCTTCAGGCTGTGGAATAAAGCCTTTCCAGCACACGGATCCCGCAGGTATTAATTGAAATGATGAGTAATATTGCATAATGATTCAAATTTCAATAACGTTCATTATTTAAAAATCCCGCATCAAAGGAAACGCCTGAATTAAACAGCTATTACTGCTGATTAAAATTTTGAAAAGTCTTAATATCTGAACAATTCCTGAAATTGATGATTGTGTGCGCTAATCTAAGAACTACTGCTGTGAAAAATGAAACCGGGGCAGTGCACAATATATGCATGCAGCAAATGTGCTCTGGTGTAACAGAAGTTTGAATTCGCTGTTTTATTATAATCCACCACTTCACACTGTCTGCATGTGATATCTCAGAAGAGTATGTTTAGTTAATCACTAACTTTGCTACCATGTGTGCTGCTTATCTTGGTGAAGAGGTAATAAAAGTTTAAAGACTTTGCATACATCCAGCACTGTAGGTTCACATGGTAGCCAGGAAACGTTGAGGCTCAGACTTTTTTAAGCTGTGTGGATCCACTTAAAGTGTGTCTGAAGTCATTGGTCATTATAAATATTGAAATTGGAGCATATAAGTACAAGAAGCTCATATTTTTCCAAGAAAGATGACTTACCAACATTCCAAACTTGCTTTTTCAATCAATCAGTATGTGTTAGAAACATAGGGCAGTATTTTAGCTCACCTGAGCACAAAGTGCTCGGAGCTATTGTGATCGCCTGGTTTCCGTCGTCAGTCTGTCGTCCACACTTAACCTTTTGTATGCAATAAAGACAGTATTTTTCACAGGATCTTCATGAAACTTGGTCAGTATGACTGCCTTGATGAAATCTAGGTCCAGATCAAATAATGGTCATTTGCGGTAAACTAGGTCATGGGGTCAAATCATAGAAAAACCTTGTGTATGCAATAGAGGTTGCATTTTTCACTGGAGTTTTCATGTAACTTGGTGAGAATGATTATCTAGATGAAATCTAGGTCAACTTTGAATATTGGTTATCTGGTTTCAAAAACTAGATCACGGGGTCAAATCATAGAAAAACCCTTATCTTCATGAAACTTTGTCAGTATGATTATCTTCATGAAATTAATAGGTCTTGTGAATGCCATACAGGTGACATTTACAATCCAATCATCATGTAAATTGGTGGGATTTCAGGGAGCAAGTATCTGTTTCATCAGCTAATTTTAGTATAACTTTTTATCTGTGGTTTGGCGGATGTGGAACATACTTACAACACAGCACTGCCTACTATGCATGTTGGTGAACCAATCCTACATTTGTAATAAAAGGACCATCAAAGCAACTTGTATCAGACAAAACCAACAGGCTATGTTTGTTATTAGATTATATCTGAAACAGAAAAATACCATTAATATTGCTAATGAAGGTAATAAAGGAAACAATTTTACGGCTCCCATAAATATCTGCCCTTACATTGTGATAGCATGGGCTGCAATCTAAAACACATTAAATTGTCTGGATTTTGTACTGAATGTATTTAATTTAAGTGTGTAAAACCAGGGCTTAATGATTATGATTATTTGAGCTGAATTGATGCTTAATTGATGCAATTAAGAGATATAATTCATTTATGTCTATATAAGGACTTTACTATATAGTGTAATGTCAAAGACAGCAGGGTATCGTTTAAATTACATGTATAAGTTAGTACTGTGTCCACGTTTTCAGCGGAATGTAGACAATGTGATATCTTTGCAATCTATTTTGCTCATCAGCTTGCACATCATTTCCATCATACATGCCTCCGATTGGTTAAAAAATAATTTAATTTCAAAATAGGACCAATAAGCCACAGGTATTGAAAATAGTTACCAAGAAAAAGACTTGCACCCTGTTGATTTACCAATATTTTACCAGTTTTTTTGGGAGATGGGTATTATTGTTGTTCAGGCTAATAAATTACATATGCAGATGTATGTTAAGAAAAATATGATTTAAAAGAGGGAGATTTAATGATCCATGGATAGCAGCTGTTCTGTACATTATGTCATACAGAACAGTTTTATGAGATCCTAGAGTCTCCTTGAGGTGATAAAAAGTCACGCTACAGGTCTAGCCAAAAGTTTCTTACATCTTTATCTGTTTTACATTTTCATAGGTATGTATATAGTACTTCATTTAAAGTTTGCTAAAACTCGTGTATAAAACAAACGTAACTTCAACATGTGACTGATTTTGAAATAACTACACACAGTTGTTGACCCTGAAAGTACTACAAGGTATGTCATTCACAACACCCAGGGGGGCTACTTTTACAATCAAGGTCAAACTTTGGGATCAAACAAGGGTTATGTGCTGGTATTTTGAAACTCAATTTTGAACTAATCTCACAAATTTGTTTCCCATACCTTGCCTGTTCAAGGTCAAGGTCACATTTCAGGGTAAAGGGTCATAAGATGCTATCTCCTCAACTCCTAGACAAATTTTTGAAACCTGAGCCAAATGAACCTCAAAATTCAACATGTAATGCATCCATGTTTCGAAAAAGCCATCTCGTTGTCAAGGTCATATGTAGGGTCGAAGGTCATGTTTTTATATCTCCCAAATCTTTTGAAGGATTTTCTTTACACTTTGGGTAAATGTTAATCTCATGGAGATTATGTGAAACATTTGTTTTTCAGTAATGCTTGGGTCTACAGGTCAAAGACTATCAAACCATGTCTTCTTTAACTCTTTGAAGGATTTTCATCAAACTTTGGTCAACTGTTCATTTCATCATGATGACAAAAGTCAAGGTTACTGTTGGAGTCAAAGGTCATGTAACTATATCTTCCAAACCCCTTGAAGGATTTTCATGAAACTTTGCACATACATTCATCTCATCCTGTAATATCTAGTTTGGGAGACGTCAGTATTACTGAAAAGGGTGACACATCAAGTTCAAGAAATCTAGCAGGTTTGATTGAATGAATTGAATTTTATTAAGATGCGGCAATGAGGATAAGTTTGTGACTTTTTCATCAAGCTGAGACCCCGGCTTGTCTCCCTTCATGCCTTAAAATGTAGTTTGAGTGCTGAAAATGGGACTTACGGTGCGAGTGTTTGTGTAGAGTGACTGTTTCACACTTGATAGAAAACATCATTATGGTCATCAGTATAAGTAAACCTATGACAGACCTATCGGTAATTCATTAATAAGTTTTTTTATTACCTCCCTTTATAAAAAAAATGAAAAAAGAGCACTTTGCATGAAATTCTTTTGTTTTTAATGAATTCTAGGTGTAGAGTGTCTTTGGATAATGTAATCATTTGAAAAGTAGTAAGAAAAATGCCACTTAAGGCTCGGAGATTTTCTGTGATTGGTCTGTATGTTATATTTAAAAGGGAGGGAATTAAAAATGAAATCTTATGATTCTATCGAACTGTTTTAAACATGAGCTGTTTGCCTGTATTTTCTGAAAAACAAAACAAAGTAGTTTTTCTTAACCCTTGCTGTAAATGTTAACACTGTCTGCATCTCAAAATTGGGATTGTATCTTCGATTCTTAACAAATTAATTCTTCTAATTAAAGGAGAGATTTGTTAGTTCAGATTAAAACACTACAAAGGGTCTGAAAATGGGATAAAAAGATGTAAAAACCAGATATAAATTTTGTAAAATCAAACTGACATAATATTCTTTGTCTTGTAGAATTTGATAACAAGGAATGCAGTTTTGTGCATATGTAATTAATGTCACTCCTAAATGTTATTAATATTAATTAAAAAGAAAAAAAAAACAGGTTTGCCAGTTGTTTCATATGTCTGCTAACAAAATCAGTGCAAATATGCTTCAAATTTATAATTACCTCCCTTATCTGATTGAACTATCTTTTAGATCTAAATTACGGCAAATGCACACTTCAGAGTTCAGATATCAGATTAAAATTTTTAGTGCTAAGTCTGGGTATTTCAATTTGTGCATTCATATTTTTTAGGAGTCTAGTGCATTCCTAGGAAAAGCTGGTGTTACAATCAATAAAGTGTGGTAGAACTTTTGAGATCAGCCTGTAGTACATTTCAGTGTTTAGTCACAAAGGAAAGGAGTTGAGGATTGATTTTTGTGAGCAATGAATGCAGACCTGAAGTTCTACAGGCTGCTGATGGAAGTGTTAATATTCTTCTGGTGCTAGGATATTTTGTGTATGTGTTTTACACATGCACAGTTTTGTATATGTAAGACAAATTGAAGTGTTATTAAGTCTGGTTTGGATCTGAGGGATTTTATTTCACTGGTTACAAGATTGTTTTGTATCCAATGTAAGTATACCAGATTGAAATAGTTTAAAAGTATGCAAGTAATTTTTAACTGATTTGTAATAGATAATTATGTCATTATTGTCTATATTGTGTCATTGATTTGTGGTTACTAAAATTTGCATACAGTTTTTTAAGGCTTTTGACTTAACCCAGTGTGTATAACATTTTCTGCTATCAAATTTAGGGTGGGCTTGATTATGTAAAAGGGGTCTTCTGAAATGAACATGAAAGTAATTCACTGTTAAATTGAAGTGAGAGACAGAAAGAAGAACATATAATTATATTGAGCTGGGGAACGTTTGTTATAATGCAATAGGTATTAAATTCTTATTGCACTGTCCGTCATGCACATTCTTTATCACATTTTTTTTTAAATTATCAAAAAGACTTAAAATCCATGTTTGGTATCCATGACAACTTTACTATTGAAACTGTTTGATATTTGATGTACGTCTTCTTCTGCTTCTTTGAACATCATATAAAGAGTCGACGCATTACACAGCTAGTATTGAAACCACAGCATTAAAACAGCATTAAAACCCAAAGGTTCGTTGTGTAATCGCCCTTTTGACAGTGCATAATAATATGTCTCAATCAATTTTTAAGGTAACATTTTGTTTACGATATTTCTATTGCAAACCATTATAACATGTGAGTAATTTTAGTTTCCCCGAAAATGAAGCGGTCCCTATAGACCTCTTAGTGTTTCCCTCCCCGGGGTTTATTCATTACATTAGGATTTTGATACTCACAGATTTTGGCTGATACACTGCATGAGAAGATGAAATAAAGAACTTTTTATCCTACAGGGTAAGTTTTTATAATCTCTAAAATTTCAAAGCCAAATTACCGCTTCTGTTCCGAAGCCAACGAACACGTGTTATAAGGCTAAAACTTTTTAAACTTGAATTGCCTCGGTTACTTTTCATCTGCTTGATATCTTCATGTCGTTCCTTTAAACGGACTTATTTTTAACCAAAAAAAACCACAAATCTATCCTCCCCCCCCCGTCTCCCCACGCCCCACCCCCAACCCCCACTTAAAAAAAGAGGTGCCTAAGAAGTATATACCAAGAGAGAGCCTAAAAAATGGAGAACCAAGTAATTAATTTACTATCACAACATAGATCAGATCAGTATGTTGTATATAATTATTGTTATTTACTTGGTCAAGATGATACGGTCAGTAAATGCAATCAGGAAAACAAGACTTTTGTATAACTTGTTATTTCGTGATATTTTTTTCAACAAAGCATATAAAGAGAGCTCTGGTGGAAAGAAAATATTACCTGAAAGAAAAGTAACACTTAAGTAACCATGCTTAAAAAGGGTTTCAAGGTGCATTTAATGTGCTCAGGTTTTATTTGAACTGAAAAGTTTTTATTAAGGCTTGGACAAAAATATTCAAGCTTGTAATGAAGGGTGTTCAGAAACGAAACAATGTTTTGGAAGGCTTTCAAATGTAGAACAAAAAAAGAAAATGCATGCTTTTGAAACTTGCATGTTATTATAGAGATAAAATGAACCTAAAATGTTTGATATTGTGGTCCCAGGAGAATGCAGGAAGTTGTTGGCTATAAACACTGGTACCTAATGGGACACCTCTTCTGACAACAGAGTTTTTATTCCGGGTTTTAATATTATAAAGAAAGACAGGATGTAAAATCATTTTGTTCACAGCTGGAATAAGTTTTTAATGTCATGATTAAACTGTGAGAAAAGAATTTTATCTTTTCATTTAGAAATGCATTGTAGAAATTTAATAATACCACACAAAATGCTGTTAAAGAAAACCTTTTTTTTGTTTTTGTGAAATTTTAACATCATTACACAAATTTGGCCGAGTGGTGACATGTACTTTTATTTTTACGCTGAAATTTATACACATGATCTCAGGCATAAAGAAAAGCATTAAGTCCATCAAGTTTTTGAAGTGCACCTGTACATAATGTTTATGTAAATTCAGACCTGAACCTGTCTCGTCTTTCAAATTGACAGGGATTTAAACTCATTATTTACCAAAAAATATGTTATATGTTTGATGGATGATATGTCCTTTGTAAAGCCTACCAAGGGGGCACCTTACCACACTATAAAATTCTGTAAATGTACAGAAATTTTGGGACATATAAAACTATGTAACTGCAACTTCATGGGCACAAAAATAAGTTGCTTAAATCCAGCATTTTTCAAACATTTTAGCGTGTTTATTGGTTGCCATCACTAATTGAGAGTCATGGATTTGAACCCGACTGTCAAGCTGATTATCCCTGTGCTCTAGTGTGGTGGTGCCCGGATCATGTGGCCGTCCCATTCTCTGTCTGTCTTTAAATCATTAAATTCTCCTACACTGTTTGCACCAGGAATTTGAAACTTTGCCATAGTATTGTTATTACATATGACATCCTGGCAGTACACAACCTTTCAAGAATGTTCATCAGACCCTTTGGTCTTTAGCTGTAAGGGTTGGAGAAGGGATAGGTCATGTCCATTCCTACACAATTCATAAAACACTGCCCCCAGCCCCCCCTCAAAAAAAGAAAAGAAGAACACTTGAGCATATGACATTAAAATTTGGTATGCAATTTAATTATTACTAGTAGAACACCCATACCTTGAATGAGGTCAGTAGTTCAAAGGTCAAGGTCACCATGACCTTGAGAAATTAATTTCATTGTCCAAATTAATTTTGTTAGTATAGCATGGGGATACAAGATGACGTGCCATGCATCAACAAAATTCTAGTTCTTCATGTGAAACAACTGGCAGTTTCTTGCAGAGGATGGGAGTCTAGTTAGGTCTGCTGGCCCTTTTCAGAAATGAAGGTTAGGTGTAAGTGACCAAAATACTGATGAAACAGGCTTACTCCCCCTCCTTCACCCCACCCCACCCCGAAGATAAATCAAGATTGTCTGTTGCAAGAATAATAATCATAATTGTTTATGTAGTTCGAAATACTATGAAAGGAACTGGTAACTTGATGATAGTTCCTTCATATTAAAAAATTATTAAAAAAATGTTTTGATTTTATCAAGAATTTCAACTATTAAACAGTGTTTAATGCATTTACAGACAATTATTAAAGTAGTCTGCAGTTGTTGACAAGTAGTTTCATTGATCTTACGTAGAAATTCATGAGTTGCTATTTTGTATGAAAATTGATATGGTTTAATTGAGCAAATAATGAGTTCCGATTATGGCCGATAAAGAACCATTTGAAATCAGAGTTTTATGAGGCATTTTATTGAATCTTTTTATTGATTCTGGTGATGAAAGTTTTCACAAGAAATTCAGAAAACTTGGCAGTCTTAAAAGCATTGTGTAATGTTTCTTTTTAGCTTTTTTTTTTGTCTGCTACATCCGCTGAAATTGAAGTTCGTCTTATATATAAATATAATGGCAGCTTTGATATGTATCTTTGTTCTGACAGAATGTATTATCAATTAATATGTATTATATTTAAGTCCTGCACCAGTATGGTGAAGATTAGTTACAATGATATCAGTTATTTGTGCAATGTTGATGTCATTGAATCGGTTGGTTTGTGGCAGTGGCTAAGTAGTCTCAGTTTGAATTGCTAAGTTATGTCCCCTGATGGAACTGGTTCAAATCCTGGTTTTTCTGCCGTGAGAAAAATGTATAAAAAGTACAAACTCTGGTTAGATTTTTCATGTTCTAATGGTTAAAAATGCATCCTGAGTTTCATGCAGATAAGATGCTGAGGTAAATGATGTGAAATCAATTGAAAGAAGACCATTCTCATTTCAGAAACTCACACAATAAACAGCCTGTCATCTTTACCTTACTTCACTGCTAGCATTTATTTAAAAATCTTACAGTGCCATCTGTTATAGAAGTGGAAAATATCAACAACAACAAAAAAGAAAAAAAAAAAAAAGAGTGTGATTCAGCTTCCATGTGACAGTTGACACATAGTGGACAGATAGGGCCTGCTGACTGATATTACTGATCAGAATTTTATAGCACTGTATGTCCTTTGTTACTCTTGATTGTGATCAATATATATTGAAAATCTAGTGCTTTGCTGTCCACCAGACACTTAATTTGTTTGATTGGTGGAATATTATGTTAATTAATTACATGCTCCCAACTATATTGCAGCCAAAATCATCAGGGACATGTGATAGGTTGTTCATTCTATGTTGTTGATTTTTTGTTAGGCCTGAGTGGGTGGAATTGACCTTTTGAAATATAAGCTTTACATTTGGCCTGAGTGGGTAGAGTTAACCTTAGTAAAGACAATTCCAGTTGCTGTTCTAATTGCGTAACTTGTAATAACATTGGGCGCGTTCCATTCACTGTCTGTAACGTCCAGAACATACAGAATTACAATGGAACAAATCGGCACAACGTCCAGAACATGTTCCGACCGTCCCCGCAGTCGAGTAGGTGCATCGTGGAATCCAAGATGGCTGACAAAGCATTGGACGATAGGTGAAGTAAAATTTCTTACTAGTTTTCGTGCATGTTTCGCGTTATAAGTTGTAATAAGTGGACATGAGTATAAATAGGCTTTATTTCTGTTAGAAGAGGCGATTCTGCATACGCTTTTGGTGATGATAAAAAGTACACGTCAAATTGTCACAGGAATTCACGATGAAAATGATGTTGAATTTTAAAAGTCCCAAAATCACCGAGTATTTTCTGAAAATTAAGAATGTTTAAAATTTATGTGTCACCGTTTTGAGAAAATATGCTGGTAAGCCAAAGAAAGTACGGCTAATGTGGCTGATTAAATTCAACTTGTATGCTTTATGAATCTATAGAATAGAACATTTTCTTGTTTATGTATCTGGACATCTGGTAGCCTTATATGTTTTTCTCCTTTTTTCAGTGAGTTTGTTATCCAGATTGAAGATCCTACTACAAAAGAAAAAAAAGTATGTGAAATTATCGGCCGACATGGTAGAGGCATTGAATTCAGCAGGTAAGTATTTACCAAGACTAGGTGATATGATGCTGGCAAGACTCAGTTTTGTCATTCAGAGGTCAAGGTCACAATCGGGAGGTCAAATGTTAAAATAGACCTTGTCCAGTCTGTACCTCCAGCTTGCCTTGAAGTTTGTTTGTTTGTTTGTGTCATTTTACGCCTTTTTCCAACAGTATTTCAGTCATATAGGCGGGTAGTTTCCTAACCATCGTTCCTGGAGAGTTACACCAGTACTTGACGACCTTCCTCCGCGCTAAACTACCAAAGCATCTCCCGGGGATCGAACCCACGCCAGAGAGGTAACTGGATTAGAAGTCATCGACTCTAACCACTCGACCACGGAGGCGGTCTTGCCTTGAAGAATATTAAAATAATTAGGTGTAAATGTTGTTCACCATGAAGGGTGGTGTGTTGTGTACAAGACCCAAGTTCATCGCTCAAAAGTTAAAAGACATTCCGTGTTTGTAATAAAGTTCCCATGGCAAGATGCTCTCAAAAGTAAAGTGTTGACCTGTTTTTAAAGTTTATATGTAGGTAATAGATAAGCCTTTAAATTTAATGTTGTGTAGAGCAAATACCAGAAACCTTGTAACAAGGCAAAGGATTGTACCTTTTTGTTAATTTAAATCAATATTTATTTTTGTTCCAGATCCAATGAGGCGGCACCATGCCTATGAATTGATTAGCCACACTTGGAAGACAAATCCAGATGATTTTCCAGGTATTATTTGAATATTAAGAAACTTATACAGAGTATTTCAGTTTAGTGTAGAATGAATTTAAATTTTACTGTTTCATGCGCATGACCTAGACCTCTAGCTCAAAGGTCTAGGTCAAACTTAAAGGTCAAAGGTTAGCAATTAGAAAATCTTGTCCGGCTCATAACTCTGTCATGCATCAAGGGATTTTGAAATAAGTTGGCACAGAAGTCATGCATGATGAGACAGTGTGTCTTGCGCAAGACCTAGATCCCAACCTTCAAGGTCAAGGCCACACTTATAGGTCAAAGGTCATACATCAAAGGATTTTGAAATCAGTAGTCCAATGTTTATAGCATAATTAGAAGGTGTATCTTGCGCAAAGTCACACCAAGAGGTCAAAGGTTAACAGTTAGAAAATTTTGTGGGATTTATATTTCTGTCATACATCAAGTGATTTTAAAACAAGTTGGAACAAATGTTCAAAAATGATGAGATGTTTTGTCATACACACTTGTTATCCTAGCAGTTGTGATAATCTAGGATCACAACTATACTGAGGTTGATCTTGACCATCATATGACCCTAATTTGCAGTTCAACTTTGACATTAGCTTACTTTTATGACAAGGCTGTATTGTTAGGGCAAATTAATAAGTCCTGTGATAGCTCTAGTTGGCAGAATTGGTTAAAATACTGTTTAAAGTGTGTTAAGGAAGAACAACTCTTTATTCATATTTTCAGAGCCAGCAGATAATGAGCCTGAAATTCAACACATAATGGAAGAAGAAAATGTCATATCAGAGGACAGTGAAAAGTCAGATACAAGTGCTTCTTGGAGTAAAGATGCCACACTCCTACTGGTCAGTGAGATGAAAGAAAGAAAAGAGCATATAGATAAAGGATTTACAACCAAGAAGAGGGTTTTCCAGGATATTTCAAAAATCATGTTTGAACACTCTTATTCGTTTAATGCAGACCAAGTAGCAGGACGTTGGAAAACTTTGCAAAGAGGATATAAGAATGTAAAAGACCACAATAGAAGCAGTGGGTCTGGAAAGAAAAGTTATGAATATGAAAGTGTTCTTGATGATTACTATGGCAAAGATCCGATAGTCACTCCAGTAATGACATTAAGCAGTCATAGTGATAATGGTTCAGGATCAGGTTGTAATTCCTCGGATGTTCCAGAAGAAAATGGAGAAGAACAAGTACAAGTAAAGAAAAAGCGTAAGTCAGCCTCAGGTGAAATGGTAGATGTTATAAAGACTTACATAGAAGCCCAAGAAGAACGTCATAAAGATGAAGTTGCTAGGAAAGAAAGAATGCATCAGGAGCGATTAGCACTTATATCAAAATTAATAGATGCAGTGTCCAAAAATAAATAAGGAGCATATTCTTGTGTATTACTTTAGGATTTTGTTCCTATTGCAACTTTTTAATGTTTTGATACATTTCTTTGTCTGTGTTAATACAAAATTATTTGACTCACACTTGAGCCATTGTCAGATAAAGCTATGTCAAAGAAATCTAGGTCAGATTAAAATATTGGTCACCAGGGGTCAAAAAGAAAGTCACAGGTTAACTGATAGAAACATTACTACCATTTTAGACACCATATTTTTTACCTGAAATAAAAAAGTGACACAGGTGAGCAATTCATGTCCATCATGGCCCACTTGTATAAAAAAATATGTACTGTATTTTCAGGTGAAGGAAACCTGTCTTTACTGGATATGCCAGATGAAATACTTGCCAAGATCTTACTGGATAATGTCAATCAATATGAATTATTTAACTCTTCAAGATTTGTTTGTACAAGATTTGCTGAAGTCATTGCAAGTGGGCTGAATTCTGTGACACTTGCAGAATCTCAGCTTTGTTTAGAACAGTTGAGTTTCTTATTTCTTTGTTCAAATTTGATACACTTGACAGTTGTATATCAAACAGGCAATGTCTGTCGCTCAGCTATAATTGAAAACTTGGAACACTTTAAAGCATTGAAGAATTTGAAATTGGTTGGTCCGTATTTTAAAGATGAAGACATTGCATGCATTTGTAAAAAATGTCCATATTTAGAATATCTTGAAGTTGTTTCCTCTCACTTGTCAGTTGCCCCTACAACACTTAGGCTAGTCATAGATTCTCTTCCAAGGCTGAAGACAGTTTCATTGCCAGTTTGTTCTGGCTGTGATGAAGATTTAGGCAAAATACTTGACTTCTATTATGGTCATGTTTCCTTTGGTCATCAGGTTTTAGATGCTCTTAGTCAAAACGTTTTGCACAGACCAAAATTTGCATATCTTCTTCAGTAGATTACTGATGCAAAATTGCATGTAATAGTTAGTATAAATGTTATGTTTAGCTGTTCACTGCAAGCAGTTAAATACAATGTAATGTGAATGCCATCCCAGAACTGATAAAGGCTACTTGTGTTTTAAGATTCAATAGTTTGGTACAATTCATGCTATGCTTTTGAGGATTGTTTTGTGTAAATTTTCTAAAATGTGCAATGTTAAAGCTAACTGTGTTGTACTATTGTTACATTTTTGGCAGCTGAATGCTTTGTATTTCATATGTATGGGGCACCGTTTTACTATATTATCCATTTTAGTGATATCTCCTATTCGAATAGGTGATATTTCACTAAAATAGGTTGAATAATAAAACGGTGCCCCATACATATATAAGTATGCATTCATCCAGTTATTTTCTTTTCTAGCAAATATATGCTTAGGTAAAGCGCCAGCAGAATAAGTGATTTTACTTACTATTGTAAAATGTTTGACAGTTATATATACTTAGTTCAATGTTTGACAGTTATATATACTTTGTTCTTCAGACATAGTTTGAATTGTTTTCTTTTCTAGTAAAGATATGCTTAGGTATAGCGCCAGCAGGATAAGAGGTTGTACCATTGTAAAATGTTTGACACCTTCAGACATAGTTTGAATTGTTTTATTTTCAAGCAAAGATTTGCTTAAGTAAAACTCCAGCTGAGCCAGTGGTGTTACTATTGTTATGTTTTTTTTATAGTTGTACTTGTATATACTTATTATTACAATACAGATTTTTACTGGCTGTTAAAATCTTCATAGACAAATTAAAAATGACCTTAACAGGCAGCTATCAAAATTTATAGATGTAACAAAAAATCTAGTGGTTTGCCTACACGCAATTTTTTGTAACCATAATACCAAACCAATTCAATTGGAATTACAGATGTTAATGCAAATGTTATTGAATTCTCAGTTTGTACATAAATTACTGATATTACTATCCTTTCACAATTCACTGACTTTTATATAACTGTACAGTTTCTTTTGATTTTGTGTATATTTATGCAAGCTTTCAGGGGATAAACTGATGGAACAGTGTTGAAGCTCAACTTATGTATTATAACTTACTTTAAATTTGATCTCGCTATCATTTGGACTAGTCAAAACTGATCTCTACATTCCAAGGGATTAAAGGATTTATTTTTCTTGTTCATGTTTATTTTTGTTTGAGATGTTACAAATAAAACAATGAAGAAAACGACATTTTTGTGTTTTATTATAATTTTTACTTAGAATTAAATCAGGTGAGCAGCTATAGTGTCCCTCTTGCGAACTCCTTCAGCATTATCCTGTAAACAAATGGGATTTAAAACAGGATTTGATATGTTGGCATCTTCTAAAAAGTCATTCACAGCATCGTGGTTTACAAGGCATATATTATGGAAAATGCAACTGCACATTATAATACTAACTGCAGTCCTCACACATGTATCAATGTACTTCATACGCCTAAATCTGCCTTTAAGTAAGGCAAAAGCACGTTCTATAACAACACGACATGAAGACAGGTATTTGTTAAACTTCCTTTGACTAGCATTTAAGTGTCCATTGTCTCTGTATGGGGTTAAGATCCATTTACGGATGGGGTAAGCAGCATCTGCAATGATGTGATTTTCTCCACACAAAATTTGACCAATTTGCCACAAATCAGAGTTTCTCAAGATCCTGGCATCATGACAGCTGCCGGGATAGCCAGTAAAGATGTGAGTAAACATCATGTTATCAGTGCAAACAGCTTGTACCTGCAGGGAAGCAAATCCTTTTCTGTTGATATATGAATTTCCATGTGCTGCTGGCTTCTTTATTTCAATGTGAGATCCATCCAAGGCTCCAATTATTCCCGGAAAACCATTCCTCTGTTCAAAACTTGCCACAACTTCAGGAATCTTTTGTGCATTTGGCCATACAATAAAACGCTGCTTGAGGTGCCTATTTACTGCTGCTAACACTCTGTTTCTGCAGCGAATAACGGATGACGTAGAAATACCAAATCGATCTCCAATTTTATCTATTGTGTCACAACTTCCTAGATACCACAGTGTCATCAGGAGCTGTTTTTCAACTGACACATGCTCTTTACCTCCTGGATGATCATAACTGAACTCGGGAAGATCCTTTAGGTACTGACTAAGAATATGGAAAGTCCCTTTTGACATCCTGAACTTCCTGCGAAAGCTCTCGTCGTCATAAAATGGTACAACTGATTCTGTATAGTCCAAAATCTTTGCCTTTAATTCCAGTGGCCTGAAATAGAACATTTAGAATGAAGGTAAGGACAGTGTCATAGCCATATATATGCAGTGGAAGCAGTTCTTTCAGAAAAGTAATAAAGCGTATAGTTTTGAAAAGTGGCTTACACATCTTTCTTTTCGTGGAATTCACACTTGTCTCGCATAGAACATGCATTCATAACAAACTTTATTATTTTGACATTTAACTCAACTTGAAATAACAGAAAAAAGTGTGTTTAGACCTAATCTATGAATGTCTTACAGTGAACATTCTGCTCCCATCAGTACTGTCATCGTTTCTTCACCCATATCATCGGATTCTTCGCCAGAATCTTCCAGCAAGGAAATAAGCAAAGGAATGTTTATATTACTGTCAGCCATTTTGTTTGTGTTACGCGTTCTGTTTCATTCCATTCAAACGTCCCGGACAGTTTCGTGTTCCATTTCATTCCAATCACACATCCTGGACAGAACATGAAGAACGTGTCCGGAATGGTAGAATGGAACGCGCCCATTATGTCAGAAATTAATCTGATATGGGGCAGTATAATGTATCTCTTGAAATACCGACAGAAAGTTTGTTACAGCGAATAATTTAGGTATAATTACAATCGTGTAGCAATTAGTTTTTGATGAGATTAAATTTGTTCCGTAAGAACATGATGTTCTAAAAATACAATCATTGATCAAGAAAAGACATTCAGTCATTAATAACCCAAGTACAAGAGCCATATATTATATACACAGCATCTAAATTGGAAGTTTCTTATCAAAATCTAGACAAGAACTTCTGCTGTATGCAATCAATTGCACGCAGTGTAATGCTTCTGTTGCTTCACATAAATGAACAGTTTCCTTGAAGCTCTAATACTCTGCTGTTTATTTTATGGTTTGCACATAAAATTTAATGAAGCTGCACACAATTTTTATCAAATGGTAATAGAGGGTAATGCAGGGAATGTTAAAAGAGGGTACTACAGGGAATATCGCATGGGAATAAAGATTGATTTTCTCCAGTCAGCATCTTGCCAATGGGCTAATACTGTATAAGTACTATTTTTGGCAGGGGTTTTATTAGCTCATCTGGCACAAAGTGCCAGAGTGAGCTATTATAGGATCGCATTCCATCCGGCGTCCGTTGTACGTCTGTCCGTCCGTTCACCATTTCCTTCAAACGACATCTCCTCTGAAACCACTGGGCCAATGTTGATGAAACTTTGCAGGGATGTTCCTTGCATAAAGCTCTACCAAAGTTGTTCAAAGAATTCTATTCCATGCAGAACTCTGGTTGCTATGACAACAAATAGGAAAAACTTAGAAAATCTTCTTCTTTGAAACCACAAGGCCTAGAGCTTAGATATTTGGCATGTAGCATTGTCTAGTGGTCCTCTACCAAGATTGTTCAAATTATGACCCCTGGGTCAAAATTGACCCCGCACTGGGGGTCACTTAGTTTTGCATAGACTATATAGGAAAAACTTTAAAAATCTTCTTCTCTGAAACCACAAGGCCTAGAGCTTAGATATTTGGCATGTAGCATTGTCTAGTGGACCTCTACCAAGAGTGTTCAAATTATGACCTGGGGTCAAAATTGACCCCGCGCGGATAGTCACTTAGTTTTGCATAGGCTTTGTATAGGAAAAACTTTCAAAATCTTCTTCTCTGAAACCACAAGGCCTAGAGCTTAGATATTTGGCATGTAGCATCATCTAGTGGACCTTTACCAAGGTTGTTAAAATCATGACCCCGGGTTCAAAATTGACCCTGTAGGGGGAGTCACTTAGTTTTACAAAGGCTTATATAGGAAAAACTTTAAAAATCTTCTTCTCTGAAACCACAAGGCCTAGAGCTTAGATATTTAGCATGTAGCATTGGCTAGTGGACCTCTACCAAGATTGTTCAAATTATAACCCTGGGGTCAAAATTGACCCTGCCTAGGGGTCACTTGGTTTTACATAGGCTTATATAGGGAAAACTTTAAAAAATCTTCTTCTCTGAAACCACAAAGCCTAGAGCTAAGATATTTGGCATGTAGCATTTGCTAGTGGACCTCTAGCAAGATTGTTCAAATCATGACCCCAAGGCCAAATTGACCTTGCCCGGGGGGTCACTTGGTATTGCATAGGCTTATATAGGAAAAACTTTCTTCTCTGAAACCACAAGGCCTAGAAATTAGATATTTGGCATGTAAAAATGCCTATTGGACTTCTACCAAGATTGTTCAAATCATGACCCCCAGGTCAAAATTAACCCTTCCCGGGAGGGGGGCCAAGAAGGGGGGGAGTCAGAGGAAGGTTACTTGATTATACATAGGCTTATATAGGGAAAACTTAAGAAAACAAGAAGGCCGACAGGCAGAGAATAGTTATATGGAATGTTACTTAGCATTGTGTAGTGGACCTCTACGAATTATGTTAGAATCATGAGCCATTGTATTATAGCCAATGGTAGTCAGGTGAGCAATATAGGGCCATCATGGCCCTCTTGTTTTGACTATATTCGGCAGTCTCCATTGATCGCGCCAAATCTAAACACCGTCAATTATAAATTACTGCAGTTATCAATCATCCCCAATAATTTAGTAATGTTGAACTGAAAAACTTAAAAAGCCTTTTTAATCAGTCTATACAAATACACAAATTGATATATAAATTACCCATGTTTAACTTTTGCCGTGGATTTGCAATTAAAATCATATATTTCAGTTTTACCTAATGACTCTTTGCTACACCTTTTTCGCATCCTTATCACGAAAAAGACTTCTTACTTACTTAGTCGGGCAATGCTAACATCTATACGATTATAACAGTAGCTTACAGTTTTAAGTTTCAGTTATGTAAAAGTAGCTTCCCTTGATTAAATGTTTTGCATTTTATGTCAAGGTTTTATTTTGGCAGCTGATGTGATTTGCGCCAATTTAAGACACCGTCAATTCAAAACGCTTAAAAATAACGCCACTGCAGTAATAAAGCGCCACACAGTATATAGTTTTCTTCAGCTATTCAGGTAATTTTTGTTGTTATAGTTCCGGCCAACTGTAGGATTTCTCCCCTGGTGAACTCACCAAGACCCCAGTATGACTCCCGTGCATGCTGGTACCGCTGATGTACTTTTTACGAGAGTCAGTCAAGGCATTGTAGAGTTACGTACCTTCGGACTCAGACCAAGTGTGAAATATTGCAATAATACATGGAGAACATTGTCACCACTGTGCATGACAAACTTTTTTGTTTCATACATCTTTTAGGAAACAAAATTAATACTAACGTTAGTTAAAATGGGATCACTTGCCAAACAAAAAAATCTTTTTGTTGAATGTATCAGAATTTTAGGGACAGAAAAAGGTTTTAAATCAATGTTATCAACATAAAAACATTTCACCTAAAAACATTTCACCTAAAATCCACACAGAACTCAACCTCAAACTTTAAGGTCATATAATGCTTCACTAGGGGATCGTTTTAAGTGTTTAACAAGGTTTTGGTTGTTTCTTTTAGTGTTGTTTGAACATGTGATACTAAAGGCATATCAAAAAGTGTTTAAATGTTGTATAATGTTTCACACCATCTCCTTACTGTTTGAACAGAAAAAAAAGATCCAGTAACAGAAGGTTTTACTGCCATCTTGAAAAACAAAACATGTTTTGTTACATAGCTGTGAATAAGCTTGGATTGATTGCAGTAAAAAGAAAACAGTTTTGTGGTAGTTGTCAAAGTAACCATTTGGATGCAAAAAATGGCTATAGATGCTTGAAGATACAGATATTTTAAGACCATAATTTTCAAATGAAATAAGAAAATTAATGTTAATTTTACAGCTTTTTGTGTCTGTGTCTTGTAATACATTTCACAGCATTGAGTAAGTTGATAACATTCCAATAAAATGCAAATCTCTCATTTGTCGAACAATTGAAGCGAACTTAAACTTTAACTTGCTTCTTTCTATTTACAGGGTTAGCAAAATGGCTACCATGAATACAGTTTGGTTGACCTTGGTTGCCATAGTTATGACGTCAAGGTCAGAAGGAATGAAAGTGGTCAGCACATACAGGGACATTTATGGTGACAGGCTGCTAAATATGGACATAGATAAGGAGTCGGGAACCATTCTCGTCAGCAGCGTAATGTCAATCACAAAACTAAATGAAAATCTGGATGTTAAAGATTTCGTAGAGTCTGGAGTAGATTGTACAGACTTGCATAGTATTGTGATAGACTCAAAATCAAACTCTGTGATTTTGTGTTCCGGAGAAAATGGGAAGTGTCAAATACGTTCATTAAAAGATCTTAAAAAAGTGCTTTCTTCAAATCCAAATCTGCTCGTTCCTGAATTCACAAATTCAAAAAGTGTTCTCTTGCTCAGTTCTAAGTACAAGAAAGTATTCATTGCAAATGATTTTTATGTAGACGAAGATGAGCGCGAGATTTCAGTGCCAGTGCTCAGCAGTAGAACTACAGACAAACTTTATATTTCACATATTGATGCCAAAGGCTCGTCAGCGAAATATGTGCGAAATGATAGGCTACCCGGGTCCTACTTTGTGATGTATTTATATGCCTTTACTGAAAGGAAGTATGCATATTTTATTTCTCGTCAGCCAAATTCTCAGAATAGTGCCGTTACAAGTAAAATTTCGCGTGTATGTTTAGAAGACAAGTATTTCAGGTCCTACGTAGAAATCCAGTTAGACTGTGTCGCAGATTCAAACACTCAGTATTCATTAGCACAGTCTGTCGATTATGATCCAAGCTCCCAGATGCTTTTTGTTGCTTTCAATAAGGGAACCAGTCTGGACTCCTCTGCCGTGTGCTCCTTTGATTTGCGGGATATAAACAAGATGATGGATAACACCGTGCGAGACTGCTTCCATGGAAAGGGTTTATACGGTCCCATTCATCTGCACAAGAAAAGTTCATGCGTCCCAACAGTAAGTACATTTGTAGTTTGAAAAACATTTAGTTTTGTTTTTTGATTTTCAAAATAACTGTTCACCAGTTTTCAATTTACCGTGCTCTACAGATTGAGCTAACTGGGCTGACACACAACTAATAAGTTAAAGAAATAAATATATTTAGTCAAACCTGTGATAAAGACCACCTCTGAGTAGAGAACACCCTGCAAATAAAGACCAGTAGGGAATAATTTGCATGGGCAATACTAAGGCTTCTGATTGGCTATAAGTGAGAGCTCAGTTGCAAAATTGACCAATCGCAATTTAGAGAATTAAAGCAGGTCTTGGAGAAAGAGTGGCACAATTCTAGGCTTTGCCTCCGATGTTTAACTTGGTCCAAAACAATCTCATTTATAAAAGACATTTAACTGATCGGGAAATCTTTTTGATTTGCTACTGAACTTGAATAATGGTTTTGCACTTAGGCTAAGAAATAACAACAAAAAGATTCCCCTGATTGGCATGTTGTTTTGCATTGTACTTCACATTTGATACTGTTGTTATATCTTTAGTTCCGATTCACATTCAAAACTTGATACACTTAATTGTTCCACAATGCAACGAGAAATCTTGCCTTATGTCTTTTCTATTCAGCATGTCAGATTCACTTTATGTCAGATGGATGTATTTTTGAAATGCAAGAAGGTTGCATGCCTGCATATTAAAGACGTTTATCCCAAGTTTATTGCAACAAGAAATGCTGTTTTAAATCAGTAGCTACAGGAAGATCTGGCTTTGATTTAACTTGCAGCAAAAAAGAAGGTCCTGATTCTACATTAGTAATTTCATTCCTCCTGCATATCATATAGCAGTTATATTGTTTTATTCCATCTGTCCATTCACAAAAATAAACATTTGAGGCGCTGTTGCTAGGATAGAATAATGAACTTGTTGTTTTGTTTATTCTAAATTAATGTTGACTTAATATATATCTATTGCTTTCATATGAAATTCATGTTGTGTTTAAGGAAAGTGTTTTCAGAAAGCTTTTTTAGCTCGATTGGGCACAAAGATGAGCTATTGCGATCGCATAATCATGTCCGTCATCTGTCATTCATCGTCTGTCCACACTTGTGCCACTCTACAGCCACATTTTAATTCCAATCATCATGAAACTTGGTCTGTTTATCCTCTTGATCTCTTGGTCAAGCTAAAAATGGGATCATGTAGGGTCAAAAATGAGGTCACTAGATCAAATAAAAGTAAAACATGAACTCTTTTGAAATGTGAACTCTCTAGAGACCTCATTTTCAGTGGGGTCAATTTGAAACATTGTCAGAATGTTCGTCTTGATATCCCTAGGTCAAGTTTAAAACTGGGTCACACGGGTAAACAACTAGGTCTCCCAGTGAAATCAAAGGAAGACCTTGTCAACACTCTAGAAGCCACATTTGATATACAGTCTTCATGAATATTAGTCAGAATGTTTGTCTTGATGATTTCTATATCAAGATTGAAACTAGGTCACAAAGGGTCAAAACTAGGTCACCAGGTCAGGTCTTGAAAAAAACACTGTAAAAGTCACATTTTGCACCCAGACATCCTGAAAATTAGTAAGAATATTTGTCTTGATAAATCTAGGTCTCTAAATCCTATTTATAGTGCTATGAAACAAAGCACAAAAAGACTGTTGCTTGGTGATACACAAAATTCATGTCAATAAGTGACAGGTTAAGGTTTCTTAGTTTATGGACCTATGTTGTGCTAAAGCACATGCTGGGTGACATTAAGTCCAGACTGGAGTTGCTAGCATATTGGCAGCATGTTGATCCATGTCCAAAAGGCAAGCACATGGGCT